>PVKU01002479.1:0-97924 GCA_004027475.1 Anoura caudifer | reverse complement strand
AAAAAAAAAAAGAATTCGCAGGACCCAGTACAAAATGGAAGTGTGGAACTCCTTGTTCCAAAAGCAGGAAAAAAAATGTCATTAAAGGTCCTAAAATAAAACTTTTTCTGTTTAAAAAAAAAAGCAAATAAAATATAACCAGAGCCATTGAAATTAAGAACAATCTAACAATACCCAGAGGGGAGGGGGGAGGGGGCAATGGGGGGAAGGGTTTCCAGGAACTACTATAAAGGACACATGGACAAAACCAAGGGGGAGGCTGGAAGCAAGGGAGGCGGGTGGGTTTGGCTGGGGTCAGGGGGGAGTGGTGGGGGGAAAATGCAGACAACTGTAATTGAACAACAGTAAAATCATTTTTAAAAATTCACTCTTCTAGTGTATAGTTCAGTGGTTTTTCATACACATTCATAGAATTATGCTGCTGACACTTCCACCTGATTTTAGACATTTTCATCACCCCTGAAATAAACCCACTTCCCTTTGACCATTACTCCCTGCCTCCTGCCCCTCTCTGAGTCCTAGGGAACCACTAATTTCTGTTCTGCCTCCAAAGATTGTTTTTTTCTAGGCACTTCATATATGTAAAATCACACAATATGTGATTCCTTGGGTCTGGCTTCTTTCACGGAGCATAATGCCTTCAAGGTCCGCCCATGTTGTGGCATATATAAGCACTTTGCTTCTTTTTATGGCTCACTAATATCCATTGTATGACTCTACCACACTTTATTAATCTATTCCTCAGCTGATGGACACTGGGTTGTTTTCAGTTTTCGTTATTATGAATAATACTGTTGGGGACATTCATAGACACACAGGTTTTCATTTTGGGGGGGGCGTGGCCTGAGGGGTGAAGTTCCTGGGTCACGTGCTTAGTGTTTGGAAGAGCTGCCATGCTGGTTTCCGAAGCAGCTGAGCATTTTACACTCCAATCAGAAGTGCACAGGGTTCCGCTTTCTCTGTATCTTCAAACTTGCTATTTTCTGTCTTTTATTGTTTTCATTTTAGTGGGCGTGAAGTAGGAGCTCATGGTTTTTATTTGCGTTTCCCTAATCACTAATAATGTGGAGAATTTTTCCACATGTTTATTGGCCATTAGAATATCTTGCTTGGAAAAACATCTATTCAAAACTTTAACCTATTTTTAAAAATTGAGTAGTTTGTCTTTTTATTGTGGTGAGATAAGAATTTTTTATATATTCTAGATGCAAGTACCTTTCCTGATTTGCAAATATTTACTCCCATTCTATGGAGAATATATATATGGTCTTTTCACTTTTTTGTCCTTTGCGTCACAAATTTTTTAACCATGATAAGGTCTAATTTACCTATTTGTTGTTGCTGCACTTTGGTGTCATTTCTAAGACATTGTTTAATCTAAGATCACAAAGACTTACTCCCCCATTTTCTTCTAAGAGTTTTATAGTATTTGCTCTTGGTCAATGAGCCATTTTGAGTTAACATAATGTGAGGGAAGAGTCCAAGGGTTTTCTTTTTAAAAAAAACCCTCACTCAAGGGTATTTACTGATTTTCCAGAGCGAGGAAAGGACACACACACACACACACACACACACACACACAGCGGAGGGGGAGAGGGGGAAATAGAAACATGGATGTGAGGGAAACATCGATGGGTTACCTGTTACCCATATGTGCCCCAATCAGGGATCGAACCTGCAGACTTTTGGTGTATGGGATGATGCTCCATCCAACTGAGCCATGCTGGCCAGTGCCCAATTGTGTCTCTTTTTGTGATGGGATCTGCCATTGATGGCCAAAGTCCAGATGAGTTAATTTGCCAGGGGTTATACAATGGTGTTCTAATCCTACCATTTCTTCTCTGTCCCTTAGCTGAAATACATCTATACAGAGAAAACTGTTGATGAACTATTTGGTTACCTGAGATTTTCATAGGAAAGAAAAAATTAATGTTGAGTTCTTTCCATTTTACCTTTGTTTTCAAAACAGAAAGTTGGTTAGGGGAGGAGAAGATTGCAACTCTAGACTCTGTTGCCTCATTTGCTGAGAATTAACCACACAAACGCTCTTCGTACAGTCCCACCTTTGGTTTTCCTGAAGAACATGCCAAGGCAAATGGGCAATTCAGCATCTTTTGCTAGATGATGAGCACTTTTCATCTTCAAAGCATTCTGGGGCTAATTATTTCTCCCTTCTCCCCAACAGGTAGATGTCATTAATTTCATTTTAAAGATAAGAAAATGGAGACTTGGAAAAGATGTGAGAGCAACTTGCCCCGAGCTGAGCGGGGGTCACCATGAAAGATGAGAAAATTTACACACGGCTTAATTTTAAATTTTGTGCTGAGGAAGAGAGATCTAGGGAGAGCCAGAGAAAAAGGGGGTTTGAGACCAGTGACTCAATTCCGACACTGTGAGTTCTGCAGTGTGCCAAAATTTGAGGACACTCGGTGGCACCGGGAATTATCAATGAAGTACTTCATCTTGTGATACCTGATATATCATTGGTGATGAGCACATGCTTGTTGGCTGGCTAAAAACATTTGATTTGCCACATTTTGCTACGATAGATCGCCCAACAGCGTGGCCAGGACAGAAAGCTCCCCACGGCAGTCAGATGCTTTGACTGCGGCACACCAGGCACTGGAACACGACAACCGCTTCTTCCCCGAGCTACAGCTGTGTCGTGTGTGCGGATGACTTCCTGTATGAAGTCCGTGTTCCAGTTTGGACGTGTTCAGTTCACGCCAATGAGTCACATGTAGTTGTGAGCCTGAGTCAAACAGGAGATGATATCATTCTTGGGACTCCGTCTTCTTGACCCCAGGGTTGACTCTCGGATTTTTCAGTGGAGAGATGTTGAAGTTAAAATCACCCCAGCACTTGGGAGCTGGAACATACACAGTTCATGCTCTCCACCCAGACTAATTGCCCCAACAGCCTCTAATTGCTTAGATGTTAGAGAAACTTGCCTCGTCAGCATAAGTGCTGATGTCAGTGGTGCAAGAGTGAGGAAGAGAGCAGGTTAACATAAAATGATCTTCATTTATTTTAAATTTTATTATTATTATTATTTATCCTCACTCTAGGACACTTTTTCATTGCTTTGAGAGAGAGAGAGAGGAAGGGAGGGGAGGAAGGGAGGTGGCGGGGAGAGAGAAAGGGAGAGAAACATCCATGTGACAGAGAAATATCGATTGGTTGCTTTCTTGTACACACCCCGACCAGGGATTGAACCTGCAATCTGGGTATGTACCCTGACTACTGGGAATCGAACCTGCAACCCTTTGGTCTGTGGACACTCCAACCAACTGAGCCACACTGGCTGGGGGAGCACAAGGTGGTTTTCAAAAGGAAGAAACTGAGAAGCCTTTTTTTTTCCCCCTGACATTGGATTTGTTTTATTATTTACCTGCAAATGCTCCTCAAACCCATGTGGTGACTTCATGATGACTTAGTAGTTTAGCTTCTCCTTGAAAAGAACTGCTGATATCTTCCATGTACTGTGGGCTTGTCATTCAGAAATCAAATGCTATGTGTTTTATTTATTGGGTGCGGAATCTGTTTACTTTGCACCTCATTTTTCTTCTTTTTATTTAATTCTCAACTCATGGGCCACTGAATGTATTTATTGACTTTCTTTTTAGGGAACTTCATGCCTTTTTAGCTTTTCTCCTTCCTAACTTCCAGCTACCTCCGAGGCTCTGCGGGCCAGCTGCTCGAAGGCATCCTTGTAATCTCTAGGACAGGCCAAGGGGAAGGAGGGCCCTTGCCATTCACCCACTCCCCCTCCTCCTCCTCCTCCAAATGGACTCCCAAACTTGCCCCACATGCCTGGGGTCCCTCCTCCAGCTAATGACATCTTCTGAAGACTGGTATCAGTGAGTAAACACTAGTTTGCTTATCAAAGCCTGGAATACAAAGACCTTGAAGAAAGTAGGTTGAAGACTAATATGAAGGAGGCATAAATTTACACAAGAAGAGTGATTACATCATCTTTGCAACACTAACACGGCTTGCAGCTGACAGTGTAATTCGGTTTAGGGACGTGGGAGGGAGACGCCCTCCAGGCAGCACTGCCTGCCCTGGAGCGAAGGGGCGCTGAGCGCACAGTGGGGGGCGGGAGAGCTCGGGCTCCCCGCGAGCCCAGGGAGGCAGGAGAGGGGTTCAGCTTTGCGGGGAGGCTCGGGGCTTCCTCCCTCAAAATCTCCTTTGAACAGAAAACTGATCGTTGACGTCGAAGGAGCTACGTTTGATTCGTTTGTTTTCTTCCATTCTGAACTCCATATTGACTTGTGAACTGTGAAAAAATTTCTTTTTTAAGCAGTGGAACGTGGGGTCATAGGCTCAGAGTTTGGAGTCTGAGTTCTGGGTGTGAGTGTGACCCCATCTCTTCCTAGCCATTCCTTACTTATATTTCTGGTATCGCTTTCCTCCTTTGGGAAATTAGAATCCTAACAGAATCAATAATTAGAATCAAGTCACTGACTTGGAAGAGATAGTATACGTAAAATTGCTCTGGGGATAGGGCTGGGTAGGCAATAAAAACTTCTAAATTGCATTATAAGTTGTCAGACTAATAATAATGATGTGTCCATTATTTAGAATGAAATTTATTGTGAAATATTAAATGTACACTCTTCCAAGTCTTCACGCCCCTCCACTACTTGTAGGTTCCACTTTCATTCTTGGGTTTAAGTTTGTCCTTTTGCTGTTGCTCTTTGCTGTTTGTAAGACACCCGGACCTGAGCGTAGAAAGTGAAAACCCACATGACGAGTGTGTGCACGTGTGTGATACAGCCAAACACTCTTACTTCCTCTCAGGCCTCAGAGACACTATCACATTTTCCTCCGATGAAAAATAGTCTGCCTTTTCTCCCTCCACATTTACCATATAGTAAAATTAATTTCTCTGAGGTTTGTAACCTCATCACAGTTTTTAGAGAGCAAAAATCATGGTAGCTAACGTTTTTGGACATTCATTGGTGGAAGGGGCTGTTCTAAGCACTTTACATGCATTTTTCTCATTCAGTCCTCATTCTAACCCTATGAGGGGGCTACTAATGTCACCCCATTTTACAGATGAGAAGACTGAGGCAAAGTGAGACTCAGCAGTTTGCTCGAGGCCATGGAGTCAGTAAACGGCAGAGCTGGGAACCAGCAGGTCTCCTGCCAGAATCAGCACTAACCACTGGACGGCCTGCGTCAGAGCAGAAGCTGCCGGGCCCCTGTGATTTCGGCAGCGTGAGCTGTGAACAACCAGGGCAGAAACCCTCGGAGGGAGGAATTCAGATTCCGGGGCCCAGACATGTGGGATCACATCTGGAGATTTGGGCCCGGGAATGTGCGGTTTGATCGTACTTCCTTCCTCCACCTTCCCCACACCCCCATCTCCACCCTAATGTTCTGGGGCACAATGATGCTGGAGAACCAGTGGTGTGAGTATTTTCATATGAAAAAGAAAACTTGGATTTACTTGCAATGCTTTTTAAATTAAATTTACTGGGGCGACATTGGTTAATAAGATTATATAGGTTTCAAGGGTAAAATTCTATGACACATCTGTATATTGCATTGTGTGCCCACCACCCAAAGTCCAGTCGCCTTCTGTCACCATGCACTTGACCCCTTTCCCCTTTCCTACCTCTCCCGTGCCCCTGCCCTCTGGCAGCCACCACACTGTTGTCTGTGCCTGTGAGCTTTTGTCTGTTTGTCTTGTTTGTTCATTTGTTGCTTTCAGTTTTACATCTCACATACGAGAAAAATGCTCATATGTGGTTCTTGACTTTTTCTGACTTATTTTGCTTAGCCTGATATTCTCAAGATCCACCCATGTCACCACAAATGGCATTATTTTGTCTTTTCTTAGGGCTTACTGTAATGTTTAATTCTTTATATTTCAAAATGTTAAAATAGCAACTCTCTTTCTTAGACGTGGGCACCGGCTGCTTTCATAACAATCATTGTTTGCACCTGTCCCTGCTACAAATACAAATTCCAGGCATGCGTCTTTAAGGCCTGGCGTGCAAAGCACTGTGTGAGCTGTAGGTGGGGGTGTGTCGTCCCTGCTCTCCCTGTGGCTTAGGCCTGGGGGGCGAGGCAGGCTCAACTGCCCCCATAGTGAGTGGGATGCAGGGCAACAAGTGAGGACGTGCCGGTCTCCAGCTCCCACATGGGGAGGACTTGGCGCTACAACTAGCAAACCCCGAAGTCCTCCAGGCCTGGGGAAATGCAGACTCAGGAGAGAAAGAACCCTTTAGATCTCTTCTTAGGAGAAGATGCCAGGATTCAGGGTTCTGTCCTGAGGAGCCTGGCAGCGTGGCTTACACTCACAGTCTAGGTGCAACTCCCACATTTCTCTCTCTCCTCCCACATACCTTGGACGCTTCTTGAAAATTTCCTCCCTTTCCAAGGGAAGCCAGATGATTTCACATTTCTGAGATGAGCACATTCTCACATTCCCCCTCTCAGAGTTCTGCGTCATCATGTAGAACCAATGCTTGCAGAGGAAGGGGCGCTTCTTATGTTCCACACGGTGTACTCCCCGCTCCACGTTTAATCTCGGATTACATGCAGCAGGATGGTGTTGAGCACAGGAGAGCCGTGCATTTGTTAAGAGCACCACCTGGACTGAAATCGGTGCTCTGGTTCCCCCGATACCAACATGGTGATCTGGGAGAAGTTGCCCCCTAGCCCCGGGCCTCGGTAGTTATTTTTCTCTTCATTTATAAAATGGAATAAAAATAGAACTTATGTAAAAATGGTTATTACAAATCATGTGATAAAAGGTCTTCCTTACCTTGCTTTTAAAAAAGCTCACACAGGTGCTGGGGGCTTAAGTGTCTCCTCTGTTTGGAAACAAGGGGTTTGGACTTGGTGGTGACCCAGGTTCCTTCACAGCTTAGTGTGGGCTTCTCCTTGACACCTGTAGCTACATCATGCAATCAGGTGGAGTCAGCATGGGGGCTGGTGCTGCGGAGGAGGAGGGTGGGGTGGTGGTGGGGGGTGGGGTGGGGTGGGGTTGGGGGAGAAAGGGTCAGCCTGGTTCCTACAGGCATCTCCCTCTGGGGATGGGGGGCAGGGACCCTCCAGGAAGTGCTCCGCTTGGTAGGTAGTGCCTCTGGCTCCTGTCCTTGGCCTGGTCATCTCTGGAGGGGCCAAGGCTGTTTGCTATCTTGGGTGTGAGCCCAGCTTCTGCTGGGCCGGCCCTGTTGAGCTCCCAGACCTCACTGAGGCACACTTTGGAATTTCTACTTCTTAAGAGACAAAACTTATTTTAAAAAGTTACTTAGCTCTTATTAGCTACTAACATAGCAGGCACCTGTTGTGTGCAGCAGGTTGTAATCGACTACGAGTACAGATTTATTATGCAAAGGCTCAGGTGTGGCAGACAGCTTTTTGAAAGTAACTTGCTAAGAAGCAGAACTTTCTAATCGTAAGAAATAATGATGACTGTAGAAAATTTGGAAGATAAAGGTCGCTACACAAAAAAATTAAAATCACCTTTAACTTCACCAGCCAGAAATAACTATTGTTAAAATTATTTTATGTATTTTTTTGTCTTCTAAGCATACCCACACGTACGCCATTTTTAATGCAAAATCAAGGAATCCTTAAGTGGATTACAGCAAGAAACAAAAGCCCCTCAATATAAATCTACATATATGTTTCTTAACCTACTCTTACACAACTTATTCTTGTGAGCATTACTCATTCCTTATTTATTTATATATTTTTGGTCTTACTTTTAAAATTTTCCTCTTAAGGTTTTTCTTAGCAGAAAATTACACCTAAATTATCTTCCATCACAAGTTATCATTTCCTATAAACTTTCTTTTAAACAGAAGGTTGGGTTTCTTAAACACTAAGAAGCTGATGAGACCAAAACTCTGGTAGGCTGCTTTATTCTTGAACAGGATGTAGTTAGGGTAAAGGACTATACATCGGAGGGTTTGTAACAATTTTTTTCTGTCTCAGAAACTCTCAGATAAAGTCGCCTTATCTTTCCTGACTCAGTTTCTCCACATGTGAAACGGAGATAATAGTTCTCAGTGACTAGAAGGCAGCCTTTCTGGTATCATTTCAGTGAATCATTTCAGCTGAAATGAGCGAGGTTCTCGTTCCTCCTCTGCTGTATGGGAAACTGTCATACTTATCAGTGGGGAAAAACACTTGATTATTTGTAGGTAACTGGGGAGGTTGCTCAAGAATTTGTGGCTGAAATTTACTTTCAGAGAGAGAGAGAGAGAGAGAGAGAGAGAGAGAGAGAGAGAGAGAGGGAGAGAATATGAATGATTCTAACTAAGCATGCTATAACAAAGCTCCTTTTGAGTTGTTCCTGGGAGCGGCTGGGTGTGTCAGCCATTCCTCAGCCTGAATGCTGAATAATCAACTTATAATGTCTGCAACATTTCAACCTATAGCTAAGAAAAAGCACCCGCAGAGAAGTCTCCCAGGTTATTAATTATTTGGGCTGATGATTACACTTGCTAAACTAGAGGATATTATTATTTGATAAGTTTGTTTGATGAATGAACGGGTAATTCATTTTTTAAGTTATTATGTCTTTCCTCCCTCCAAAAGCTACTCTGTTTAATATACAGTCAATAACATGATTTTTGTGGCAACTAGAAGAGAAGAAAACTATGGATCGATTTTGGAATTACAGAGCAAACGCTTCTTCCTACAAGCAGGCATATCGTTTCCTACTGAATATTTTTAAAGAAACATTAGTCTCCAACAGTCTCCAGAGTTATGTGTGGGCTTCCTTGGGCATCGCAGAATTCCTGCCTCTGGGGGTGTTTCTGTCCAGGTTAGACAAGCCCTGAACAGGGGCATGATAGAGGGAGTTCAGCCATCAGCAGGGAGAACGGACAAAGCTCTGTGATTCAAGTGCCAGTCTCTTAAAATCTTTCGGTCACAGTAGCAAGCATGCAGCAGGTGTTCACAACATTGTCTTGGTGACTTGGCTGTGAATATCCCGCGCCAGCCTTTTGGCCATTCGGATATTCCTCGAGGCTGTGCGTGTCTGAGGAGCGGGCGACGTGCTGGTAATCACCACCGTTATTAGGGACCGCATGCCGCGTGCAGGCACTTTACAGGTGAATGGATCGTCTGTTCACGTGTTTGCGTGCCTCATCTTACGGGTGAGCAAACAGAGGCTTGAGAGGTGAAGCCCTCGGTCTAAAATTTATCAAGCAATGAGGAGCAGAGTCGGTTTCCAAATTTATGGCTTGGCCCCTCGGCGCGGGGAATTTTGGGGAGCTATCCTGCGCACATCACTCTCGTAGGGCCTTCTGCCTCCATGGGCTCCACTGGTGCCTGAAATTCTGCTTTTGGAGTTTAACTTATTTAGTTTGTGACTTTGATCCTGGTCGATAAGAAACTATCCAGGGTCTGGGGGAGGGAAAGCTCTTAGTCAATGTTAGTTTAGCAACATGAGTTGCTGTCGTTCATTTGGTCAATCAACACTTAGGGATTCCATGCCACGTGTCGGTGTCACCAAAAGGAATGAGGCTCAGCCTTTACCTTTAAGATTCTTGTATCCAGATAGAGATCTGCGGTAAGTGGATTATTATGGAACAATGGGGTCAGCAAACAACAGGGAATATTGGGTGAGCACGGCAGAGAAGGAACCGGCTCAGTTTGAGGTCCTTTCCTGGGAGCAGATTAGGGAGGGAAGAGGAGGTTGGGCCCAGTGATGGAGCCTCAGAAGTCAGGGCAAGGAGCAAATCAGCAAAGAGCAGGATCCACAGAGAGGCTTCAGAGCCAAGCTGTGTAAACCAAATCACCACGTTTTATGGGTAAAACGTGGTGATTTGGTTTACCTCAAACAATTTCTCTTATCAGTTTGGTATTGTGTATATTTTGCTAAGTACGATTTATTTAATTGGTATGTCCTCCTCCTCCTTTTGTGATCTCTTTTGTGTTTAATAGGTAGCTGCCTCTTTGGCCCTGACAGGATGGCCCACTGGAATTTGCATGGAAAGGATGGAGGTTAGGGTGCTCTTTGCGGCCAGGCCGCGTTTGAGAAGTATGAATTATTTACGACCATCACAGACGCCTTCTGTTTCATATAATATCTCACCTCCCGGCCTCACGCGGGCTGCTAGGGTTGCCCTTAGATATGCATGTGCTGCGGCCAAGGCAGGGTTGTGACAGCCCTTTCCTGCCCGAGCATGTCGGAGGCCTTTGGAAGCTGCACAGACAACAGCAACTTCAGCCTGAATGATTTCTCCAATCGTGGAGAAGCTGCCAGGAGAGGTGAGTAAGAGCTGAGGTGCAGAAGTGGGAGGGGCGGAGAGCGCGGGGGGGGGGGGGGGGGGGGGGGGGGGGGGGGGGGGGGGGGGGGGGGGGGGGGGGGGGGGGGGGGGGGGGGGGGGGGGGGGGGGGCGTGGCCTGTGGGCGTGGCCGGGTTCAGGTGAGCAAGCCTGTGTCTCTCTCTCATCACAGAGCGGCTTCCACAGCTTCCACGTCCAGGTCCTTCTGAGCCTCGCTTTCCTCTTCCCTGCTCTCTGTTTTCCAGTATAACCGTAACTCCAGGTAAGCGAAGTGGAGGTAGTAGGACTGGTGGTTTCCCTTTTTAGGGCAATTCTTTGAAACAAAAGAGGTGTTTGAGTTGATTCAGGATGGTGAACAAAGTCGACATACTGGGCGATTTTCAAGGATAGGCTGTTGGCCTGGGGGCTGTTGCCCATCACTGGCAGCCCCCACCTCGGGCAGCATCTCCAGCTCTCAGGCCTTTGGGAACCGGGATGCCAGGTAGGGAGAGCAATCACTTAGCCATACAAGGTAAGACTATGAAGAAATCATGTGGCTGGGAGGTCTGAGTGGTGGGCAGGGTGCTGCAGTAATGGACAAGAGAGGGAGTATTTCTGAGCACACTTTCAGCCCGATCTTGGAATTAAGAATGAATTTTGCATTGCTTCCTCCAGAAAGGGCTGGTACTCAAATGGAGAAAGAGGAGGTACACTGGAGTGTCTGGCTCACCTTCCTGGTTGGCTTTGTGGGGTTGAGATTCAGACTTTAAAACTGCTCTTCCTTTCGGTGTTTTTAAACATCTAGTCAGCGTTCGTGCACTTGAAACTGCATTCTCCCGGGCAGAAAGTATCCTATCTCCCTGTTTCTGTGTTTTGGGATACTTGAAACAGGTTACAGATTTCAAATGCGTGTTCCTGGTCAACTTTGCAAGCAGGTTGCCGGCTCGTAGTTTCTTTTTATAGATGCTACCGCTTTTACAGCTTCATTGAAGGGTATCCTATGAAAGATCAATTGAACGCGCCAGGTCGTTCTGTAGACTCAGATTCAGGGCAGAGGGGTCTTGGACGCGTTTCCTCTCAGGCGGCTCACCTGGGTGGCGTGGCTGGCTGAGTCACACAGCTTCTACGTGGGGAGATCAGCAGAACTGAGGCCGCCCAACTCACAGCTTGCAGGCGTTTGTGTGATGCCATGGGTATTCTCGGTGGCCTTTCCACACCTCACGTCACTCAAGTCACTCAAAAGGTTTTGAATAGAATTGGGAGGGTCTCCAACTCCAGCCCCCACCAGAGGTGCAAGGACTTGCTGGGTTCCGTGATGGCTGCAGGGATGTAAGCCTGCCTGAAGAAAGGCTTCTCCGCAGAAAATGACTCAGCAGGTCTACACCTTTGCTTCCTAACGCCTTGAATTCTGCCACTTCCGTCCCTCCGGGGTGTGGGTTGACTTTGAGCGTTGCAGTCTCAGCAGTTTTGGTCACGCTGGCCTGGCCGGTCTGGCTCTCAGTTACTGTTAGCCACCAGCGGGATGGGTAAATGGTCAAGATGGGGTGTCAGAAGCAGATAGGACGTCTCAGCATCTCAGAGCACAGAAGGGGCTCTCTTGCCAGTGGAAATTGGGAACTTGATCTTATTGCTAATAGCAGCATTGTCCTTTCCTGCTAACAGAGATCTTTCCAAGGTACACCTTTCATCACTTCCTGTTATCATCCTCTGATGCTCTCTCACACCACGGAACCTGCAAGGTCTCCGATCTTCTTCACCTGGCTCCGGTGTTTTTCCTCTTGGAGTTGGGGCACAGACAGCAGGGGGTATGCTTTTAGACATTCCATAATAGTTACTCTAATGGGCAAGGTTTCCCCAGGTCATTGCCTAAGGATCGATTACACCAAATACTTAGGAGATTTTTTTTTCCTTCGCATTTTTCTTCATCTGTAATATGAGGCAGGTTGGGATTGGGTGATATCCACAAGAACCTGACACAGTGGAAAGCATTTTAAGGAAAGAAAAAACTGCGCACCTGGCCGTGTGTGCACGTGTGTGTGGATGAGGGGGCGGGTGGTCTGTGGGAAGGCTGAACGTATATTGCCCAAAGCACAGCCCGACTGAGAATGAAAGAGGCGTGTCAGGCAGCAGACGGTCCCAGGCAGAGTGGGATGTGTGCACATTTTTCTCACCCAAGTGGTCTACAGACAACAGAGTTGAGGGCCGCTGGCTTAGATGCGTTAAAAGTTTGGACATCTTTTCACAGAGGGCCAGCTGAGCAGCTGTAAGTCTCGGGAGGTGAGCACGCCTGCCCCTCTCACACACCAGTGCACACTTCTCCATTCAACTGGGCTTGCTTGCAGGCTCTGAGTTGTGTCCGGTCTTGCTGGCCCGCATTTTTGCATAGCTAACTCCTCCTTGTCTTTAGGACTCACCTTTAGTGTGACTTACGTAGCTGTCGCTGTCTCTGAGGAGACCTTGCCGAGGTTTCTTCTATACATGAGCTCTCTCTCCCAAGGGTTCTCATGGCAGCTTGCCCCGCCCTCGGCCCCATGAGAATGCTCAGGACTCATTACACACATCATGCCACCTGGCTGACAGCTGAGTGGAGGCAGGACCGTGTCGGGTTCGCCTTTGACGTCTTAACACCTAACTCAGTTCCTGACGTGCATTCGGTGCTCAGTTAATACTTACCAGATGAAAGCGATGTCACGTTAATAATTTGCAACATAAATGGCAGAAAGAGAACAAGAGACTCTTCAAGGAGGAAAAAAAAAAAGAAGTTTGTGTTGATTAAAAAACCATGCTGAGTATCTTGGCGTCTCCGAAGGGGAATTCAGGACACACGGGAGTTTTGGAATGCTGGACTTGTGAGCCCGTCAGCACCCGCACAGACAGTGGCTGAGGCCGGGGGTGAGGTGTGGTTAAACGCACCTGGCCGGGCGCTGGGAGAAGTGAACACCAGGGCTGGTTTTACCACTTTCACTCCCTGCGTGGGAGGCCTGGAGGATCACTTCATCTCTGCCTGCCTCACTTTTCTCCTCTGTAAAATGAAGGAGTGCAGCTAGACCAGGTCCAGGCTAAGATCTCGTCCTACTTCACGGTTTATGGTTTGAAGACATATTGCAAAAAGCTAGGGAACCTAATGATACATTCTTACAGCTCTTCCTTGTTCCTTTGTGGCATTTCTGTTACTACTTAAATTTCCATCTCACTCTTCTTTGATTAAAAAAAGCGCTTTTTCAAGTTTTAAGTGACAAAAAAACATGCAGTGTTTTCTACATTGGAGCTGTAAATGAAATTCTCTTTGCTTGTTACAATCGCTGGAAGGTTTTCATGAAGACCAAAGAAGTCATCGCTGTAACAAAGTGATAATAAAATGAAAGAGCAATTTTAGCATCCTGAACAGAAGTCATTGGACATGGCAATCTACTCTGGAGGTCCTGTTCATTTCCACTCCTGTACCGTAATTTTTGCAGCCTTTGCTACATAAAATGGCCCGTGCAGAAACCAGACGTCTTTTCCTGTGTGTGTCGCTCACATTGCTAAGATCTGTTTAAATTCTTTGCTTGCATTGCAGCATGGTGAGGTGGCCATTGGTCGAGGCCCAGGTTCTCCCTTGAACCACCTTAGCCTAGGTCAGCTCCACAGTGGTTTCAGATCACTTGGGACCAATCTCCTGGATGGGGAGGCGGGTCTGTGGGACTCACGCACGGAGGACTCTCATGCAAAGGAAGGGACTCTTTGAAAGGAGGTTCTGCCACCCACGGGAAAGCCTCAGATGTCAGGGGTGCGCTGGTTGGCATTCTCCAACAGGGACGGGAATCTACGCCTTGGATTGCAACACAGTGTTGAGTATATTGTGTAATTAACTGTCCTAAAAGCCACCAATGAGCTTGCACACTGGTGGAGCTGCTTAGACTAAATGGACCTCGGAATATGATAGTGAACGATGGAATAATGCCACGGTGGAACAAAAGGGTAACACAAGCATTTCCTTACCCTTCGATGCCCTTTGAGGTTTTTGTATTCAAACTCCTTCAGCAGATTACTTCGAGGTCCAATGCATCCTTGGGTCTGGTTGAAGGAAGCACTCTGTCCCGAGTGGTGATGCCAGGGAGCATGCCCCACCTGATGACCTTCAATGTCATGGTCGCTTTCCACGTCTGTGCGCATGACTGCACAGTGCCTGAACAATTTGGGCCTCCAGACTTCATCTGTGTACTAGTCACTCAGGGGCATTAATATCCATCTACGTTCCTCAGAAACACGCTGTCCTGGGCCAGGCAGAGCTGGGCGAGTCCACGCAGCTCAGCTCAGCTTCTGGAAAGAGCTGTGCCCGACTGCTCAATTTATCCCCGGAACTCCAGACTTGATCAGTAACTACAGGACTCGATAGGCAGAACTTCCATTAGAAAAGCAGCTCTCAAACTTTTAAGTCTTGGGATCACTTTGTATGTTCAAATTACTGCGGATCTATTTTTTTCTTTTCAAGTTGCCATTATTACCATCTTTTAAAAAAAATTTAAATTGTTCAATTACAGTTGTCTCCATTTCCCCCCATTACTCTTCCCTGCCTTACCCACCCCCACCTCCCGCATTCAATCTTCCCCGCCCCCCCGCTGTCTTTGTCCCTGGGTCCTTTATACATGTTTCTTGACTTGACCCTTCCCCTTCTTTCCCCCATTTTTCTTTTCTTATAAAGAATGTTGGTAATATCTAGCAATATTTACCAAATCAGAAATTAAAACTGGAGAAAGTTTGAAATATTTATTTACTAATTCATTAAAATAATAATGTTACCAGGGGGTGGAGGAAGCAGAAGAAGGTGAAGGTGGGATAGATGGTGATGGAAGGAGACTTGGCTTGGGGCGGAGAACACACAATACAATACACAGATGATGTGTTGTAGAATGGTACCCCTGAAACCTACGTAATTTTGTGAACTAATATCAATCCAATATTCAACAACAAACAAAAAATGAACAGGAAGCAATGTTACCATCCCACATTAACATAGATAACATATTTCAATGGGAAAAAACCCAGCTGTTTGCCAAAGTGAAGAAATGCAGGGGAAGCGCAGTGCTGGTTTTCATTTCTGCAGATCTCCTGCGCATTTGGGTTAACAGAGGACCCACTGTTCTGCCTCTGGGAAACTGCACTGCACATTTGGGAGAGATCATGAGTGACAAGGCAAATGGCATCTAAGCATTATTATGAAAACAGTGGCGACCTCATGAACCTGCTGAAAGGGTCGTAGGGACTGCCAAGGGTCAGTGAATGCCCCTGAGAGGATGCCAGCGTCAGAATGACGGGGTTCTCAGACAGGACCCAGGCCACTCACATTCTTTCCACTTAACCAGCGTCCCTACTTTTAGCTGAGCTGCCCTCTCCTCCTTTCCTCGAACTCCGCAGGACTTGGTATGCCACTCGTAAGGCATTGGGCTGTCATGCATTTTACTTATTTTCCATGTATCTGCCCCAATAAATTGCAAACTCATGGGAGAAGGAACTTAGTTGACCCTTGTGACTCTACATACAGGGTCTTCCAAAATATGTTAACCTCAAAAACAATAACAGCTTCTGTACATGGAACATTGCTATGTGCTGGGCAACCCACTGAGGCATTACTTACCGTAGTGGTCTCCTAGGGCTGCCATCACCAAGTGTCACAAACTGGGTGACTTAGAACAACAGAGTCGGATTCTCCCACGGTTCTGGGGACCAGAATCTGAAGTCAAGGTCTCAGGAGGGCCATGCTCCTTAGCCCTAGGAGGCTGGTATCCTCGCCTCTCTCTTCCCTTCTGGGTGCCCCTGGGGTTCCTTGGCTCTCAGGAGCATCACTGCAGTCTCTGCCTCTGCCATCACCTGGCCTCTCCCTGTGTGTCTTCATGTCACCTTCCCTCTTGCGCATGTCTGTCTCTGTGTTTTCTCCTGTTCTTTCTGAGAAGGACGCCAGTCCTTCATATTGGATGCCCTCATCCTTCATATTGGATGAGGGCAACCCTAACAACCTCAACTAACTTAAGTCTGCAAAGACTCTATTTTCAAATAAGGTCTCGTTCATTGGTACCCAGGGGTGGCGCATCAGCATATCTTTTGGGGGAGACAAAAAGTCAACCCATAACACTTACCAATTATTAAACTGAACCACACAAAAGTGCTGTGATATGGCTGCTTTCGAAGTACAGAAATGTCAATTTTTGCATGCTTTAACCTACATCTTAATTGACACAATATGGATCAATAAAACCAAGCGATTCTGATCAGTACTGCCAACTGCTCTGAGCACTGGTGGAGGAAGAGGCATGGGCCTCTGGCTCTAGACAGTGGCCATGGGGCTGCTATGCCTGAACTTGAGGATTCTGGGCAGAGCTGTGCACACGGAGACCTTGGGTGCTGCACCATTCAGCCCTTGGGGCATTTGCCCAGAAGTTTCTTCCCCACAGGCCTTTACAATTGCCTTTTGTGGACAGTTCCTTCCTCTCATCTAGGGCAGGCAATTGATCGTTTAGGTGGGATTCTCACCAGGTTGGCAGAATGCAGGCGAGAAGATTTTAAAGGCCCTTGTCCCTCTTGTTCCAGGCCCACAATGGACGCCCTGCAGCTGGCAAACTCGGCTTTTGCAGTTGACCTCTTCAAAAAGCTGTGTGAACAGGAGCCGGCGGGCAATGTCCTGTTCTCGCCCATCTGTCTCTCCACCTCCCTGTCCCTAGTTCAAGTAGGAGCCAAAGGGGACACGGCCAATGAAATCGGACAGGTAAGCCCCACGCCTTGTGCCTGCTTGGAGAGGGAACAGTTATTAGGAAATGCAGGCAGAGCCCAGGGAAGAGTGAGCAGGGCTCTGTGGCCAGAGTTGCTCGGGAGGGAGAGTGGGCTCCTTCTCACACTCTCTCCACCTGTTTTTAAACATGAACGAAAGCTCCTTTATATGCCCTGTGACCCAGGCACCGTGTGTGATGGGGCACCTGGGGATCTGCTAGGTAATCACAAGGTTTCCGCTAACGAGTGGCCTTTGGCAAGTCACCGGGCATCTTTGTAAATGTTCTATCGCAAGAATTGATTGGGGTGGCGCTTATCGGATGTTCCACTGCAAATACCCTGACCAGAAAGTATAAATCTATACTCCCGTCTTATGCGCAAAATGTGTTTATAGCATCATGCTTTATTATTATTTTTATTGGAGTATACTGGACATTCAACACAATATTATTTTTAGGCGTACAACGTAATAATTCAATATTTGTATATGTTACAAAATGATCACCACAACAAGTCTAGTTAACATCCGTCATCATTCACAGTTACAGGATTTCTTTTTCTTGCGATGAGCAATTTCAAGGTCTACTCCGTTAACCTCCAAACATGCCGTACAGCATTATTAGCTATAATAATACACCACGCTGTACATTGCATCCCCGTGCCTTATTTGTAGCTGGAACTTTGTACTTTTTTCCTTCTGCCCCTGCCCCCACTTACTTTTAGATAGTATGCGAATGCCTGTCTCACTCCATTCCATTATTATTCTTGTGTTGGCCATCCTGGGCTCAACAGAATCTTTCTTCGCATGAACTTACAGCATTTAAATAGGGAGCATCTCCTTGTATCTATACATCCCCAGAAAGTATGACCCATGAAGTGTTGTTTGGGTCGTGATAAGGGAAAACTTTATACTTGACATTGAGGGCACTCAAATTATTGAAATTGAGAGTAGTAGGTATTTCCAGTCCGAGTTGTAGAGGGAAAAGTGAGGTCTTGCAGAGTTGCGCTAGGTTATATTTCTAGTGGATGCAGGCTGGAGTTCAAGGCCAGGCTGTCGGACCCTGGCCCACCCCAGGCAGCCCACCATGGATGGGGGTGGCCCACCATAAATGGCACATCAGCTTGTTTGGCATTAGTCAGAGGAACTGAAGGGACTAGAGACTCCTCTAGGCTGGAGTCTGATAACTGCCTAATGACTATTTTGCTAGTCAGCTCTCTCTTCATGTGTCTAAACTAGATGGAAATTACAACCCTGTTTCACTCTTTTCCAAGTTTAGAAAGCTTTCTGTGTGAGCATTAGATGTGTTATTTTGAAGAAAGGGCAGATTCTCCCTACAGTTCAATCCAGAGAAGAGTACTTAATGGCAGTTTCTCAATGGGGATGATTTTGCCCCCCACTCCCTGAGGATCTTTGACAATGTCCAGAGACATTTTGGGTTGTCACAAAGGGTACCTAGTAGGTCAGAGATGCTGTTAAACATCCTACAATACCCACCACCTGCCCTGGCAACAGAGAATATCCTGCCGCAAACATCAGCGGTGCTGAGGTTGAGAAACCTTACCTCATGGGACAATGGAGCAGGGAGACCGTGTGTCCCTCACAGTCGGTGACAGTTACTATGTATCCACTGCAGTGGGAAGACACGATGCTTCATGGGTCATGGATGGTTTTTCTCTTCACAGGTCTTTCATTTTGAAAATGTCAAAGATGTGCCCTTTGGATTTCAAACAGTAACATCAGATGTGAACAAACTTAGTTCCTTCTACTCGCTGAAACTGATCAAACGGCTCTATGTGGACAAGTCCCTGAATCCTTCCACAGTGAGTTGTTCAATGTCATTTCCCATGAAACTCACTTCTAGGGTGCTCATGTACGATCTGAGGCCAATGAAAACAAGCCAGTCCTAGTGGAGGGGTTGGATTTAGTGGGATCCCATTGCAGTCATGTCTTCTAGCTCAAAACAGGGAGAAGCTCATGGGCCTCCGCGTTCCCTCTTGAACACTCGTAGATCTAACCCTCCCCCTTGGCTTCCTTGCTCAGCGAAATGGAGGATGGAGTGAGTAACAGTGACCTCTGTAGATGCAAGACAACTCGCGATTTACACCCTTCTCCCCAGACAGCAGGTGGCACTCAGGCTGAAGCAACATTTCAAGTTCTCACCTCACTGTCTGTGCACAACATTCTCCCGATTTTCTCAGAGTTGGTATGAAATGTAATAACCACAGGAATCAACAGTTTTCATCGGTCACAAATTGTTTTTGTTTGTTTTCCTAGGCTGGTCATGAGGGTGTCTATACAGGTTGTTCTGGGTGTTTAATTTCAGCCATTTCTTGAAAGAATCACATAAAGAACACTGTGGTGCCCTTAACTTTGATTCCAGATTATAACATAATATTTAAGAAAATCTGTCCTTGAAACACACAGTCAGCATCCTAGACCACATGAAAGAAGTTCATTCTCTATGTTAGTAATACAGAGTTGATTCAATTTGTGTTCGGATGGTCAGAATTTTTGAACTTTCCAAACCTAAAAGGTAGACTACCAGTTAAATGTTTTACCACAGTTTTATTACTTTCTGTAGTAGCTTTTTGTTTCTCTGGTTGAGATCTTTTGAGGACATTGTGATGCAGATACCGGTCTGCAGTGTCTGCATCATTATGGATGAAATGAGACATTCACACGGACTACCGAGTCCGGTGGAGGAAAAAGGACAGCATGGCTTTTCTCTCAAGGGGAGCAAAAGCCTGTGGCCTCCACCATGACAGGCCTTTATTGGGTCCCCCCCACCCCTGCACATTACATGATGGTCCTCATTTACTATGCACGGGTTCACTTTAGGGGGTTACCTTTTACAGACAATAAAGGAGCCCATGCTGCTAATCACATCACAGAAGGATATTTGCAAATAAAAAAGGGAAAAGTGGTCGAACCAGTTACACTCATCCTAGGAAGGTTTAGCATGGATTTTAGGAAGTTACAATAAGCACTTGCTGTCTCAAGTCAGGATGAGGGAGCCTTCAGCAAAAGCAAGACTCAAAGCAGCTTAGGTACAAATGCAGGCCTGATTCCCCACGGGAGAACCCATCCGTGGGCATGGGTCCTGTGCATCTCTGAGTGGGAGCTGGGCCCACACCATGCAGAACAGTCTCCTACAACATTGGTCACTAGACATGGCTGTGAGTTTGTTCTTGCTGTTTGAAGATGTATACGTGGCCATTTTCCTTCCAACAGTCACTCAGGGAAATAAAATAAAATATTGAGATGTGAGTTGGGGCCTGGGTATAGAAGAAATTTAAAGGCTCCTTAGGCAGTCCTTAAGGAGATGCTTAATACATTTTCTTGCTGGCATTGAGGACAGCGGAGGCCATTCATTTTACTGAGGCTTCGATGTTCTGAGGTGGCCTCCATTCTCTCGGTCAAGGGCAACACTTGGCCCTGAGGTTGGGTTGCATTTCACGGAATCAAACTGGCTAAGTCCACGGCTGCTCTGAAGGAATTGTAGGAGCCCTGTGTTCTTGAACTTCTGTTCAACATTTCAAATTATTTCAACCAAACCAGGAATTGCAAGGAATTTTATTTCAACTGCTTTCCATGGCTCCTGTCGGTTGTCTAGCACCTGCGGGTTCACTGGTACTGGTGCAGACAGGTGCGGTCTGAGGATGGCCACCTTCAGCAGAGCTGCCTGGGTGTGAAAGGGGCAAGCTCCTAGCTGCAGGTCACTTGAATCAAAATGAATAGGGATGGGTTTTAGGGTTTTGCATTTCAACAAGCGTTAGAACTAGACCCACTGCTGTGTTCTCCACTGTTTCAAACTCAAGGTGCGGGTGAATCACCCTGGCATCTTGATAAAAGCCACGTTTTGATGCAGCCACTGTGGGGGGCTCTGAGGTTCTGCACTTCCAACACGGTCCCAGGTGACGATGTGGAGGCTTTTGTTCTTGGGCCACAGTTTAAGTAGCAAGAGTCTGTGAAATATTTGTTTCAGCGAGAGTAGAGTTTTCTGCTGATAAAGTTCCCTTTTCCGTACACTTCTTCCATTCTAAGACACATCATCTGTGTACACACATTTTAATGTTCCTGAAATCATACATTAACTGTTATGGACATTTAGCAGGGTGCTTCTTTCCCCCTGAAGTTGATACTAAATTGATGAATGCATTTAATAATGGATATTGTCTTGGAATTAAAGAAAGGAAACATTCAATATGATGAAAAGTCATTGATTTCTACATGAAGTTTCAATTTACCTGATAGTTCAGATTTTGAAAGTGTATTCATAGTAATGCACACTTAAAAGACCTTTTGTTAGAACCGTGTGACAACGTGAGAGCTTGACTACAGACCGTGAAGCACCTTGTGATTTTGTGAACCGGCTGCTTTTCAGGAGTTCGTCAGCTCCACGAAGAGACCCTATGCAAAGGAAATGGAAACTGTTGACTTCAAAGATAAACTGGAAGAAACGAAAGGCCAGATCAACAACTCAATTAAGGACCTCACAGACGGCAAGTATCTTTCTTTATTCTGCTCTGAATCTCTGCCCGCCTTCCCACAAATCTCCCTGCTTAGCAGACCATCAAACACCCAGCGGGTCCCTGCGATGCTTTCAGTTCAGAAGCTAAATTCTTGCCCACCAAGCTATTCCAACAACTTGGCTTCCTGGGCCTTTCTTCCATCATCTTTTCACTTGGCAGAAATTCCTGGTGCTTCTGTTTTATTTAGCCTCCTTGCCTCACTCTCTGGTGAGCTGTCCCATGCCCTCCTTGCTGAGCCTGACAAAGTCTGGTTTTGGGCAAATCATGAAGTCCAATTTTTCATCCTGGAAATGAAGGGCTTGGATGTTTCCTGAGGCCACTTCTAGCTCAAATATTCTGCAAGTTTATTATGGAAAATGGGGATAGAGAGTCTTAGGCAATCAATTATACTCATAAAAAAAACAAAAAAAATCATAGAGGATGGAAACACATACTCAGGCCCACTTCTCCTGGCCACTTGGGCCCTCTGATAGGCCCTCGTGTCTTCTGTGCATCTGCCTGGTCCGGTCCTGCCTTGGGCTCTGGGCTACCCTCGGGCCTCTCCTTTCCCTGACCCCTCCCTCCACTGATGTTCTCCTTGAATCTTCCTTGCCAGAAAAGACTTGGAAGTAAGATGATTTTTGAGGGCAGACCAGCGTCCATGGCCTGGTTCCCAGGATCGTGTTTATATTTACATCAGGAGGCACCTGCTGGGGTGCAGCGCTGAGTTGTGAAGGAGTGAAAGGTCACAATGGATATTTCGGGCACCATTGCAGTCTAGTGAGGGACGTGCTTCTGGGGCAAGGGACACGCACTTCCTGCCTGAATGGCCAGAGCCACCCTGTCATGATGAGGACTCAGGGGTGGCAGAGCCCACACTGTCACTGCAGGGTGAGGGCGTGGGAGGAACACGGCCTTGGAGCCTTCACAACCTCGGAGTCAAACCCAGACATTGCCCCTTGTCAGTTGAACAATTTGGAGCCTCAGTTTACTGAACTGTAAAATGGGGCATATGTTATCTAATTCGGTTTTTACCTGGTTGTTGTGAGAATTAACTTACATAATATGGTAGGCAAGAGAGTAGGTGGTAGCCATACATACATATGCCCACACACAAATGTATGCATACATACGTCTTCATCATTGAAATGCAGTTCCTGTCCTTCCTATGTAAAGAAAAAGATGATGTAACATCATGTTAAACACAATTATAAGCAAAAAGCAGCCCATTTAAATTGCTGTGTAACAGTTTTGCTTTTAGAATTTTTTTATTTTTTAATCTTCACCTGAGAACATTTTTTCATTGCCTTTAGAGATTAAGTAAATGGAAATCCTTCTCGAAACCTGTTGGTGGTGTTCAAATGGAAGGACTTAATTTCATTGGGGGGCTCTTACCACTGAGCTGTTCTGCTGCTGGGAATTTGAGCGCTAGAGTAACGACAGCTGTGGTCGATCCAGCTGACCTTGGCGCAGACCGGCCGCCCTGCCCGCACCTGGGCGACACGGGGACGGTGTGCAGCTGTGGGGTGAAGAGGAGCACCCTGTCTTGGCTCAGACCTGCTTTCCAGCTGAGAGAACTAGAAACCCCCGTGGCCTCTCTGAGCCTCAGTTTCCTCATCTGTGAAGTGGGGATAATGACCTCTGCCTTACTCGATCATTGCAAGAGACCCGAGCTAAGGCACCTGAAAACCAAGCCCGAGCTGGGTGTACAGTGAGCGCTCGTGCGATTTCAGTCCAGAGCACAGGTCGCCAGCCCAGATCCACCATCGCTTGTGTGTCTCTCAGGCAAGTGACTGTAGACTAAGTCGCTGCTTCCCTGTCTGTAAAAAGGGGAGGAATACGTGATAGCGTGTACATGAATGTCTAGCACGTGGTAGCTTGTGTTCTTCTTCTTCATCCTCTTCATTTCTTTTTCCTCCTTCCCCCCTCATTCTCCTCCCAAGGAGGCTATGGTGAGTCCAGTTGTGGGGAGATGGAAGCAGAGAAAGCGGTCCTTCTGAAATGAGGTGGTCTGGCTCCCAGTCCCTACCGGGTGTGTGGCTCTAGCGAGTGTGAAATCCCCAGCAAGTGGACAGCACATGCGCTAGGGAGGAACAACCCTGTGCAATGTGCGGTTTCCTACAATTGTTTGCAGGCCGCTTTGAGGACATTTTATCCACCAACAATGTGAATGACCAGACCAAACTCCTTGTGGTCAATGCTGCCTACTTCGTTGGAAAGTGGATGAAGAAATTCCCTGAATCGGAAACCAAAGAATGCCCTTTCCGGGTCAACAAGGTAGGTGGGGGCAGTGTGTCAAAGGGTCCCCACTCTAGATCTGGAAAATGGTGACAACGGGGAGGACCATAGGAGTTCACTCACATGAGGGAAGTTAAGGCAGAGTGGCGTGCCTTCTCTGGTAGAAAAGGAACCATAATCCAGAGATTCTCACTCTCCTCCAGAATGTTCTGAGTCTGGGTTGAATGAGAGCTTATTAGGCCCTATAGCCCCGTGGGTAAAACTAAATCGCCGCCTGGAAAGTGGCTACAAATATTTGTGACCATTAGCAAGAAAGGCAAAGAAACCAAATTCTAACCTCAGAGGCCTTTGGATCATCCTGAAACCTGGGCCACTCGAGAATCTCATCTGTTTGTGGTGAAGTAAATGGTTCTGATATTTTAATTTATAAGGTGCTTTGAGGTACCTGTTGGCTGCGGAGGAAAAAGTACAGCTCACTCAGCTGCTGCTCTGGGCGTCATTGTGGGGGAAGAATGAGAAACCTGTTTTGCAGGGAAGTCCTCTTGGTCCTACTGAGTGAATGATGAGGCCATATCCTCTGTGAGAAAGAGTTCATGGAAATAGGTAGAGTACATCTCCCACAAAGGGGTCCAGGGAACTGAGACTGGGAACTCTACCCATTTCATTAGAGGACACAGGTGACCCCAGGAGTCAGTGTGATGATGATGTAATTTGGTCTCATGTGATGAGATGTAGTTGGGCTAAGAAGGTGGACGGAAACCCAGGCTCCAGGAAGCGCGATGCCTGAAGGTGGCACATTACCTTGTAGCGCCTATGTGTCCATTCTGGTTTTCGAGTTTCTTCCAGCACTTTGAGGACCTAGCATTAATCACATGTGTTTTTGCCAAATATTAAAACAGCACCTCCTTCATGCTAGAACGCAGGAAGAAAAGACCCCCAGATACAATTTATACCCGAGTTAGCAGGACTGGCTTTTGGTGCTTATCCTTTGTACCCACAGAAGTTTATGTTCAGCCCCACCTCCCCACCCCTGCCCCAAGCACACTTGCCATAATTAAATCTAATTATTTATTTTCTTATCCAGATCTTTGCATGAGTGCATGGGCTTTGTAATGGCAGGGATGGTGCCTTATTCCTCTAGGTTTCTATAATTCCTGGCCCAGATCTGGTACATTAGTAGGTGCTCAGCACTGTTTGGTGAATCAGTGACCCATCCCTAAGGGTCAGTTTGGATACACAGGCAACAGCAGACAAACCTGACTGGCCTTTGGGACCACTGTGGGACCCTGTAGAAGATCCACTGGGCATTTTCACTGGGAGAGGACAGTCACTGCCGAGAGGGCTGCATGCCTCTTCAAAATACCCACACGTCCTGGGGACCCTCCATCCACTTCCTCTCCCCAGCTTACTTCCCTGGGGTTCAGTGGCCACCTCAAAGCTGCCCGCAGGGGCAGACCGATCCTGCCTGTGGGGGCGTGCCTCAGAGGCGGGGTGCAAGGCGTTCCACTCTTTAGACTGCATTGGACTTTTCACATACAAGTCCTTGGCTTGCAAACGTGGCTTTGAAATGTCCTTGATCTCTCTGTGGCTCACCTAACAAGGCAATAAAACATGGCTCAGCGCTGCGTGGGGACATGCCCTCTTTTTGAAGGCGGATACCCTTACTTTCTCTTTGTTTCCTTTCAGTGGCTTTTGTCAGCCTCAGAGCACCCTGAGTCACTTTACTGAGCCTTTCCTTGGGTCCTGTGTGTTTCCTTTAAGGGCTGGACAAAATCATGAAGTGGCAGTGTTAAATGTTTAGTATAGCACCTATTCTGACAAAGGTGTACACACTCTCTCTCACACACACACACATACACACATACACATTCACGTATCGCTAACCTAAAAATAAAATGGCCAAACGAGGCTGATTTTCTCCCCTTACAAAGAGGGGGAACAAATGTTTGAGGTGTTCCATGGAATTATGACAAGAACAAATTAATAGGTGTGTGTATGGGTGTGTGCACCTATGTGTGTGCGTATGTGTGTGTGTCTGTGCACGTGTGATGGGGAAAAATAAAATGCGCTTCTGCATGCACACTCATGGGAAGTAAAAGCAAGCGATCCCACCTCCTTCTGCTGTTCCAGACGGACACCAAGCCTGTGCAGATGATGAGCCTGGAAGCCACCTTCTGCATGGGCAACATCGACAGCATCAACTGCAAGATCATCGAGCTCCCCTTTCAAAACAAGCACCTCAGCATGCTCATCCTGCTGCCCAAGGACCTGGAGGACGAGTCCACAGGCCTGGAGAAGGTGAGGAGTGGGGTGGGCGAGCAGTGTCAAGGTGCCCCCTGCTGTGGTGGAGCCCGAGGATGGCGCTGTGCAGGGCCGTGGAAGAGGCCGC
Organism: Anoura caudifer; assembly: GCA_004027475.1. Lineage (NCBI taxonomy): Eukaryota > Metazoa > Chordata > Mammalia > Chiroptera > Phyllostomidae > Anoura > Anoura caudifer. Next base: position 71,803 of record PVKU01002479.1, on the reverse strand, counting down.
AGCCCTGCCTCGCACATCACTTGCTCTGTCATCTCCAGGAGCTTGTGGTCCTTTCCGGGTCTTCCTCCTTAATGTTCCAAACAGCCAGCATTTATTTGGCACTTACAACGCGCCCTCTGCGCGCCATCTCATTGAACTCTCGAGACAGGCCCAGGAGTCAGAAACTGTCACCATAGCCGCCCATTGATAGGGCACAAGGCACAGAGGGGCAGGCAATAGGCCATGGTCATGTGACTTGTCAGTGGTTCATAGAATCAATCGCAGTTTGAGCCCAGGAAGGTGGAATCGTGTTCTTAAGTCTAGACTAGAGTTACTTATCATTAGCACCTTGCATCAACAGTGCATTTGTTAAAAAACTGATGAGCCAATATCAATAAGTGATTATCCATGGAAGTCCATGGTTTACCTTAGGGCCCACTCTGTGTGTTGTGAATTCTGTGAGTTTTGGATGCTCTTTTCATGCATACACATGTAGATGAGATTTTGTAGGAAATATTTCATATTTCCTACAGGTTATTAGAGGCACAGGATTCACACCTGGTCGAGGTTTTACCTGCCTGAGAGTAACGTAGCTTGCCCTCCGCTCTGGCAACCTCACCTGCATCCCCTCTTCTCCCTCAGCCACCACCCCTCCCGCCCTCCATCCCCTACCTTCCACCAGGTTCTCCATCCTGGCCAGGGAGAAGGAGAGAATCCTTGAGGAGCCCAGGGGTCACCTGCTGTAGATCCCGTCACACCTCAGTGACTCCCTGACTCTCTAGGGATGGTGTAGCTCGGTCGCATCTTGCCTGTGACTTCAGTTAGCATTTTGCTTGCTCCACCACCTTGTTCGATGGGTTTTAAATCTGTCTCCATTCTTCCCTTACTCACTGGTTTCTCTTTTTTAACCCACTTCATGCCTTTGTCTCATTTCTCCATCAGTCATTATTCAGCTGCCTCACACTTAAAATATCCTCATACCATTTTTTTCATGTTGAAGTACAGAAGGAGCAACTTAAGATTCGCTCCATGAAGCATTTTATGATGAAACCATTTATGCCTCATTTCATATCTCTTGTTTAAAGTTTTTTAATAAAGTATTTTGTTTAACCCAGAATTTCCAAAATACTGTCATTTCGACATGCAGTCACTGTAAAAATTATCAACGAGATGTTTTACGTCCTTTGCCTGGAAATCTGTTGCGTACTTGACACGCAGAGCATTTCTCGGTCCTCACCAGTCACGTTTGGGGGCGTCCTAGCCACACGGCGGCCCCTGTATTGGAATCCAGATGCAGAGGTTCCCTCTTACGAGAGAGGAATGCTCAGCTTTTACGCAGGTTAAGAACATAACCTGTTATTTTTCAGATTCTTGAACTATAAAATCATAAGATATTTAAAGTGTACAGCAGGCTGAATTGGTAAATGTATAAATTATAAATGGGTTCCTCCCGTACAGTTTATAAACACTTTCATCACCTCATATATTTATCTCTTAGTTTCTTATTTTTAAAAAATAACCAACTAAAAGGGATGCATTCATTACCTAATACCTTAAAGAATGATCATAAACAGTTCAAATTCTCCTTCTTAGAAGAGTTCACCTTAGCTTTAATCTGAGTTATTACATGCGATGTCATGCCAAGTACATGAGTATTCTGGATTTCCCAGTAGTGAAATCAAAATAAGCATTCAAAGAAATATTGCATATGCAAACCCTTCTGACTTTCCATTTATTTCTCTCCTATGTACACAATGCCGTAATCCATGCATTCGTTTCAACGAAGCTACTCTTTGGCTTACAAGAACAGCCTGCGTGAATTCCAGTGCACAGGGGCCCTAGCTGTGGGGTGGGACGGAGACCGATGTCAGCAGGCCTTTCATGGGGGAAGCAGTCGCACCCCCAAACTGCGGGGCGACGCCGTGTGCGAGGGCCCATCTGTGCTGCTTCGGGACAGGGCTCACAGCGACCTCATGTTCCCCATCCCACAGGGCCTTTTACCATTGGAAATAAAAAAAAAAAAAAAAACAAAAAAACCCAAGAAACTTTCTTCTCCTTTCATCCTTTAGGTTGAAAAAGAACTCACGTCGGAGACGCTCCTGCAGTGGACCAACCCCAGCACCATGGCCAACACCAAGGTCAAACTCTCCCTTCCGAAATTCAAGGTGGAAAAGACGGTTGATCCCAAGACTAGTCTGGAAAACCTAGGCCTGAAAAGTACCTTTGATGAGGACACCTCCGATTTCTCGGGGATGTCAGAGGCCAAGGGCACGGCCCTGTCCCAGGTCATTCACAGAGTGTGCTTAGAAATCACGGAAGAGGGTGGGGACTCCATCGAGGTGCCGGGGTCACGGATCCTGCAGCACAAAGACGAGTTCAATGCTGACCATCCGTTCATTTACATCATCAGGCACAACAAAACGCGAAACATCATTTTCTTCGGCAAGTTCTGCTCTCCGTAGGTGGCAGAGCCCAGGTTCAGTCCCACCCGACTATTCTGTAAACGCTGCACCTAGAGAATCACTTTCTAAACACGATACATGGTTAATGTTGCTGAATGAGCAACACCCCGGTACCTGTCATGCATGGCCCTCACACTGATAGGCCCCTTTCCCCAATCTGTGCTTTTAGGCCCCCTTCCCACCCATCAGAGACAATGCTTTCAAAGAAAAGGAAATAGGCAACCATTATTTGTCACATCGCTAGGGTGATGGGCAGAAATACAGTCTTTCACAAAGAAAATTCCTGTAAGGAGGGTCTGTGGGGTTGCGTGCCCAGAGCTCTGCCTTCCTTTGTTGGGATACAGAATGTTCCAGACGTACTGACCTCCCAGAAAAACAGAAGGAACTGAGGTTCGGGGGGTCTGCCAGAGTTTTCAAGTTCCAGCAAAACTTGGGCACATGTTCGGGCTACTGTAGGTCCCCACAAATGTGGGGAAAAATGTAAACCCTGACTTTTTTGGCTTTTAGAAAAATAATAATAATATCTTGCCCAACCTGTATGTTATGGAAGTCCATGGAAAGAGTCTGGAACAACTCCCTCCGTATAAGTCCACACCTTGAGATTTCTGCCATAAAACGGAGAAAATGGACGCAAAGTGGATAAAGACTCTAAGCATCCCGCAGGTGCCAGGTTTTGCTGACGAATGCGTATGCCACCAGCTGGTGAACAAGCTTCGTTTTCAGAACTTTTTGAGATCTTGAAATGCTGGATAAGGAATTGCAGACTTATTGTAGCTGACGTGCGCCCTTCCAAGGGGGAGCTCCAGTCCGATTAAACATTTATTTTCACTTCGAATAGAATGACCCCCTGGTCCCAGCTGGGGTTGGGGACAGACTGCTGGGCGGGGCTTCCAACTGACTCGACCAGGCCTTGGATGTTCAACAACCAGGGCCTTAAAGTGCAGGGACTCTCTCGTGGTAGGTGGCCGATGAAAGAATTCCATTCTTTGTCTAATGTGGCGGGGAGGGGGCGGAAGTTCCGCCTTTAGAAAATGTAACTGGGGCTGCTGAGGTGCTCCTACTGCTTCGAGGCAAACTTTCTCCGAGCCTGCGGGGCCAGGTACTGCAGACAGTTGGGAACTTGCATTAATAGTCGGGTTGGGCATTGATCCGATAAGTTATCTGTGCTACGAGTTCCCAGGTTAACAGTGCTCGTGAAGCACTGTTAATGCACTGAAGATTTGGGGGCAAACCCTTCCTCAGCTCTTCTCCGGTGTTCCTTGTAAATAGGTTCAACTTTCTTCTTGCTCCCAGGGATCAACATTCAGTTTCTTTCATGCTCTGGACAATAAAGTATTATGAAACGGCATGTCTCGTTTTTTCTTTTTCTGTAAAGTTAGATTTATCTTTTGAGAGAGAACCGAGCCATCTCTGCAGAAAAGCGTTCCCGGGGGGATTGATGTCGAATAAGAAGGAGTACGAACCGCTGCTGCCCCTGGGCCCTGGTCTGCCTTGCTTTCTGCCCACCAGCTCTTGCTTCCTCCTCCCATCCCCTCTCACCCTGGGGGAAGCCCAGGGGGTGTCCAAAAGGGCTCTCGGCCACAGTCAAAAGTGTTAGGAAATGGGGGCCTTTGGGCTCAGCCTCAGAACGTGATTTCAAGAAGCTGTGTATGCTTAAAATGTTTTCCCTTCTCATGAAGCTCATTTTTTTCCTCATGTGCATTTGTTCTAAATTTCTTACAGTGTCCCTGAACCTCATATCCAACATAGCCCTTTTCCGGTCCCCCAGTGCACCCACATAGAATGTGTCTCCTGCTGCAATAAATGTTGAGTACCAAAAGTGACAAATGCCCTACGTTCTGGCAATGGCTGGGAATGGCCCAAACCAGGGTTTCCCTCTCTCGGCTCCTGGTCCCCCTTCTCCAGGCTATGGAATAGGAAGTAGGGAGGACTGAAAAGCTTAGTGAGCACTTAGAGGGGAGGAGATAAGCACCTCTTTAAGCCAAATGTTCCTGGAGCCTGAAGTCTCTCCTGGAGTTTAGAAAGCACTGAAATTTTTTATTAACTCTGGCCCCGGTATAGCCTAATCCAGTGGTTTTCAACCAAGGCCAATCCTGCCCCCTAGGGGACATGTGGCAAAGTCTGGGGACATTTCTGTAACACCCTGGAAGAGGGTGCTACTGGCGTCTAGTGGGTAGAAGCCAAGCATTTTGCTGAACACCCTACAAAGCCTGGAACAGGAAAAACCACACAGCGCCAACAGTGGGCCTCTACTTACCTAAAGGACAGATGCTGGCTGGATGGGTCCCCGAAGCAGAGCAAGGAGAACAGCCCAGTGAGGGAGTGGAGGTGGCTCCGTGCTTGCTGTCACCACAGGGAGACCGGGAGGCAGCCAGCCTCGTGATTGTGAGGCTTGGCTCAGAAGGTCTCCAAGGATCCCAGCAGAATGGCCCATGAAGGGAAGCGAGGGGTTGGTACCTCTCCTATGGAATGCTGGGTTCCAACTGCATCAGCCAAGGGAAGTCCTTACCTCCTCACCTCTCCTTCCTCCTCTGGCCCCCCAAGGTCAGGTGCTGTGGGAGGAGAGGAAGAGCAAGGGGTGGGGGCTGTCAGTGGTGAGGAAGCCACCTCCGCTTCCGTTCCCTATGGGGTAGTGAACCCGCCCCAGACCCCAGCCGCAGTGGGCAGAGACGCTCTCAATCAAAAGAATGATGTACTGATTGAAGGAACTCTGGGCTTTCTCATTTCCGAAAATGTCTTTGGTGACACATGGAAGTGACTGGAGGGCATTTAGTTTAGGGGTTCAGTCCAGGGGGAGGGGAGGAAGTGCAGCAGGGTGGGCCAGGCAGGGTGCTGGACACAAAGAGCCCAGCGCATTGTCCCAGCCTCCGCCGGCCCAGTCACCAGTGCACTGGGTCCAAGGATATTGTCTTCTCTGCTCACCACGGCAAACACAGGAGCAGGGAACCAGGACGCTGTCTTACGAATGAGGACATGAGGCAGAGATAGGTGTATGAATAGAACCAGCTCAAGGTCACGGAGCTAATGAAAGCTGATGGCGAGGTTTGATCTCAGGCCAACTAGGCCCAGAGCGAGAGCTCTGTCCTCTGTACTGATGCCACCATCTTCCAGCTGGCACTAGCCCTCGGTAGAGGGTCACGGAACACACCGGGAAGAATTCCTCTCTCCTCTACACCTTCTCCATTTCGGAGTTCCTGTAGACTTGTCTCATTCTGGTGGTGCCTTTTTTTTTTCTTCTTCCCACCAAAACATCCCTGGGTACAACCGGTCTGATCAGGTCCATTTATGCAGCATCTTCTACCGGCCAGATGCTGTACCTGCAGGTGCGTTATGGATGTGACTCTCTGCTCGTTCTCACATAACTCTAGAGTTGGGGTTATTTTCATCCATTCCTCTATGTCATGGGGAAATATGGGCTCAAAGGACTTGGTAGGCAGCAGGGTGTGACCACAGCTCTGTCTGACCCCCAAGCCCACGTTTCTTGCGCTGCAACTTCGGCCCCACATGGGGCAGGCGCCCCCTGGAGGGCTCTGCTTAACTCTCCCATCACCTGGGCCCACCCGGTGTTGCCAAGGCAATCAGCCTGATCTGTCCTTCAGGAAAACAACAGAAAACAAAACTTCCGGCCCCTTACTTGTCCCTGGCAGGAGGCCAGGTCCTCCTGCCTGCCCTGAGGGAGTGCTACCTGATGGTCACTGGAGGAAATCGGACTTCTGCCTTGGGTGGCCAGTGGCCAGGCCAAGAAAGCCCTGAGGAGGGAGTGGGATTTTAGAAGGGCCTGAAACCTCAGTCTGACGTGGGCGGACAGAGGGGGACAGGGTGCCCACAAGGGAGGGGTGTGTGTTTACTGGTTGCAGAAGGAAAAATGAGGGGATGCATTCAAGGCTCAGTGTGGTTGTGGAAACCTCACGAGAAAGCAGGAGCTTGGATGGACAACTGGCTGCGTGTGTGATGGGTGCCGGGGTCCAGAAGCCCCATGAAAGCATCAGCCAGGGCTCGGCATCAACATCAGAGCTGCCCAGCAACGGTTCCATCACACCTGGAGCTACAGCCCTGGCTGTGGGCTCAGCTGGTGGGAGCATCATCTCAGACACCAAAAGGTTGCAGGTTCAATTCCTAGTCAGGGCACATGCCTAGCCTGGGAGTTCCAGCACTGGTTGGGGCACGTGTGGCAGGCAACTGACTGATATTTCTCTCTCTCTCCCTTCTTCTCTCTCTAAAATTAATAAGCATGTCTTCACTAAGGATAAAAAAATGGTATCTATGGATACACACACACACTCAGTTCAGGATGGAGTTACCCAGTCGCTCCTGATGAAAATGTTCAGCTTTGGCATACACTGCCCAAGAGTTCTCCAAAGTGGTTTCCCTTAGTTATTATTATTATCATTACTAATATTATTGATAGATGCCATTGATTATTACTTATTTTGTCTTTTATTATTACATAATGCTTACTAATTTTTAAATTAATACTATTTTATTTTCGCTCTTAGTTTTTTATAGTTTATGTTTCCTTTCTTTTTTTTCTTTTTTACATTTTTTTACATTGCATCCAGAATTCTTTTTGAGTGAAGCACTAGGTAATGGCAACGGGGAGACCATTCTCCACGGGTCTCGCATGTGGCTGTATATTTGGGAGCGGAGGCCCGACAGCCTTTGTCTGAACCGTCTATTCAAAGATGTTTGCCTGGTGAGCAGCCTTGGACACAGGGGCTGTGTCCTCCCGTAGGAGCAGAGGGCAGCTTGGTAGGTTGTTGACGATACTAGAGATAGCACCCTGGTCCGGGCTGAGGCTGGGCAGGCTCACTGCCCGTTACCGGAGACCTGAGATCCTCAGGCTTGGGTTCCTCTCCGTGATGCGCTGCACTGGCTGTGCCAGCATCGCCCGGCCCTCTGTGCATCCCCTGCTGGAACTGGGGCTTGGGGACAGGGCAGGTGCTCATCCCCTGGCTGCTGCTGTTGCGGATTTATATCTGACTCAGGGGTTCTGTGTCTTCTACCCACGGCCATGCAACTGCGGCAGGCTAACCTGTGAGGTGGCAAGTGAGCGAACATCTGAGACGCTCACCATTTTGACAAAGGCTGAACTTCCTTTTTATACTCCATTGATGTTATTTGAAAATAATGGTTATTAATGATTAAAGACCCCACCGCCAGTAATGAGCTGGGCACTGTGCTAAGCATGATACAATCCTAAATCCAGCTTCCGAGTCAGGCCCTCGAGGGCCTGTGTGAGGTGAAAGGACCTGAGTTGAGAAGCATGAAGAAACTCGCTATTCTTCACCCTTACAAGCCAGCTCTCTGACCCTAGAGCCCGCACTTTGAACCTCTGTGTATTTGATCACCTAAAAAATTTCTACTTGGTGAACTAAACCATTCACCTACAAAGGCAGAGATGTTCCTCTGTTTATGTTAAAATGTAATATTAAACAAGAGACAATAAGTGCAGCTAAAGTTAAACCTCTGTAAATATTTATATCATAAGCAGACTTTGGAGGAATGTTTACTTTTCAAGTGTTTCTGGTTAAGTCTAGTATGTTTTTTGCCATTCTCAGCCCTTTCTCAGGGGTCACAGTCAGTCAGCTGTGAGCTGCTTGCTGCTCCCACCAGATCTGAAAGACTTCCTTTCGTAGTTTGAGGTCTCTGGCCTGCAACCAACTGCCTCTACAACATTCCTGCCCTCCGCCCCACCCACTGGGGAGAAAGATCTAGTAGATGGGCGTTTCCCTGCTCCCTGTCGTCTTCTCTGTCACTGTCCTCCCCTGGGACAATAGCTGCCCCAGATTGTGATGGCTTTCAAGTGAGGGGATCACAGTGTGCTGCCCACAGGAAATGACTGTTCTTGATGCAGGTCCTCGAAGGGAAAAAATAGGTGGCCTTTTTCCCCATTAGAGATAAATTAGATGCAGGTGTGTCGCTGGACCCACCTTCAAGGACCCTTGCTAGACCCAGTACCTTGACAGGAGCCCTCCTTGTCTGTCCTGTAAGGCCTTAGAGCAGAGAGTTGGATGATGGTTGCCAGGGGCTGGGAGGAGGAACACATGGGGGAGGGGGTTGTTGTTCAACTATATAAAGTGACAGTCGTTCTAGAAATCTGCTGTGCAACATTGTGTCTCTAGTTACCAAGACCGGTATTGTGCACCAAAACATTTGTTAGAGGGTAGATCTTAGGCTAGGATTTCTTGCCACAATTTAAAAAGAAGTAGATAGAATTTAGGAGCAAATAAGCTGATGAGAAATAGGCCACGCTTATGAAGACGTAACGACCCAGGGAGAGAGCCAGTGCGCAGGGGACTCTCTGACCATGTACTGAGCACCTGTAGCCACCAGGCAGGCGGGCGCAGTGAGCATCCTGCTCGCGGTGATGACAAGCTGAGGCCTAAGTGGATCCCTTGGTCTCACTCTTGCCTCCTCCTCTGGCAATACGCAGTGTGAAAGGGGTTGTTCCCACAGCATCTCTGCTTCCACCACTTCTTAGGGAGGACACGTGGAGGAAGGGAGTTTCATGCCTACGGACCAAAGCTTGGACACAGTGGGAGCTGGGCACCCTCCCCCGGATAAACAGACCCGGATAAACAGGCCTTTCCTTTTCCAATAGGCTGGTGTTGATTGCGAAGTTCGCTCACACCCTGAAGGCAGGTTGTGGGGTGCTGGGATGAGATGGTTTCCCCGGCCCTTAATTGCTCTTTGCTGACTTTGGGGAGAGCAGGGACTCAGTGGGCAGGGAAGTAGGTCCAAGGCTTTCCAGGTGGAGAGCAGGCTTTCTGTCCTGGGAGCGGGGGGCACCATGGCCCAGCCCATGGCGGCAGGGGAGTCAGGGTTAGGAGCTGGCCCCAGGTGCTCTTCTCAGGTCTGTTATGTTTTTAATGCTTAAGCAAGTTGAGGGAGTTTCCCCCCCACCGCTCCTCCTTTTTTACATTTTGCTTAGTGTGCCCAGATGCATGCTATTTTTAAAAAGAATATTTTATTTTTGAAAGTAGTTTTTGGATAGAACTATTTTAGAGGGTGACCAGTAAAATAAAACCAGCTTGGTAGTCAAGTATAGATTTGATACATCTGTATCATCCACAGGTATTAGCTGTATCTACGTGTTCAATTATTGTTAGTGACCTTTGCACTTTCAAAGCTGTCCTGGCTTGGAAGATTAATTATATGGTCACACTGTTTATAAAGACAATGTGAGAAAATGGTTTTCTCTCTTAAAGAGAGAAAAGAGAAACCCATGGAAAATGGTGGGATAGTTAAAATACTGTCAAGAAACGGGCTTTTAAACACCCGGTTTTCCTCCATCTCCACGTTGGGCTCAGGCGGGGCGTCCTTGGGGATCCCGACCCTGCGCCATAGAAAGGTTTGCCTCGAGTTTGGGTTGACCACAAGGCTGAGATAAAGACGCCGCTGAGAAGCAGCGTTGCGGGTGGGGATTCCCCGGAGGAAGATTTGAGAAGAGAAATTGTCTCAGGATTCACAGAGGTCGCGGGAAGGCCTTGGACCTTCCGCAGAGCAGGGGATAGGGATTTGATCCCAACCCTGCGCAGGTCCTCAGATGCAGGGAGACCCCAGGGACACCTCCGCCAGAAGTCCCTGCGGTCTGAGTGCTTTCTAGTCCCTGTGGCCGCAGCAGAGTGTCCTGAGGCTTGGGAGCTGACAAGCCAGGTGCTACACTAGCTCTGTCACTGGAGAACGGGCATGACTTGCGGGGAGATCAGACTTTGTCCTAGTGGCCTGTGCTTCCTCTCTAAAATACAGTCGCTGAGGTTCACTGCCACTCCAACTCAAGGTGATTGATCGATTACCAACAATCAAGAACACCGGTCTTCTCGCGTCTGTTCATCCTACTGTCCACGAGGTGGCGCTGTTTGCCACACTACAAAAGTGGGGCCCGGGTCCCCAACTTGAACACACACAATTCTGCGGTGCCTTTAGATCTCTTGAGCCTGCTCTTCTGGGGACATCCTTAAAGTCCTTCAGTCCCCTGCTGCCAAGACACAACCCTGGGCAACTCTCTCCTTCTGCCCGTTGCATACTAACATTCCTTAACGTTCTCTCCGTGGCCCCCTTTTGTGCCGGACACAGTTCCCTGGATTCACTTGCTAGCTCGGTACTGGCCGCTCTCAGATGAACTCCCAAGTCTCCCTTCCGCGGCGATCCAGCCGCGAACCCAACTGCCCCGTGGACACCTACAGGTGACAGACACCCCAAGCTGACTTTACCTGCTCCTCTTTTCCTGTTCTCTTTCTTTGTACGTGGCCCCAGAGGTCCAAATGGGACTCTCATTATTTCCCACCATAGTCTCCCCTTTCCCCCTACCCGACATCCTGAGACCCCACGAAGTCACGCCCTCCTCTGTCGCTGCTGTTCTGATCCAAACCGCAGGGTCTCTTCTGCGAGTGTAAAAACAGACTCCTACATCGCCTCCGGTGTTTTCCTCCATCCTTTCTCACACTGTGGACACACTCACACACACTACATGCATACATGTATAGTCTTGTATAGGGAGATATTTAGAAGGATATTATATAATTGCATTTCCTTGTTTCTCTCTATATTGTCTGCTCCTCTCCCCACTGTAAGGCCCACGAGGGCGGAAGCTGTGTGCATTTTCTTGGGTGCTGCGTCTTCAGTGCGTCCAGCATCGCCTGATGCATCGTGCTCAGGCAGCTTGTGGAATGGACACATGCACTGCTGCGCTAGGGGCTGCGGCCCGAGGAAGGCTGGGTTTTGGTTACATCTATCTCAGGAGTGATCCAACGGGTGAATTGAGGACAGTCGGAGTCCGTTTATCCTCCAGATCTTTTCCTGGCGCTGTGCCTTGCATTCCTGCAATCCTGCCGCGCCTCATGGGGCTTCTGTACTGTAAAGTTATTTTAGAGCGTTATCTGATGGGAGAGGTGGGCCAATCTCTGATCGCTTCGTTATCATTCTCTGATATCTGGACGATGCTCATTTTGGATGAGGGTGTGTGTATAGGGTGCAGGCAGTGTGGGAAAGCTGGGCATCTGGAAGCTGGTCAGGATCTTTGAGAATGAGAAAGTCATTCCCAAGAGTAGGCGGGGTGAGAAGAACACCTTGCATGCTGTAATTGCGCTTGGGTCTGGTTCTGTGCATAAGACAGTGCTTCCAGAATCTGTGGGCGCATGCATTCGATCACTTCTGGCAATTTCTCAGCCACTGTCTCTTTTCTCTCATCCGTGTGTTGTATTTTCCGCTTTTGGGACTTAAAATAGACATATAACTTCTTATTCCATCGTCCGTATCTATTAATCTTCCATTTATACTTTCCATCTCTTTACGTCACTACACTTCATTCTGTTACTTTTTCATACCTATCTTTTATCTCCCTAATTCTTTCTTCAGCTGTGTCTAATTTGTTTAATCCTCTATTCAATTTTTAATGTTAGTACTTACATATTCAATCTCTACAACTTCTGTTTGATTCTCAAATATGCCTGGTCAGATATGATGGCCTCGTTCATTTTGGGGAACCTCAAACTTTTTTTTTTACACATTTCACACACAGTTATTTTATATTCTGTATATGATGATTCCAATAGCAAAAAATCTTGGGTTTTAAAGCTGTTGGTTTGGTTTCTGCAGGCCTTCACTCATGAAGGCTTATTTCCTTGTATGTCTGGCGATATTTTGTGGCTGGTTGATATTAATCTGGGGGAATATTGGAGGCATTTCTTCTCAAACGATTTGTATTGTCCTTTGCTGAGGGCCAGGGGGCGCTACTGATCTGTAATTGGTCCTTTACCCTTTCAGAGCCCAGAGCTTTAAGCAGATGAAGTCTAGGGATCAGATTTTCCTTTTTTTTTGAGTTTGATTAGCCTGTAAAGCTCAGATTTCAGCTCACAAGTTACTTTTAAAAATAGATTCTGAAACTGTGCAGTCCAATATGAGAGCCACTAGCCGCATGCGCTTAGTAAAGTGAGCATTTCCAGAGACCCCTAGTTACACGTAGCTCGCGGCAACTGCCCTGGGCAGCAGAGACAGAGAACGCGACCATCGCAGACATTTCCGCTGGACAGTGCTGCTCTTGAACATCACTCTTACACCGTGGGAGCCCAACAGCAAAAAAGGGTACTTTTGTACAGGGGGGGACCTTCCTGACAGAGGGGCAGGATCTTACGCAGCTGCCTGTGACACCAATGCTATGAACAGTGGGGAAAGCGATAGAGGTTTTTAACAGGAGAGAGGGAGGGTACGAGTATCCTGATTACTAAGAAGAATTACGAAGACAGCGCCGTACCAAATCTATCAGAGGGGAGAAAGATCAGAAGCAGAACATACGGCCAGGAGGGTATTGCGGTGTCCCGCGGAGGAATGTCAGGGACGGACTTGAACTACGGCAGTGAGCGTGGAGGTGGGGAGGAGAAAAGAAACAGAACGTTGGAATGAGGGATCGCAGACCGGTGTCTGGGATAGAAGAGAGACAGGAAGGGGGAGGGAGGTTCCTCCACCATCCGAGCCAGCAGCCAGATGGTGACCACCAGCCAGGGCAGGCACTGTTAGAGAAAGAACATATTGAGGGGGAGAGATGAGCACCGTCTGGGATGTTTTGTGTTCCAGGAGCTCAGCCTCGAACGGTGGCGGCTGAGGTACTCGCGGGCCACCTATGAAGCCCTACAGGCCACCCTGTGCTGAGCAAAAGGAGCTCCAGCCAACAGGCAGTGCACATGAGGAGGGGAGTGGAAACCTACTCTGACCCCCCCCCCCCCGTGACCTTTGAGCCCCTTGGCTTGGAGGAAAGCTGGGAGTCAGTGCCAGGGTCCATCCTGTGACGAACGCCATCCTCTCTTGCCTTCTAAGCACACTCATCTTGGCTTTCACAGGTTCTGGACCTCATGTTGCTTCCTGTGTTACTCGGGTTGACCCCTGCAGTTCAGGGCGGGGAGGCCGGAATATCTGGGAGAGTGGCTTGCCGTGACCAGGCCACTGGGCTTTAAGTGAGCAGGAGCGACGCCCTGCTGAGAGCACGCCCATCTGCGTGAGCATCCTCTACAGGTGAGGCCGGTGAACTCCGCCCACTTACCTGCCATAGCTCCTCGGTGAGCCCAGATGTGTGGGCTGGAGATGGTGCCCATTCTGGTGGAGATGCCTTCGAACCTTCTCCAGGCTCACACCAACGCACGTGGAAGGAAAGCCCAGGGGAAGGGGTCTCCATACAGTTGACGTGTGTGGGGAGTCTGCTGTGTGCCAGGTGCTTTCTTCTGTGTTTGTCTGCAGAACCCTATCCGGCAGGGACTGCCACCTGACCCTCACTTTGCTTCTTGGACTCTTGTTGATTTCTCTTTGCCTCCTCCTCAACCACGACCCTGCCGTTCCCCTTCAGCTGGTCATAGCAAGTGACCGCCTTCCTAGCTTTGCTCCCCGGGTTCCAGCACCCTTTGCCACATTGTCACAATTCACTGATGACAATCGAGTCTCTTGTGTGTTGCTAAACAGAGTTTCCTGGGTGGAATCCCGTGGACTCTGGTGGGAAGCTGGTGGGAATCCTGTGTTGTTGGTGGGCTTGTCTTCCTATGCTGTCACGAGCTGCCTTATCACTTGTTCTAGGAATTCCAGGAGATTTTCGTGCATGAGATTCTCCTGAGAGCCTTGTTAAAATGCAGATTCTGCAGCCCCATCTCTAGGGGTTCTGATATTAGGCAGGACTCAGGAATGAGCATTTTGGAACAAGCACCGTAGGTGATTCCGAAGCAGGTTTGGAGGCTCCAATGTTGAGAAGCTCTGTCAGCCCCACGGGGTGAGGCACCCTTCCAGCCCCTCTCTCAGCCCCCTGCTTCCCTGCACCTGGCTTACCCCCATGAGAGGTAGGTACTCTACACAAAGCCAACCGCCGGGAGGCTGTCTCTTACCCCTGGGGACCTGCTGCTGTCCACACGAACGCCTTCCCACTTCAAGTCTGAGTTCAAGCTCCAGGCTCCAGCTCCTCCTCAGAGGCTGATGCCAGGAGACCCGCACCTTTTAGCTGAGACCTACCTGCTCCACACGGAGAGCTCGGCCTCACCCACCTTGCAGGCTCAGGAGTGGCAGAAACCTCACCTGTGGAGCCATCACAGCACTGGGGTCACAAGGATGGGGCCATAGGGAAGGAAGGGTGACTGGGGTTTCTCAGGCAACACTGAGGCTGCGGACTGGGGCTGGCTCTGGATTCGGAGGCCTGGACAGCTGCTCACCGGCAAGGGAGGTGTGTGAGCAGCTCAGCATGCGGAGAAAAAGGGGGAGACAGGCCGAAATCGGGGGGACACAGTGAGCGTTGACTGCAGGCTGTGGCAGTAGCCGGGAAGGAAGCCAGCTGGGAGGAAATGAGTGAACGCAGGTTCGGATGCGGCTGCTGTCCGCTGGCCTGATGTCAGCACTGGGACGTGCAATCACACACTGGAATATTTTTTCAGAAGAGTCAACACCTGGTAAATATGACCACACAAATACTCAAGGGCTGTGTGTGTGTGTTTGGGGAGAGGGAGCTTGGGGTGGGAGGTGAGGTCCAGGTCAGTGAAGGCACCATGAAACCATTCAAACACAGCATCCTGTATCACTCAGCCACTTGGGTCTTGTTCATCAGTTTGGGGCACAAAATTAGGATACAGTTTTCCCTCTATTTTAATGACTTTGTTATTTGTTAGTCATCTAGCTTATTAGATGAAGGTCATGCTTCCCTTCTCCAGGCGCTCCCTCCTGTGGTAACGTACAACCTGCAGGGTGCCTAGGAATCGTGGCGGATTTCTCTACTAATGAGGGGAAAGAGCAGGAGCCGGCCAAGTCTGTAGACGAGTCCTATTTGATCACGCTGGTCACTGTCCCTGTTGAAGTACAGACATCTTGGGTGCCTCATGCTGTAGATGACCTGGGCGTGGTGACTCTGCAGGATGGGCTGTCCCTGCCCACTGAAGCAAAGCTCTTTAGTGACCTAGGGCTGCAGCCACCGCTGCTGTGTGACAGGATTTTGGGGACAGGGAGCCAGAGGTCTCTGCCCCCTTATTCTTCTCAGTTGTGTGGGCCTTGCCACCACACGTCGCCACTCTCCCCAGTTACCCTGCCACTTTGTGGCTGTCTCGGTTGCCTGTTTGTTAATTTACACACACAGCCATTTTTCTCAGGGATGCCACGGGACAGCCACGTCAGGACCGACCCTTTCCCTCAAATTTCCACGTTTCAGCCTTTGAAGCAGACGATGACGCCCCCTCCCCTTGGATTTAGGGCTTGGTTTTGTTTCTCGTCCCAGCATGACTGATATTTCTCTACTCCACTTTCAGACATCAATCAAGACAATGCTGGTGAAAATCAGAACACTGCCATCTTCCAGACACGTCTTCCCCTCGAAGAGGTGCCCGTGGTGCGCGGTGCGGTCCGCAAGCACAGTGCTGGTCAGGCCGCAGATTTCGTAACCCACGGTGCTCAGGGACTCAGCCCTCCCCCAAGGATTCACAGGTGATGGGGGTGTAATTAAGTATGTCCTCAGAAGGGCAATAATTAGAACGATATTTTTAAATGGGAGGAGAGGGTTAGAGAGAGGTTGAGTGAGTCAGTGAAGCTTTAGGGAGGGGGTAGATTCTGAACAGTCCAGAAACTCAGATCACAAATGTAATGAACATTTTTTTACCTGTCAGCTGCTAAGAACTAGTCATGTCTGTATACATGATTTTTGTTGTAAGAAATTGAGTTCGTACTTAGCTACATGTTGCGTGGCAGGGAGAAACATTCTTTAACATCAACAGGGTTCCCCAAGGCACATCAACCTAAATCTTCTGTGAGGTACTGTCACCTGAAGAGCTCATGCTAACCCAAACGTGGGGAGGTTTGCCTGGGTGGTAGCTAGGGTTGGCCAAACCCCAGTTCTTGGGAGAGTTCCGCCAGCGATGGTTGATACATCCATGCACACAACGAGACTGAGTGTTTCCTTGAGGCCTTTAGCTTTCTCTTGGCTCCCTTCTGAATCCTGGGATCTTTAAGCTTGGATGCCTTACTTAACTTCTAGTCCACAGGTAGGCTAATAATTTGGGTCAAGTTCACGAGGAGGGAAGAAAAGCTGCCAGAGATATAAGCCAAGTCTGTGGCTTTGAAACTTGTTCAGAGATGGATCACCATACAGGTTTCACCATTCAATTCAAATAATTTAGGTTTTTTTTTTTTTTTTTTCAGGGGCAGGGTGGGGGCACAACATGCAGGCATATAGTTTTGGAGGCAGCACAGACTTCAGTGTTAGAAAGATGTGGGTTTGAGTCACGCTGTGCGGAGTTCAGTGACCTTGGGCAATTCGCTTAACCTCTCCGAGGTTCCATTTCCCAGCCTGTAACATACGTAAAATAGTCCCTATCTCCTGTTGAGGGTCAAATGAGATAAACCAATAAAATACGGAATTTAACGCCTCAGTCCACATGTATTTGTTACCTCTGCTTTATCATTCTCCTGAATTATTCTCCTATTCATTCTCCTGAATTAACTACCATCTTACACCTGTTCCTAATATAAACAACCTGCAACAAATGTCAAAGGTTTAAGAATTAAGTTGAAACAATCCTATCAGTGACCTGGAACGTGGTAATCTGAACAGTGGCCCCAGGACATTGGGGACCTCCAGCTGGTGCGATTCAGGAATGGTGCTCTTCCCTACGATGTGGCGGCCGTGGAATCACTTCATGGCCGTTGATTTAAAAGGTTATTTTCGAGATCTTGGGAATAGTATCATTGTGATGAATACAAATCGATCCTGTAGTCCCCAAGGCCAATGGGACTCTAGTCTCACTTTTGCCCTCTAATTCCCTACGTTTTGCCGGGTAAGACAGGAGACCTCTTTTTGGTGGTAGACCGCCCACACAGATACGGGACTTCATCGTACATTTTGGTTAGTGACTCAGGGGCTGCTAGTCTCCAGCTTTACTTACAAGTTTGCCAAAGCCCTGACAGCCTCTTTCACAGGTTTGAAAATGTTCCCCCTTGTTGTTAGTATTGCCATCAAGGTGAGGGTGTGGAGGTGTGAGGGAGGGGAGGTGGCGTCCAGGTACTGTAGGGAAGATTCCATCAGCAGCACTTTATGAGATCAGCTAGCTGATGCACCTTTCACTTCAAAGAGAATGATGAAAAGGTCCATTTCTCCCTGAGGCCTGAAGGTTGGGCATTGGGAACACAGGAAGAAAATGCTGGTTAAGGAAATGGGTATTATTACCAGGCAGAGCCCTGGGCTGAGTGTCCCCAGGAGCGTGGGGATTCTGGAGGTGGAAATGCAAGTCTTGGATGAGGTTTGCCTGCTCTACAGTTTTGTCTTTCACCCCTCCCTGTACTCATCCTGAAGATCGGGCTTGTTTGAGATGCAAGAGATTGTCTCCACAGTAAATACAGATGACTCCTGAAGCCCAGAATGGAAGAGTTTGCTGAAGTGTTGATATGATGATGAACGTTGTGTGCCTCTGAGGGCGTGCCTGCACATCGGGCAGTGTGCAGGCGGCCCCTGGGTGATGTTTGAAAGGGAGGATGGTGGAGAGACAGGAAAACAGCAATGGCAGCAGCAGCAGCAGCAGCAGCAAGTCCATCACCGTTCTTGCTTGTTAGGGACCAGGTTCTATCTGTAGTTTTTCCATTGACCTTGAGCTTCACAAAGTTGACTTGGGAGCAACAGCCCCTCCTTATAAACCCTTCGTCTACAGTAAGCACTTAGTACATGTTTATTAATTGAATGAATCAAAACCTAAATCCCCATATTTGGGAGTGTGTAAGCTTGCATCATGAGCATGGCATTTAATGAGATCTTGGAGCCACAGCATTTTGGTAAAGTCACCACCAGTCGGTCCAGTTGCCCTCCCATTCAATTAGCATTGGGACAAATATGACACCCCATGCTACCTCACAGCAAATCTGAAATTGCAGAATGTCAGACCCGAGAGCTCCTTTTGTTCAACCCCTAATTTCCAGACAATGAAACAGAGGTACAGTTGTAATCCTTTTGAAAACATGCTAACCCAGATTTTCCTCATGACTGTAATGAATAGGTGCTGATCTTCATTACTGACCCAGGGCTGGGGTTTAGGGATTAGTTTGCACAATTCCATCTACGATGCTGTGTTTGTGACTTTGGCAGCTTCCCAGCACCCCCTTTGGTGGACTCTCCCAACTTTTGAATTCCCATGGCCGAAGGAATATATCTAGGAGGGTAGAATTGTAAAAGTCTGTATAAAAATGCTCTAAAAAGATACAATCTGCTCATGAAAAGAAAATAAAGGGACGCACAAAATGTTCACACCTCCTCCACGGAGCTGAGTAAGCACTAGGAGGCGCTGCCTGTCACGGTGTTTTTATCTCGCGTCCGCAGAAACAGGGAGAGAGGCGTGCTGGGCTTGCAAAAACAGGATTGCAGGAAGACACGTGGGAGGGTCACAGACGCTTGGCTTTCTTGCCTGGCTGCACCAAGGAACTACTGTCTGTCTGCTTGTGTAGAGCAGGACCAATAAAGTGGCACTGGTTCGATTAAGGTAGCGCAAAATACACAAAACAAAGTGGAGTCACTTATGTCAACCAAGATGGCTGCCAGGCAGCCACGACACTTTGGTCCAAGGGGAAACGTACCTGAGTCGGAGTACACACATCTGGCAAGGAGGCACACCTAAGATATCTGCACACGGGATCAGAGCAGCCACGTCTGCAGAGTGGGACCACCCATACACAGGCTCCTGAGAAAAATCTGCACTTGGCATCAGGGGTGCCAAGACATCGAAAAGACCCAGAAGGGTAGAGTCCACCACTCTCAAGGTATAACTGAGGCAGGCCCCAGACCACTGCTGAGACCGCCGAGCTCCACACACCACAGGGCTGCTCCACGCCACCCTGATGTCCCCGGGCATCGGCCGCCAGAGGCTCTGCCTGCTGGACTGAGGACTTCGCCTGCCCCGCTGCCCACCTGGCTCCACAGATCCTTCCTTGCAAGACTCTGACCACTCTCTTGCCCGCTGTGCTGTCTCCTGGGACTGCAGACTGAGACTCTGGGACTCGGGTTCATTATCCCCCATTGATTGCTGTGTGTATGTGTGTGTGTTATATTCTCTTAGATTGTTAGAGTGCGAGTAGGATATTAATGTATGTTGATGCTCGACTCTGAGTGACCCTGCATTTGAGAAAAGCTGAGCGAACAGCATAGTTACTGTGTGTGACTCTTGTCTCTTCCTTGGTGCCGGGCTTCTCAGCGGGCAGCTAGCCCAGCAGTTGCCCGGCTGACTTATGGGAAAGACTGTATCACAAACATGTGCTCCTGACCCAGCTCCATCTTTTTCCTCCTCTTGCCAGGTCCCCCTCCCTCAACTTTCAAATAAATCACCAGTAAGCTCCCATCCTTCTGTTTGGGCACTCACACCGATGCCTGGAGCAGGGTGTTTCTAAAGTACAACGCACCCTCCCAGCACCCCGGAACATGGATGGTGGTGGGGTGACCGCTGTCCCAGAAGCCCTCCTGGTAGAAGGGATGACGGGCAGGGCACTGGCCGGGGGAACACGCCACATGGATGACCTCTGTGTGCACCCTTTTATCTGCATCTAATCCTGTGCACTAGGATAACAGGCAAATGAAGTTCTTGAGGCTTGTCTCCTGAGTTTCCCAATGACACACCCTGTGTACGTTGCTGCCGGGAGCTGCTGGGGAAACCAATGGCTGGATGCAGAGAATTGCATCAGGTGAGAGAACCACAGGGAAAGACAGGAGGAAGGTAGGCTGCAACTTGTCCTTGGTGTTCCCTTAAGAAAACTCAGAAAATGAGGGGTGTCACACCCTGTCTGCACCCCAGGGTGAGAGGGTTGTTGAAGGACATCCAAAACCTGACTTGAGAAAAAGATGGTTCAAGTTGTGCAAAGTAGTGATTTACGATACAGGAGTTGCAAAGAGTGCTGATCTTTCATTCCTCTTTGTTCGGAGACAGGGTTGGTTACCAGGCTTCGGGAGAGGAGAAGCTGTCGGGGAGCCACTGTGGGGGGGCAGCCCCGTCAGGCACCACTGTGGGATTGCTCTGGGGTATGTTTGACACGATGTAGCCAAGCATGAAAACGTTCGTACATTTTATACATTAACTCAGCACCCAGGTAAGGAGACCTCCTGACATTCAGATAAAAAGGCTAAGCACAAAGATTTTCAGTAACACTATTATATAAATGAGAAACCACCTAAATGCTTAATTAATAAGGGAATAGATGAGTAATTTATGGTGCATTCACATAGTCATTAAAAGTAATTCTTTTTTTTTATTGTTGTTCAATCACAGTTGTCTGCATTCCCCCCCACTCCCCCACCCCCAGTCCCAGCCAATCCCATGTCCCTCCCTTGCTTCCACCTTCCCTCTTGGTTTTGTCCGTGTGTCCTTTATAGCAGTTCCTGAAAAACCTTCTCCCCATTACCCCTCCCTGCTCCCCTCTGGTTATTGTCAGGTTGTTCTTGATTTCAATGTCTCTTGTTATTAAACAGAACTTTAAAACACAGGGAAATATTTAGGTTGAAGTATTGGATGGAAAGAAGCAGGACACAAAATCACAAACTATAGTGTGAGCTCAGGATGTGAAAAGAGTGCACAGCCAAAGAGAAAATTGTGACTTTTGATGGGCTTATAATTATCTTTATTTTTAATTTGTTACTAAATAGTTTTAATTTTCCCAAATGATGTGACATTATTTAAAATAGCTTACTACCCCAAATTTCTAACCATCTCTCTATTCAAATCTTTATTGCTTTTACAGTTAATTCTTGGTTTTACTGTTATTCTGTGGGTTAAATCTCACTTATGGAAAATGAATTTCGCTGTTGCAAGTTATACGCTGCTTTAAGTTCCTTTAGATTTTCGGATTCTTGGGTTTGTGGGTTAGGAGTGCACAAGTGTCACATTCCACAGAGCTCTCGGGTTTTCTTCCCTAGGGGGTGACAGTCTTCATTTCTGATAGAGTGACGGGTGGCCTGCGCTCCTCACATCGTGGTCCAGTGAGTGGTCCAGGCGTGGCCCAGGCCTCGGTTTCCACAGGACGTCCAGTGAGCTGTTCTGAAATGATGGAAAGAGGAAGAGACTCTCTACAAAAATTCAAGGCTGCAAAATGAACGAAATGGCCTCCAAGTAGCTCAGAAATCCTCCGAGGATGTGTTATTTTCCTTAACAACAAAACATGAAGCATGTTTTGAAAAGGAGCCAATGCTGTTCTATGATAAGGCAAATTTTGTGAGTTTTGCAGGTGAATGAATTCCTTGGAAATAGCTGAGAGAGAGAGAGAGAGAGAGAGAGAGAGAGAGAGGGAGAGGGAGAGAGAGGTGGGGAAATTGGGAACAGGTGAGGAGACGGAGATAGCGAAGGGACCAGGGAGACAGGGGAAGAGGGGAGACGATTTGTTCATTTGTTAGGTTTTCTCTGAGAAGCCAGAAGGAAGATGAGGAACTGGTGAGGATGCTGAGGGAGTTGTCCTAGAAGCCGTGGAGTTGTGGTGGCAATTGAGCAAGCAAACAATAGAAGCACAGAGACAATAGTCTGCAATACCCAATTCTTTCTTAATTCTCTCTTAGCTGCATTTTGCTTCACACTTGGCTCCGACCATAGAGTTTGTCAGCGCTCAATCCATTTGCTGGGAGTGGATTGGGACATGCTGTGAAAATAACTCTTCTTGGGTTTTGTGTGTTTCACTTACAAACTGTGACTCATGGGGTTTCACAGGGATCTGTAAGCCGTTTAGGGGATCAGGGACAGAGATAGGAAATCGGGGCCTTTCTAGCAGCCCTTTATAAAGGCCTCCTCTGACCTGCTTTACAAGCAGGCTGTGGGGCAGTGCGTAAAGAGAGACGTGCTCGAGTGCTCTGGTCTGAAAGGGAGATACCGCAGACGTAGAGATAATTAACTGAACAGCTACCGAGTCAGTGACCATAAATGTATGTCTTTCCCCGCCACCTTATAGGTTAACTTTCTGACTCATGGTCATCGTTTAAAAATCACAGGCTTTCTCGTTCAACCCCTATTTTTACCAGTTTTCACAGGCTGTAAGACTTGGCTGTCCCCTGCTCTGCGTGATACTGAATTGACTTCCACAGAACACAGTCCGTGGCTGGGAACAGTCCTCATCGGCTTCCAGGTATGTGCTGGGAGGTGGACAGGCTGTAGATGGTGGAGGTGCCTTTGGGGGCAGCTGTGCAGGCATGAAGCCCTCGGCGTTGCAGGTCAAGATGCGTGGGGGCTGAGGTGCTGTCATCCTGCAGGTCCTCCGTGTCGTGATTCTGAGTGACTGGACTGTCCGAGTCGAGTTTTGTCCTTTGCCAGATTGGGATAATGGCATGTCCCTCCCTGACTCACTGGAGGGACTGAGGGAGATAATGGGTGCGGAAGGGCCTGAATGCAAGGACAGTTCCACCGTTGTTCACTGCATGGCCAGTGCCTGGCACATAGTAGGTGCTCAACAGTCACCAAACGAATGTCAGGACTGTTATTTCACTGCAGTGCTCAAGGGGCTTAGAGTTTCATCTGGGGTTGAGATCAAACCAGAATGCATATTTTTTAATTTATTAAGTGTATTTTAACATTTGTTTTATGACAAAAGTTCTAGTTTAAAGGCATAAACACTTCATAGGCTTTACGTAGTATTGGTTCACCATTTAAAGCAAGGATAAGCGAACTTCTCAGTAAAGGTGAGCAGGATTAAGAAGTATAAATACCCAGTGATAAGAACAGTCACAGGGTGTAAAGTGCAGCGCAGGGAATAGGGTCAATAACACCGCAGTAACTGTGTGTGGTGTCAGATGGGCGCTAGACTTGTTGGGGGGACCACTCTGCAAGCTACATAAATGTCTAGTCACTATGCTGTGCACCCCAAACTAATATAATATGTCAACTGCATTGAAAAATAAATTTAAAAAAATTGTTTCAGTATTTAAAGCAAGGATCAGCAAACTTCTCACGAAAGGACCAGACAGTACATATTTTTTGTTTTGAGGGCTGTATCATCTCTTCACAACCTCTCAGACTCTGCCATTGTAGAGTAAAAGCAGCTAGGGACAGCAGTCAATGAATGCTCAGGGCTGTGTGTCAATAAAACTTTATTTAGGAAAACAAACATTGGTCTAGATTTGGCCTGCAGGCTATCATTTGCAAACCCCAGTTTCAAGGATGAAGCCCTGATTACAGTGATAGAAAAAATAGACTTGTCTAAGAAATGAAAACAAGTTTATGCAGTAATAATTCTATGTAATTATAATAATAACACTAACATTTGTATAACACATTAGAGCATGCAAAGACATCTTATTATTCCTATTTTTTTTTATAGGTGCGAAAATTGAAGTTCAAGAGGAATTTGCTCCAGGTGTCAGGTTAGTGAGATTTGTATCAGGATCCAGGCCCTCTGATTGCAAAGGGACTGCGTTTTCTGTGCTGTGCTCTCCATGCCACCTCATAGCTCTGCCTCCCTTGGGTCCCTGTGTCCCAGTCACACTGGGGCAGGCGGTTGGCGGGTTTGCAAGCCTGGAGGCTTCAGTTTTGGATCTGAGAGAACTGAGAATTTTTATGGAAAGCGTAATTGTTATCTTAAGGGTGACTGCAAGCTTTGAAACAAGTTTATTGTGCTTTAGTCTTTATTATTGTTGCTTTTTATTGTTTTAATGGGATTTTTTCCTTTTTTGGATTTTATATGTTGTTACCCAGGCTTCTAAGTTTGGAAGATGAAGTGGTGAATGTCAGTTCAGCTGTCTACTTTAGATAAAAGATACATCTTTCATTAGAACAAAAGCCTTTCTGCTGATGTTTTCCCCATCAACACATTTGGTTTCGTCAGTATTGTGATGTAAAATTGGATGAAAAGAGCCTCTTTACAAGAGCATTTCAATCACATTCTTTGGCAGTGCATTCTGGCACCCCTGAATTTCTAATTCCTGTTAGAAGAAGACTAGTTACTAATGGGTTAAATGATTAGCTCATCCTCATGCTGAGTTCTAACACACCTAGGGAGGGGTCAACTCTGCACTTGATGAAACCCTATTTTTACAGCCTGTTGACACAGAAAAACTTTTCAGCGTGCCTTGAAGGGCACTGTCCAGTTAGTTACCTCCAAACTTCTGTCCAACTCTGCTGCGATACTCTGATGCTTTGAGTCCCTGGTGCTAGAGAGAATGACATTCTCCAGTTACCCAGATGAGGTTCTGTACGCAACGTCTCAACTGCTGCTCCACATGCAGCAGGTGCTCCATGAATTCCCATGCCCTCTTTAGTGACTTGTCCAGTGACTTTAATGTTTAGCTGCACGTGGTGGTGGATTTCATCACTACTGATGGGACAATCACACCACATCAGGCTTCACAGCTGCATGTTGTCAGATCCTTGTTGAATTATTTGGGAGGCTGTACGGATGCAATCCTAGATTTAGAGATATCCAAACAAGCTTTGCATCTGCTCAGGTATCCAGAAGCCCCAGGCAATGTGAATGTCACCAGCCAAGAACAAACAAACATGACAGCCAGAAATCCAGGGAGGTGACCGAAAATCCCTCCTGTTCTAAATGTGCTTGGTCCTCTTTCTCAAGGGGGTGCTGGATGAAGTACTTATTGACTGAGCAGCATGAAGTCTTGATCGACTCACATATGAAAAATTTCCAACCTCTTGTAAATCATAAGCCATGACCAGATACAACTGAAAAAGGTTGGTTTCTAGAATTTGGTGGGAAAAAGAAAACCCACAGGCATTTTTCAAATGAAGAAGTGAGCTGAAGAAAATTAACAGCCTATTTATTTTCTATGTTCACTTTTGGGAATTGAAGACCCCGTTGATGTACAGTGACTGGTTTCCACTGGTCGATATCTTACTTCATAAAAATGGTTTTCACTTGATTCATTTCTATACTAGCTGCATAAATAGCTTATATTCTCTGTATAAATAAACATACAGTAGACTGTATTTAAGCAGGTTGTAGTCTTCATAAAGGCAAGATCACACTTCAAAAAGTTTTCTTTTGAATTTCCTTATCTCTAACATGATCATATTTATGGGGTTGGAGCTGAGATGATATTGTTGTCTGATGAGTTAGAAAAGGAGAGAAAGGGGTCAAAAAGGGAACTAGACCAAGAAGAAATTCTCATTTTGTCCCTAAGTCATGTTGATTCCCAACAATTTCCAATGTTTTTATTCTTTCTAATGCTTGTCCCATTACCTCTTGTGCCCTATTCACTCACTGCCATGTTCAGCCTCATACAAAAATCAGGACCATAGAATGTTAGAACTAAAAGGAACCTCAGGACTTACTTGGATTAGTTTTAAAACTTATTTTTTTCAGTTTTGGAATATATTTGTCCCATGACACCTGAAAGAAAGAGAGGAAAAGAGGAAGGAAGACAGGAAGGAAAGAAGGAAGGAAGGAGAGCAGAAGGGGGAAAGAAGGATAAGCAAAAAAGGAAGACAGTGAGAATGTTTAGGGCTCTAAAAGTCTTTTGAGGAAATAAACAGGATAAATAGATGAGCAGGTCACAGCACTGAAAGGTAAATTGAGCGGATATTCTCTAGGTATTGATACAGAGTTCATTAGTTTCCTAGTTACTGGCAATTTAGTTCTCTTCTAGAAATTCCCTAACCCCTCTCTCTGTTTGTCTTGATAATTTCTGCCTTCTGATTGGCATTCAGCTATTCTAGTCAATAAATTGAATAGTAATCCCTACCCTCATGACAAGGCTGCTGCAGGAAAACAAACCCACAACTTCAAAATTGGCTTAAAGCTCATTTTATAAACCTGAGGCAATCAGTTAAAAAAAGTTTAGAATAACGTAGAAATTCAGGTGTAAGAGAATGTCCAAGACAATGGACACATGAAGCAAAATCATTCTCTGTTTCCCTTTATCTAGTGGGGGGTGGTTTGGGAGGAAAGGTGTAGCTCAATATTATTACGAGGGCCTATAAAGACATCCAATTGGAAAGAGCAAGGAAAATATAAATAGAGTAAGTAAAATATTTAATTTAGTCAAAAACATAGGGTGTATTTGTTTAAAAACATACATGCCACACATTCCTTTTCTTTTCTTTTTTTCCCCTTTAATCAATCAATAACAATTTGACCCTGGCTTCCAACATGGCAGCTGGAACAGGGCCATTGTGGGAGGGGCGGTGTTCATATATTTCCATTCCTGACAGGGTGCGGATGGGAACTCACCTGGCCAGCTGTTCGCAGCACCTCTGAAGGCAAGAAGGTAAACGCTAGCATTGCCTGATATAATTCTTAATGATGAACACTGCATTGGAAAATTATTTTAAATAATAGAAACCCAAAGTAGATTGGTTTGAAAGCAAAAGCTATGCTGTTTTTATTTAGTTAAATGCCTTTGGAAAATGAGCAATTTGTTT
This sequence comes from Anoura caudifer, assembly GCA_004027475.1. Lineage (NCBI taxonomy): Eukaryota > Metazoa > Chordata > Mammalia > Chiroptera > Phyllostomidae > Anoura > Anoura caudifer. The sequence goes on along the minus strand of PVKU01002479.1, from coordinate 45,039 downwards.
TATGATGTTTTGAATTCTTTGTAACTGTGGCAATTTTTTTTTTGGTAAACGTGAGAGTAATATCTGTCACCTCCCTCAGCCCCCAACACCTGGTCAGCTGTCAGAGGTGTCTGACTGATTTCTTAAAAATGTGGATGTTTGAAAAAATTTTTAAAATCTTTACATAGTTGGGAGATTGTATGTTTCTACTAATTTCTGAAATATAAAATGGTACAATTTTAGAATGTTTGTATTTTAGAATAATATGAGTTTACATTTCTTTTGGCAATATAAGATGGAAATGCTTTGCTTGCCTCTTTCACAAGCATTTCTCTGTTTTTAGATATTGTGTATCATTTAGTTAGTTATAACCAGGTTTGGAAATTGAGTCCAGCAGAATAGCGTCTACTTGTGCGAAGTTGAAAGTTTATTCTCAGCTTATTAATAACTTTGTAAAAATTATGGAAATTGTGAGGCATGAGATATTTTGGGATATAATTTTTCCCTTCTATATTGAAGAGAACAATTACTCTTAGAATAGTTTGAGTTGTTAGGAAATCTATCTAGTCTAAACTTTTACATTGTCACAATGTAAGAAACCGTATTTTAGTAACTACATTATTTCTAATAGAGTAGAAAATTAATCCAAAGTTGATTCTACTGTGTAACAGCTCTGTTCATTATGGCTGCCTGCAGAATGTATACAGTTAATACAAAATAGGAATTATCACCTACTATTTCAAATATCAGAATTATTTACAACACAAGGGGCAGATGATAGCAAACAAATCCATAAATATTTATTAATGCTCTTGTGTGCTACTGTTTATATATAATAATGGGATACAAAGATGAATAAAAATCATGAAATCTACCATCAAAAGAATTATGTTTTAGAAGGAACACTAGAAATATCGAAACAATCACCTTATAGACAGTGATAAGGGGCATAGGAATATGAACATTGTCTTTCATATACAGACAAATGAGCATATCTATGAATATACACGCTATGACAGCAAGATGAGAAGGCCCATGAAAAAATAAAGGCAATGGATTTGTCAGTACTGTGAGAGCAAAATTCAAATTTATTGTACAGGTGGCACACCTCATTCGTTATGTTCGGCCATCGGTACAATGAATTTACATTTGAGAATCAAAATCCTCCTTTCACTTTTTTAGAGGTTAAATGATAAATCACTTGGAAGTATTACAGGCAAAAATATAATGCTTTTATTGCTATCAAAGTTAGCTTTTACTTCTTTTTTTCTGAATAAAATTATTCCTCAGCATCTCCCTCTATAGCTGCAGTCGGTAGGAGGTGATGTTGGGGACTGGGAACGTGAATTATGTGGAGGCGTGGCGCTCCGGGGCACAGTATCATTGACGGGATGGCAGCGTGGGGCAGGAGGAGAGACAGTGGCTTGGAAATCAGACTGAACTGACTGATTTGCACACCAGCTGCACCACTGCATGGTTGGGTGTAAAATGATGATAAGTTTTGACTTACAGGATTGTTTGAAAATTGGAGACAGCATTTGTGAGGTGGCAGGAACATTGTAGGCTCAGATTAAATGGTCACTATTATTACAAAGGCATTTATAATTGGGTTTTATTGATTCCTTGAGCTAAATAGATTTCTGAGGGGCCTTACTGTTTTAAAAGGTTATTTCAAGTCTGTTTGAAAACGATGATTACTGAGGCCCATTGTGTACAAGTTTTCAAGTTGTAGCCTGTTAAGAGAGAGCCTACATCAGCAACCAGAGTTTAGATGTAGCCGAACAAGGATTTCTTTGTTTGAAGGATGTTTTCCAGTGTAGATGTAAAGACATGTGCAGCTTGTTTTTAAAATTCCCTAAGGTTATGTTTTTGAATCACATTTGACAGACTGAAAACATCTATTAAAGTGGGAAGATGTTGAAACCAATATACACCATCCAGTTCAAAGCAATAACTATTTTTTAATGCTTGCACTGTGTCATCTGTCTGCTGATAAAAACACAAATAAGGGGTCTACATTTCCAACTTGGAAATACACAATATCCAAAAGCAAAAAGACAAAAGAAAAAACATTTTATTCGAGAGGGATAGGTTCAAAGTGAGCTCTACATAAGATTGTGTTGACACCTCCGGAATTGGCTTTTGGGGTAGGGGCTGGGGACCAGGCCTGTTCTGGGAAAGTCATTCCCTCACCTTGGTTCTGTAGCACTTATGGTTCTACACTGTCAAGAGAAGGGGCTAAACCTAATGGCTTCCAAACCCTCAGCATCTTTCAAAATTTGTCACCTCTTGGACAATGTCAAAGACTGACTAAAGTGCCCCAAGTCCTACAGGTTTCACGGGGAATGAATCAAAAGGTGAGAATGTTGACCAAGGACATGACCTGTGACAATTTGAAGGGCATATATTCTGTCACAGAACATTCAGGGAGAGCACAGACACATTTCTTAAGTAGAACCAGCAGAAGGATTTCTTGGTTGTAACATGACCACGGGGACATGGTATCCCGTGATTTTATTTTACCTGAATAAAGGACGTTCTCCCAGGAACTGGGCAGAGCTTTGCCCTGCGCCACCCCCCACACCCCAAAGATGTGAATAGGTCCTAATCCCCAGTAATGGTGAATGTGATCTTGTTTGGAAATAGGGTCTTGGCAGATGCCGTCAGGTTAAGATGAGGTCAAACCACTGGATTAGAGTGGGCGTTAATCCAATGACTAGTGTCCTTACAGGAACAGGGGTAGTTGGGGTGCACGCACAGAAGACACGGGGAAGAACACATGTGAAGGTGGAAGTGAAGATGATGCCTCTACAAGCCATGGAATGCCTGGCAATCACCAGAAGCTGGGAGAGAGGCATGAAACATTTTCCCTGAGAGCCTCCAGAATGAGCCAATCCTGCCAACGCCTTGGTTTTGAACACTTGGCTTCCGTAACTGAGGGAGAATAAATTCCTGTTGTTTAAGCCACCTGGTTCATGGCAATTTGTTAAGGCAGCTCGAGCAAACTAATTCACACCACTGATGGAAATAGATTCCTCTCTGCGTTATTATCAAAATCAATATCTATATACCAGGATGACAAAGACCTGATTTTCCAGTTTTTAATAACATACTGAATAACTGTTTGTGGTTATATCTTAGGTATTTAAAATGGAAACTGTCTATTTACCTGTTTTCCTCTGATCATCATTTTCTCTCTCCCTCGTTATTTGCTCTAGACTGTCATCAGTTACACGATGGATTGTCTCATTGCAGCAAACTCCAAATTCTGCTTCGACTTTTTTCAAGAGATAAGCAAAAGCGATGGTTCTAAAAACATCTTCTTCTGTCCCCTGAGCCTCTCAGCTGCCCTTGGCATGGTCCGTCTGGGGGCCAGAAGTGACAGTGCACATCAGATCGACCAGGTGCGGGTACAGTGACCCCAGGTCCTCCCTCCAAGCCGGACCCTAATCCCTGTGTGTCGAATGAATGAATGAAAGTGACAAGAGCAACTCCCTCTTAAACTACAGGCTCCTGAGGCTGGTCTCCCACTTCCCGGGATCCAGCACATAGCACAGGGGTTATCTCCAACCCCAGCTGCTGTCTCCAGTACAGAGGAGTGACTTCTTGGATCAAGGCAGCATGCGTTTAGGGTTATGCTACTTTCTTGACTTACTTTGTTTTGGGCATATTATTTATTCCTTTAGCAAAACTTAGCTTTAGAGTGTGATCGGCATCCTCCAGGTCAGGTTTGGGACAAAGTTTTCTCCAGGCCCTGGGAGAAAACCTACCCTGAGCAAGGGTGGGTGTGCCACTGGCTTCCCAAATGTCTATGAGGCTCTGGATAACACCTCTCCTTGTGTGCTCACTCGATTGATGTGAAGCGCTAGGTCAGCACCGTCAGATATGTGTAGGATGATCCACGTGTGTGTGATTTAAAACTCTTTAGTAGCTATATTAGGAAAGTAAAAAGAAATAGGTGAGGCTAATTTTAATCATCTATTTTATTTAACTCAGTACATCTGAAATATTATCACATCAACATGTATTCAATCAAAACTTAAATAAGATGTTTCACTTGTTTTTCCATAGTAAGTCTTCAAAATCCGACGTGTGTTTTTGAAGTGAATTCGCACTGGCTCAGTGACCACACGTGGCTCAGGGACACAGGACAACCTTTCAGTCCGTCACAGTGGTTGTTACATGTCCCAAGGGGGGTGGGGGCGGCACTCAGTTCACCTCTTCTCCATTCCACCTCACAACCCAAGTCAGAAGAAATATCCACCTTCCTTTAAACTGTTGCTGATTGTTTTTGTTTGACTCTGTGATCACGATCGTTGTCACATCATAAAACGTCCCCAAAGTGCTCCGGACTTTGTGCTGTTCATGTTGTCTGTGATTCCCTGTGCCATCCTCACGCAGGTCCTCCACTTCAACGAGTTTTCCCAGAGTGAAGGCGAAGCGGGGGACCCCTGTCTGAAAGACAAAGATCGGGAGGTGCTGGCCCACAGCTCTCCGGAAGAGTCAAAAGGAGCCGCTCCGCAGGTGAGCCACCGTCAGCTCCTGCCCTGGCCCTCACAGACTGCACCTGCTGGCTGTCCTGTCGGTGCTTAGCTCCTGTCTGTCACCGGCTGCTCTGACAGCAGCAATAACCCCGTATGGCCCACAGTTCCTTTCTGTTTACGCACCTTATTTGTTCTTGGCTGTATGCTACTTTCCTAAAGAGTAGGGTCTAGTAGCTTCTGTTCATGATAAAGAAGCTTAGCTCAAAGCCCCATCACGCACGTGCTTTTTCCAGGCCTGCCTGAGGATGCAAGGCAGGGGGCGGTGGACATCAGCTGTGGGATTCTTACTGTCTCCCCTCCACTCTTGCCTGTTGTATTTCTTGCTGAAATCTGTACCAACACACACATCCCTTTTATTGGTTGTCCCATACCAGGGGCAGAAATGATATTCTCCAGGTTATAGATCCCTCATACTTAAAAAGTTGAAGAGGAAGGTGGAGAGAATGGTCTCTTTCTTGTATCTTTTGAATGAAGAGAAAAGTGGGGCGCAGGGACCTGAAGCAGAAGGCACCCTGCAGAGCCCCGCAGATGCGGTTTTCATGGAGCATCTCCCATCAGGACCTCTCTGCTGTCTTCCTTCTTCTCGGCTTGCTCCCCCACATGGTAACAGGGCCAAATGACAACTTGCTTTTAGCTGATTAAGATCACATTTTGTCTCTTTTTTTGTTAGGCGGGGTCTTCCGAGGATGAAAGTATGCGTCTCAGTTACTGCTTTGGGCAGCTTCTCTCCAGATTAGATAGAATCAAAGCTGATTACACCCTGAGCATTGCGAACAGGCTCTACGGAGAGCAGGAATTTCCGATCTGTCCGGTGAGTTGGGCAAGAACGACCTTTCGAGCTCTCCGGGAACGTCGTGTAAAACTCACACGCCATCCGGAACGCAAACCTCTTTGACAGGCTACGTGTGGCGGACTGGTGGGAGGTCCAGGACTCACCTCTGCTGCTCCCACACCTTCTGGGGCGCTCCTCCCAGTTTTCAACTGGAACAGTTTACGAGGCTTCTTGTGAGTGGAAAGAGGGTCACGTGACTCACGGCCTTCAGCGTGCGTGTGGGTTTGCTAATGCTGTTCTCTGCTGTGACCTCTTTCCCAGTCAAGGGGCCTGGTAGATGGACTTGGAAGGTCTCCTTCCTGTTGCCCCTCCCCCCACTCCCGCCTCCAAGGCACTTCCCTGAAATCACCTTTGGTTCCACCGACAGGCCACATCCCCCAAGAGAAATGGCACTTCCTTAAGAAGTGGGATAGTGTAGCAGAAGGAGACTGGATTTGGAGCCGAATGGCACATTTCTTGTGTCTGTGGCCACACTGCTTTGTGCCCAGGGCAAGCTTCATCCGAATCCGGGCTTCAGTCTCCTCTGTTGCCACTAGAAGGAGCCACATCCATGGCAGTAAGCTGGAGGGGTGTGGCCAACGGCGAGGGCGCACCACGGCTGCTAGGGCTGGCCTAGTGAGGGAAGGGGCAGCCTGCTTTGACCAAAATAACCAGTTTTCTTACAATGGAAGTGAGATTTTTACATGCTGTTCTTTTAAAACTGGCTTTACTGAAATAGAAATGCACATATCATACAATTCACTTAATAAAAATGTACACATTAATGGTTTGGATATACCACATTATTAATTTTTGACAAAATTGTATAATATCTGTGACATAAACATGTCTACTTTAACTATTTTTAAATCTGCAATTCACTGGCACTAATTACATTCACAATGTTGTCATCATCGCCCTATTTCTAAAACTTTTTTGTCCCCTCAATCAGAAACTCTGTAACCATGAAACAGTTTTAATTTTTTAAAATGGCAACTATTTACAGCTAAGTCATCAAGTTACTTGATCTGTGTCTTGCGATGTCTCCACAGATGGAACGCCCACACGCGAGGACGCCTGGTGGGAGGGCCGTGTGCCCTTGTAACTGTGGCCTGGCCCATAAACAAGAGCTCCATAGGCTCTGGCTCGCTGGGCTGGGGGTAGATGGAGCCTGGCACGCAGCACGAGACTGCTCGGCTGCCAACTATGAGCGTAATTACAGGATTCTCTCCCACCTTTCCCCTTTATTCTAATTTGACAGGAGTACTCAGATGGCGTGATTCAATTTTATCACACGACCATCGAAAGTGTTGACTTCCGGAAAGACACGGAAAAGTCCAGACAGGAGATTAACTTCTGGGTGGAATCTCAGTCCCAAGGTAAGAGAGCCCCGACGCCCTGTCTCTGGCCAGTTCCCATCTCTCAGCGGACAGGTCAGCCCCGCTTTCGGGTTCCTCGTCTGTCAGGAACCAGACACCCCCGTGTGCTTCAGGTCCAGGAACCGGGGGTCCAGCGCTTCCGGTGCACCTTTCAAACAGTTAAAATGCTCAGCTACCACGGTTACTGATTGTCAGTCTCTGCTCTGTTGTATAGGTGACCTGTCTTTCAGCCACGCCCCAGGCCCAGCAGGACATTGACTATATCCATTTCTTTCAAAGGGCCAGTAGAGAGATTGTCAGGAGAATCTAGTTATTCAGAGGGACATGGAAATAATAAAAGCCTTATTCGTATCAGCTTTTCACTAGAAATACACATGTTCTGAATGAAGGGGGATTTACCAATAGGGATGAGTGGTGAGAATTTGAGTTCACCATAAATGCAATTATTTTTAAATATGAAACGCCCCCTCCAACTTTATGCAGACCCCAGCAAAATGGAAGTCTCTAAATGGACTGTGTGACCACGAGCAACACCCCTCCTCCCCCGTCACGTGTCACAATTAAATAAAATCGGCCTCCTTGCCTGGCTTGCTTGCAGCCCAGTTCATCAAACACTCTTGCCTGGCTACCAAAATCCTCAGCCATGACCCCTCTGAGCACTGATCTTCATCCGCCTTCTACTCTTCATTGTCCTCTTTCTAAGGTTTTCTGTGGTGTCTCACTTACGTGGCTGTTCCAAAAAAGACATAACTTGTGCTACATCAGAATAGTGTTAATCTGTGTACATTGCCTATCTCTTGCCTCTGAGCTTAACTTGGGGGAGTACAGGGTTCATCACTGCTGTGATGTTTGCATTAAAAACAAAACAGAAACTGCAGGAAACTGGGGCTGACGGCTGCTAAATTGGTTAAATGACCTTGATGTTGATGAGTTTTCTGGTTCTCAGGAGCCACATCTGTAAAATGATGGAGTGAGACGCCTCCCTTCCATAAAATTCCGTAATTCGTGTTTTCTTTAGTAAATGGAACCTGTAAGTTCACGCTCTGGATAGTTCCTTCTCGTAGGTTCCGTTTCTCGTTTCAGTATTTCTGATGCTGCGCACGCTCTCCTTAGAGTTTAGTATGTCCCTTTGAGGGCACGATCACTCCCATTTTTTGAGCCATGCCAGGTTTTCAGCACTGAACGTTCTAACAAAAACTCATCTTTCCTCTAAAATGTCCACTGGCATTGGAATTTGTCTGTCATGTTAGAAATACGTGGGACCCCATCTCCTGAACTTACAATAACTAGCATACAACAAAAATAATTTAGCACACTTAAAAACTATTCTTTAATTGAGGTGTAGAGAGCTCTAAATCTACAATATCTGACACTGTTCCAGTGTCTTATGTTTACTGATAATTGATACATAGAGTCACATTGTCTTAGTGAGGACCCACGCCAGTATACAAGTTTTCAGAATTGATTTACACGGTGAACGAAGAATAAAAGGAAGCCAGAGAAGGCTGAAGACAGGGAGCATGTCTTTTCAGAGACATCTCTGATTGTAGGCTGGAGGACGGATTGGAGGTGGACAGGAGTGGATGGATGCAGGTGCCAATGGCAGAGTGAGAGCATCACTGCAGGAGCCCTGGAGGGAGGTGCTGGTGGCTTGGACCACGTGGTGGGCGTGGCAATTGTGAGAGGTGGATGGATGTGAGAGATACTAAGCAATAGACCAGATGGATTTTACCAAATGCTTAGCTAGATGATGGATTTTTTTTTTTTACTTTTTAAAATATTTTATTTCTTTATTTTTAGAGAGAGGGGAAGGGAAGGAGAAAGAGAGGGAGAGAAACATCAGTGTGTGGTTGCCTCTCATGTGGTCCCTGCTGGGGACCTGGCCCACAACCCAGGCATGTGCTCTGACTGGGAATTGAACCGTGACCCTTTGGCTCACAGCCCAAGCTCAATCCACTGAGCTACACTAGCCAGGGAAGATGATGGATTGTTTAATAGCATCTAAGAGTCATCAGGAATGACCCGTAATATTTTAACATAAAAATCTCAATGCTTTAACATGAAAAGCAGCTCTGACCAATGTGGCTCAGCTGGTTGGGCATCATCCCACAAAAGGAAAGGTCACTGGTTCGATTCCTGGTCAGGGCCCATGCCTGGGTTGCAGGTTTGGTCCCCAGTTGGAGCCTGGACGAGAGGCAACCAATTAAAGTTTCTCTCTCACACTGATGTTTCTCTCTCTCTCTCCCCCTTGCCCTCTCTCTAAAAGCAAAAAACAAAATAAAATCTAAAATGAAAAGCAGAGTCTATGAGCTCAAATAAAGAAATCACCTTCCTGACATGCCATTCAAGTCTGCTTCCAGCAGAGGTCAAATGTTTTAATGTGCTTTTCTAAGCTAAGATTTTCCTACATGGGGAGATGCCCTGTCTCCTGTCTTCCTAACACTGGCTTTGGGCTGGGCGGCCCCTGCATGGCCTTTCCTTGGGGGAGATACCCAAACTCCAAAATTATTTCCCCTCACTTCTTCCCCATGCCACAAAAACTCCCATACCTTCAGGGTCGCACTCAGTTGTCCATAGGAAAGCTGGTTCGCTAAAAAACTTTATACTAAGGTACGAATACCTGGTTTCTTCTTAGTTAACTCCCCCAGAGCAGATGATGATGAAATAAGGTATTATTATGAGATTTAAGTGGAAATCTTTTTGAGGTGCAAGGGTCTTCTGATCTTAAGGCCTAGGCATGCATTCAAGGAATGGCATTGGTGATTCGGTGTTTTGAGGCAGAAAAGGATGCCTGCTGAAAATGAACTATCGCCAGCTAGCGTGGGCTCACCCAGTCTGCCCTAGGCTGTGTTACTGTGGAAGGAGCCCAGAGCTGAGCCAAGAGTGGGAAGGAAGGTCCCGGGACGGATCCCAGCCAGCTCTCCTGCTTTGTGGCTGCGTGGCCTCATCTCTCATGGGCTGTAGTTTCTCCTCCTATAAAGAAGAGATAATATCTACGTCTCATGATTGATGTCGGATGGAATGAGAGAGGGCATGGGGAAGTCCTTATAAAATAGGTTTTATATCATTGCCTCGTACATTTAGGCGCAGTTTTGTTTATATGTAAGCAAATGCATGCTGCTCTGATGAGTGTGTGAGACAGAAAGTTTACACAATAGTCCTTTTTGTCCAGGATGTTATAATGTGATCAGGTGGCAGGATCTCTACTCTGAAGGATAAATCAGGGCAGATGACGTCTGAGGCCAAGTTCCGTTCACAGCGATAGGGAGAAGTCCCTCAGTGACCAGCCTCTGAATTGGACCCTGCCCCTTCCCCAGCTCCCAACCTAACTCCCACTCCTACCCCCCACCAGGACTCTGAGTGGTTTACTTTTCTGGGGCTAGTTCTAGAATGAGACACTCTCTAGATCTGGGAATGTTAAGCTGCATAAAAATGAAATCTGTCTACATAAATACTTTTGGTACAATTCATATTCAAGGTATTCTCTGGAAAAAAAATTTTCTTAGGTAAAATCAAGGACCTCTTCAGCAAGGACACCATTAACAACTCAACTGTGCTTGTGCTGGTGAACGCGGTGTACTTCAAGGCCAAGTGGGAGAAATACTTTGAAAGTGAAAACACAGTTGACGCGCCTTTCTGTCTGAATGAGGTACTATGTCAGAGCACGTGGCTTCCTAGGTGGTCCCCTCGAGGTTTCCACCGAGTACGATTTGCTGTTTGTACGCACAAATCTAAGACTTAGGCCTCTGGGCGGCAGCTTACATTTATAACAAGAATGCTGTTGCTCTTAACAACAATCAGTGTCTGGAGGTGATGGAGCAGTTGTGTGCCAGCCATTACATGGAGCATTTTCTGTTTGTTATTTTGCTTGTTCCCTAAAATCACATTATGAAAATGGGTGTTATTACTATTACTCCTACTTAAGAGCCGAGGGGAAAAAATGCAAAGGTGAAGTTGCCTAGCCAAATCCATGCATCAGGATTCACATCTGTGTGGGCCTAAAAAGCCCCATGTTCTAAGCCTCCAGGCTGCAGAATAGAAGGAAAGGGAGGTGTTGGACCCCAGGGTGGCACTTGGCAGCTGTGTCATTCTCCAGGGCTCCACGACCTCATCTGTAGACTGATGGTCTCCCCCACACAGCGAGGTTATTATGCAGTTTAAGAAGCCTGGGGCTGTGCCCTTCCCTCAGATGGAAGTCTGTGGGACAGGTGCTGTCGTTTACTGTGTAGATGATCATGACTTAACCGAGGGTCCTGCTGGTCCTGCTGGCCCTGCATGCGGTGATTTGGTCCATCAGGGACAGCAGTCGTATGAGGCCACCCGGTTGGTGTGGCTGAGGAACAAAAGACAGAGAGAGAGCTCCAGGGCTTGCTTCTGGCAACGAGGCTGTGGGTAGGTGCCTGGACAGACAATCTACCAACAATGGTCTTGAGAGCTGAGGAACCCATTAAAAACACAGGAAGAGGAATTGTTGGCAAAATAAGGGCCCGCTAACCAGCAGGCACATGACTCATAGGCTGGGTCACTGGTGAGGCTCAGAACATCTGGTGAAGACCCTGCTCATCTTAAGGGACCTTTGTTTTCAGGGAAGTCGGGGACCGGGTGAGTTTATGAACTTATCATGGCAGTCCTGTGACTTTCTTCCTTGTTCACTACAGAATGAAAAGAAGACTGTGAAGATGATGAACCAAAAGGGTGTATTCAGACTGGGCTTCATTGAGGAGGCCAGGGCACAGATCCTTGAAATGCAGTACATCCAGGGCAAGCTCAGCATGTTCGTCATCCTGCCGTCTCGCTCTGCGGATAACCTGGCGGGCCTGCAAGAGGTAAGCCTTCATTTTCCTGCATCCCCAACACGTCTCGTTACAGATCTTTGGAGAGAGCACTGTCTAGCACCTACCCTCCTGAGGTAGGGTGGTGCCTGAGCAGTCAGAGCTCAGCAAAGAATATATAAGACTCCGAATCCGAGGACCTAGTTACTCCTCATTTGCTAGAAAAGAACAGGTGCCAGACATGGAGGCCAAGGCTTTCCATTCTAATCTCGCTGCGCTCTGTAGCCGTATTTTTTCCAGATCATGGAATCTGGATGGGGAGTAACTTGAGAACTGCTACTGATGAAAGACCTTTCCCTTCCCCCTGAATATCCCGACTGCTGGCCGCTTACGCAGACTGTTTTGCTGTAGCTCAGTTAAAGACTCTGTCGCTGAATCCTGCTTCAGGGAGCTTGTACCTTGAAGGCAGTGGAGATTCTGATACTAGAATAGATTGCTTATGATGTGGGAATTAATAAAAGCTGTGGAAGCTCAGCTACATGTCCTGTGGGGTGAAGAGAGAGAGAGAGAGAGAGAGAGACGCTGGATAGTAATTACAGTAACAACCATTATCCAAAGTGTATTATGTGCCTGCACTACATTAAGTACTTTAACTACATTATTTCATTTAGTCCTTGAAGAGCCTAATGATCTTATCTCTGTTTTATAGAAGAGATTGAACTTCCAGTGTCAAGGCTTGGTCATGCTCACCCACCTTAATTAGCTGAGCTTTGCCAGGCTTTGAACACTAGCCTGTAAGACCCCAAAGAACACTGGAACTCAAATTTTCCTGCAACTCCTATAGAGAAAAGAGGATTGCTTGGAGGAGATTTAAATGAAATCAGAGTATGTTGAGGTGTAGGCAAAAAACTTGAAGGTTGTTACTGACTGTTGGTGTACTCTCGGGCTCTGAGAAGTAATTGGGGCTTTCTTTGCAGGCTCATAATCTGACCCTCAACCATTATTTTATTCCTCTTGCAGCTTGAAAGAAGTATCACCTATGAAAAAATAGTGGCCTGGAGCAGTTCAGAAAATATGTCCGAAAAAAGAGTAGCTGTCTCCTTTCCCCAGTTCACCCTGGAAGACAGCTATGATCTCAATTCTATTCTCCAGGACATGGGCATCACGGATATCTTCGATGAAAAGAAGGCTGATCTTACTGGAATCTCTCCAAATCCCAGGTTGTACCTGTCTAAGGTGGTCCATAAAACCTTCGTGGAGGTGGATGAAAATGGCACCCAGGCCGCCGGAGCCAGTGGGGCTGTCGGCAACGTCATGTCTGCACCGTCCTGGGAGACCTTTAACGCCGATCGCCCTTTCCTCTTTTTCATCAGACACAACAAAACCCAAACCATTCTCTTCTATGGCAGGGTCTGCGCCCCTTGAAAGGAACACCCCGTCTGGTTCCGGGGAGCTGGAAGAACGTGGCAGTGCAACGTGGCCCTGGCCCGACGTGGCCTTCTGCGCTTCCACTGCTACCTAAAGCCGGTGGAATTCCATCACAGCACCATGCTCCATTCCTCCAGCCACTGGCCTGGGCTTTTCCTGCTCTTTTTCTCCCCCTGTAGCTGATTTTCATTTAAGTCCGTTAGCACCGAAGGGCCCTTGCTCCCTCCTCACCTCTCACCACGCTGAGCTTTCAAGCATATAAAAAAAGTTCACCCTCTGTGACCCGAAGGTCAACATCATTGACAATGATACTGACTTTAAGTTACCTACCTCCTCATGAGGGAACCCTGAAAGTTCAGATCATTAGACCACTTCTAGGAGATGGCAAACTCAGAAGCCACTTTAACATGGGTGGCGAGAAAGAATGTTTAAAGGGAATGTGTTTTGGAAACTCGGCTCTGTTTCTATGGCAGTTAAAATTGTGGTGCATCACTGGGCAAGATGCATCTTCCTCTTCCATCTTCTGCTGCCCGACAGATGCCCTGTAAGGGGCTTCTCACTTGGGAGGAAGCAGGGGTCGGGGGTGGATTTCAGCGAGAGCTCAAAGGTGTAAAACTGCACCAACCAGCACCCATTTTGCACAGAGAATATTTCCTGTGAATCTGTCCATGTTTGGGTTTGTATATTCACCTACTTTCTCTGTTTGGAGCATCAGAGTCAGGCCCCATGTGGAGAAACGCACTGTGACCCTCCCTCGGAGCCACACTAGATTGGGAGCTCCTGATTCTTCGATCTTTGCCCACCGGCAAGACTGACCCTTCACTAAGGCAGGCGGAGGCGCTGCCGTAACTGCTAGGAAACCAGCCAGAGCACGAAACTCCGGGCAGAGAACTCCTCCCCGTTTAGCTCAGTCCCCCCATCCAGCAATGTTGCAGGACAAGCCCGGCAAAGGAGATTTCAAAACGGTTGAGTCGTTTATGCTGACTAGCCAACTCTTTAATTCCCCGGGCTCTGGACATTCTGTTTGACTTCAACCCAAGTCCTCCCTCTGATTCCATACGTTGTCTAATATGTAACTCCCCTTCAAACTCTGCCCCTGCCCCAGTTTTTCCCGGAGCTGCCCAGAACACACGTGGTTTCATCCCTGATGCTGTTTATTTCTCCTTATTACAGTGGCATTCACCTGGGGCACAGGTCCTGTATCTGGGTGGGGCAGGAGGAAGGAGTGTGTAGTTGTCTTAGTGGATTCCTTTGTTCCGCAGCTGAATGCCAACTTCATCCATGTTGCTCACGCTGTATTCCTATCTTCCCCAAGCCACTGTCTTGGTCTTTTCTTTTACTCAATAAAATAACACAAAATTTACCCCATTTATGCACACCTTTCACCAATTTATTCTCTAGCCTTAATATTTAATTTAAATATTCTCACATTCTAATATGCCATATCCCTTCTAAATGTTATCCATAACATGCATCAGACAATGTTCTAGCTAGAGATGGGTGAGAAGGATTTAAGAAGCAACCAAATAAATGTGCAACGGTGGGGCTGATAGAAACCTGCAGACCTTCTGTTGGCGCACATAAGTTCTGAGTACATCAATCCATATCCAAGGTTAAATACACGGGCAAAAGCTATAGCGTTATGAAAAAAATAGTGTCCAAATAGGAAGGGATATATCATGGTACAGACAAAAGACAAGACTTCGGAAAAAGATTTATGGTAAGAATGAGAAGATCAATAGGATTTAAGAAGCACAAAAAGAAGGCAGGACAGCTGTGGAATTGGAAGGGCTTTAACTCCATGGAGATAAACTGTGGTAAGATGTGAGAGAACGGAATGAAATATAAGAAGACTGGTAGGAAACTAAAACTGCAACAGCAGAATTTAAATAGATTTTAGAGGCAATAAAGAAGCAAAACTGATACACTGGAAAATGTGGTTAGTGAAGAACAGGGCGTGGTTGTCGCTCTTAGAATGTATAAGAAATAATAGGGGTATTGGCAGATACAAAGAAGAACAGAAAGTATACCTAAGAATTATGGTGTTTCTGAGAAAGGAAGCACATTAATTGGCATGAAATCAACAAAGATAGAATTGAATAAAACTTTCTTAACTTGGATAGTCACCTGATTACACTGATTTCCAAGAAAAATAGGCAAAATGGATATCCTAGGAATCTTTAAAAATTAAAAGAATGGTTGAGAAAACAATTCTATTAGCATTTGAGCCAAAAAGAAAGTGTACTTAATAAAGGACAAACAGACTTCTGGCCAAGATGGAGGCATAGGTGGACACACTGTGCCTCCTTGCACAACCAAAATTAAGGACAACAAAGATTTAGAAACAAGAAAACAACCAGAACTAACAGAAAATCGGACTGTACAGAAGTCCAACAACCATTCATCCAGATCGGTAAGAGGGGAGGAGTCGTAGCAGGAAAAAGTGGAGGTTGGCAGACCTGGGTGTGCAGGAGCCCCAGGCATGCAGGCAGAGGTTAGAAGACCCCAGGCACACAGGTGGTGGCTAGCGGACCCCAGGCATGGGGTGGCAAGGGGCAGACCCAGTGAGGACTCGCAAGGCAGCTGGCTGACCAGGAGGTCCCACATTCACACGCGGATAATCCAGGCGAAAACAGAGAGTGAGACAGACCTCGCAACCCAGGGTCCCAGCGCTGGGAAATAAAACCTAAAAACACTAATTGAAGACACTTGTAGGGGTTGAGGTGCCCGGAGAGACTCCCAGCCTCACAGGAGAGTTCATTGGAGAGACCCACAGGGTCTTAGAATGTACACAGGCCCACTCACACAGAAATCAGCACCAGAAGGGCCAATTTGCTTAGGGAAAGTGGTGGAAGGGACTGAAATTCAAGAGGGAGCCAAGCAAGTGCCATTGTTCCCTCTCTGACCCTGCCCCCACATACAGCATCACACCCCAGCAACTGGTCTAACCCTGCCCTGGTGAACACCCAAGGTTCTGCCCCTCACTGCCTAACAGGCACAACCAAACCAAAAAAAAAAAAAAAAAAAAAAAAAAAAAACCAAAAACAAACCCCCCCAAAAAACCAAAAACCAAAAATGGCTCAAATGGGAGAACAGATCAAAGCCCCAGAGCTAATTCATCTAAGCGACCAAGAGATAGCCAACTTACCAGATGCACAGTTTAAAGCACTGGTGATCAAGTTGCTCACAGAATTGGTTGATTTTGGTCACAAATTAGATGAACAAATGAAGGCTACAATAAGTGAAATGAAGGAAAATGCACAGGGAACCAATAGAGATGGGAGGAAAACTGGGACTCAAATCAATGGAGTGGACCAGAAGGAAGAAAGAAACAACCAAACAGAAAACAAGGAAGAAACAAGAATTCAAAAAAATGAGGAGAGGCTTAGGAACCTCCAGGACATCTTTAAACATCCCAACATCCGAATTATAGGCATACCAGAAGGGGAAGAGGAAGAGCAACAAGTGAAAAACTTATCTGAACAAATAATAAAGGAGAACTTCCCCAGTCTGGCAAAGGAAATAGACTACCAGGAAGTCGAGGAAGCTCAGAGAGTCCCAAAGAAGTTGGACCCAAGGAGGAACACACCAAGGCACATCATAATTACATTAGCCAAGATTAAAATGAAGGAGAGAATTCTAGAAGCAGCAAGGGATAAGGGGACAGTCACCTGCAAAGGAGTTCCAATCAGACTGTCAGCAGATTTCTCAAAAGAGACCTTACAGGCAAGAGGGGGCTGGAAAGAGGTATTCCAAGTCATGAAAGGCAAGGACCTACATCCAAGATTGCTCTATCCAGCCAAGCTGTCATTTAGAATGGAAGAGAAGATCAAGCGCTTCTCAGATAAGGTCAAATTAAAGGAGTTCATCGTCACCAAGCCCTTATTATATGAAATGTTAAAAGGACTTAGAAAAAGAAGATAAAAAATAGGACAGTAAAAAGATAGCAAACTCACAGATATTAACAACCACATCTAAAACAAAAGCAAACTAAGCAAACAAGTAGAACAGGAACAGAACCACAGAAATGGAGATCACATGGAGGGTCAGCAACAGGGGAGCAGGAGGAGGAGAGGGGGGGAAGGGTACAGAGAATAAGTAGCATAGATGGTAGGTAGAAAATAGACAGGGGGAGGGCAAGAATAGTGTGGGAAAAGTAGAAGCTAAAGAACTTATGACACATGGACATGAACTAAAGGGAATGTGGGTGGGAGGGGGTGTGCAGGGTGGAAGGGAATGAATGGGGGGAAATGGGACAACTGTAATAGCATAATCAATAAAATATATTAAAAAACAAAAAAAGTACAAACAATTGATGGGCCTCAGATCTTGGTATTAAATTTTGGAAGAAAATGAAACCTAGTGTAGAAATTTGAGGGGAAAATATTTGATTAACCAATTTCCCACTGAGTCAGTTTGTGAATGCAGCAGAGAGCCCTTCTCTGATGTACTTTTGCACATGTGAGTGTGATGTGTTTAAGCCCACCACCCAGCACCGTGCTGCAAACATCACAGGGACTGGAATGAAATTCTTGTTGCTTTAAGTGGAATCCAATGCTGTCAAAGATTCCAAAAAATTAGTAAAGAAATTCCATCGGAGATAATATGATTTCAACTGACAATTAAAGGAAGAAGAAAAATTGTTAATTTGAATTCTAATGATGTCCCCAAATAACTGGCAGCAGGGATGCTTCTCTTTAGCAGTGATTTTTGTCCCCTTTTCCATTTGGTCAAGGCATGTGGTGAGTCTCAGCATCTAGAATAAGGTTGCAGCTTTGAAAGTACTGAATGGGAGCATAATACCTAATACTTATTGCATACTAATCATAGTTACTGTGAACTGGTATTGATCGAAGACCTTGATATACATCAGCCCATTTAATTCTCTCAATCACTCTGAGAGGTAATTAGTCACATTTAACAGATGAGGAAACTGAGGCACAGACAGATGACGCTGTCCTGTGTGAGATCTCTCAGGAGGCAGATGGTTGGACAAGGATTTGAACCAGGCTGTTTGATGGATATTATACTGTGGATTACTAACCATGGCTCTATCTATCCTTCCAAGTAGAAGTAAAGAATACCAGAGGTCATTTATATCCATTTCTTTGTTTTGCATGTGTGAACTTTGAATAAGAAGGAAAATTTACTTATAAGGATAAACTGTGTGAGGGTCCCTCCAGATAAAGTTTCAGGTAGCCAACAGAGTTGAGAGCACAGGAGTTCTTTCAGTTTGGAGGTGGGAAATTCAGGAAGCAGGAGGAGGTATGAGCCATGAGGACAGGTTCAGGCAGCACTTCAGTGGGAGTAGCTAGGTCAGTAGGGTGTGCATCTTCCTCTCCCTGATGACGCTGGGCGGCAGCAACGTGGGTCTTGGCCCCCAGGAAGGAAGGAGCAGTGGGTGTGCCTGCTTGAGTCAGAGGCCTAGCAGGGCCCCAGGCGAGTGCCATTACCAAGTGGAGCCAAGTTCCCACTTAGTGGCTATAAGCCACCGGTACCCTTGCCTGGAAGCGCAGCGGGTCCTCCCATTCCCATGTTGCCGGGGCAGGAGGTGGTAACCACAAAACAGCATCCGGAGACGGCCTGACGAGGAATCTCAAAGGCGGGGAGAAGCGTGTAACTAGACTGCCAACAGTTTGAAGGAAACACTCGAAAGAACAGAATCGGCCTCAACAGAGTTAACAGATCAAACAAGAGACATTAAAACACACGATAAGAATAGGGACTTGTGAAATATTTATTTAGAGTTCTTGGAAATAAACAATTGTTACACAAAGTTGGTAAGTTGACCGAGTAGCAGAATGAACGCAGCTGAAAAGTCCGCTGGAGGGTGAATCATGGAATTCTACCAAACACAGAAAAAAAGATAAAATGTTAAGAGCTATGCAGGGTAGTTGAAGACTTTCCAACATTCATCAAGGAAGGTTTCAGGAAGAGAGTTCTGAGGGGTGGGGAGGAAGTACTCGAAAATATAAGAAAAGAAAATTGTACAGAATTGAAAAAAGTCAGGAAGATCGAGAGGACTCATTAAAAACCTACACTTCCCCACTGTGGCAAGGTATAGACCATGGAAAAGAGAAAGTGTTTGGGATGCTTTGTGATGAAAACAGACAGACTTTCTACGATGGGATGAGAATCAGATTGGGTTCAGACTTTAGTGTGAGCCGACCTGAAGACGGAGAGCTGTAGCTGCAACTCTGAGGGGAAGAAAAAGCTATGAAACTAAACCGTGTATCCACGCAAACTGTACTCAAGTGTGACGGCAGTAATGCCGATCAGTAGCGATCCTTACTATTCATGTTAACACTTGGGTGCGTTTCGCATCGCTCTGCAGTTCATCCAGAGTTGCGGGTTTGCGTGCGGTCCGAGGCAGTAGTCCCGATTTGTTCTCGCCTGCCTGGGCATCCCGCTGACTCAGCAGGATGGACGGGAGGCAGCACCTTCCCCACCGCTCTGCGGAAACACTTCTCCAAGCAGGCCGGCGTGCACGCGGGGGCAGGTGTGTGCTCCAGTCTCTCCTCTGCCAAAACCACACTTAGTCACTTAATGATAGTCCAAGCCACACTTAGTCACTTAATGACGAGTCTTACTATGCAGCAGGGACTCTTCCTCCATCTCTGTGTGTTGCCTGTTCTAGGCTCTCTGCTGTTTCATATACATTTGGAATCAGCTGGTCAGTTTTTTGAAAAACCAAACCAAACCAAACCTCCTAGGATGTTATTCAACTTGTAGCGAACAATTTTGAGGGAACTGACATCTTCACAACGTTGAATCTTCCAAATTGCAAACAAAATATCTCCATTTGCTCAGGCTTTCTTGATTTCTCTGTAAAATGTTCGGTCTTTTTCTAGGTAGGGACTTGCACATCTTTCCTTAAAAAAATTTCCATTTTCTAGATGTATGTTGCTAGTATATAAAAAGAATTTGATTTTTTTATATTGGCCTTGCATTCATCAGTCCTGGTAAGCTTACTTTTTAATTCTTATAAAGTATGTGTTGATTCCTTTGTGAATGATAATTTCTTTTTTCATTTGAGTCTTGAAACTTGTAACTAATTAACTAATGAATTAATGAATCAATGACCTTATTGCACTTACTCAGGTCTCTGGTTCATTTTGAACAGAGGCAGTGGTAGTGGGCCTGCTGGGTTTGATTTTTCAGCAAAAGAGAAGCCTCTCCATTTCTTTCCATCTGTAAATGCTATTGAAGGGCTTGAAAGATGAGCACATTCCTGTCTCAGTATGTAAAGATGAAAATTTCCCCCCATTAATGTATCAGTTCTACAGAGTCCCAGGTGAAATCCCCAGAGGTTGTTTCATAGGCCTTGATACACTGATCCAAACATTTTTTCTAGAAAAGAATGAATATATGCACAAATTGTCAAGGAATTTCTGGAGAGTACAACCAGTGAAGGGGTTTGGTCAGCTACCCTAACCTAAAGCAGCAGAGTCGAAGACGGGGATTTGTGTTCAGATATTTTGGGAGGGGGAGCAGAGGGGTGTGTCTTTGAGGAAGCAGGGCAAGGCAGGGGAAACCTTAATCAGTCCCAGGGGCTCAGCTAGAGATTAGTTTCCATCTGATCCTATGGGGGAAGCTCTGGATGACAAATTGCAGGTACAAAATGGGTCGAGTTTTGATGCAAGGGTACTGTCCTGTCTTTGAATAAATACCCTTGCACCAGTGAGTCACTCCTGAGGTGTGCCCCGGCGGGGGTGGGGTGCTGTGTACTTCCCTGGTAGGTGGTTCCCCCTTGACTGAGAGTCATTCCGCAGAGAGAGGGCAGCTGTCAATTATCAGCCAAATCAGTCACTGGGTGATAGAAACACTCTGGTTAAGGGTCTCTGGGTGGGGCCCCAGCAGCATCCACTACAACATTATAGGCTTGCAGATGAAAAATTTTACAAGTGGTATCAGTAACAGACATGAAGAAGTTGTACCAAACATGGGGTGTGGTGGGGAACTCCTCAGTCCTCTGATTGAGCTTCATTATTTTCTTTCCTCACTCATAAGCATATAAACTATTTTTATAGTTTCTAATCACTAACATATTTTCTACCTTTGGGACAGTTTTGATACAAGAAGTCACAGATAAAAATAGAAGAAGGGAGAAAAAAGAAGAAAGGGGAGGGGGTTCAGTGACTGGAGGTTGTGATGATCTTTGGAAATTAGGTTTAGAAAGAACAAGGATGAGAAATCTGTAAGCAGTGGGGGACATTTTGGTGTCCAGCAGTTTGCCCCAGCAGCAGCTGTCCCTGGTGAGGGTGACCCCAGGAGCATGGTCGTGTATGTGGGCCCCTAGAAGAGAGGGCCAAGGGTTGGGGAATGGGGAGATGCCACCGACCTGGGCTGTGAAGATGTCCAGAGGGTGGTTGTGGCTAGGGCGACAGGAAGACCATATGCCAAGTACGGGGTGGGGGGCCGTGGTCGGGGGAAGGCTGGCACAGCACGATGCTGTAAACCTGCAAAGGGGACATTGGCAGTGACTGAAGGCAGAACGGCTTGGGAGAAACAAGAGCAGGAGAGAGACCTCAAACGGGCACCTTGCTTCCTGATCTGGAGATCTGAGTGGCTGTCCCCGGTGGAGACTTTGTGGGACGCGGTGGTGTCAGGCGTCCCTGGGAAAGCCAGTGGGAGAGAAAATGCTTTGGACAGAAGCTGAGGGCATATGAACATAACTGGGCGATGGAACAGGGAGTCTAGGGTTCCGGAGAAAGGAATTAGAAGGCAAGCTGAGAGGGATATTAAAACATAGAGCATTATTGCCAGCTCAAGGATTTCATGCCATCTCTTTTCTTTTTAAAACAATTTATTTAGTGGGAGGCATTGGTTTAAAAAATTATATAGGCTTCAAGTGCACATTTCTATGATTCCTGGTCTGTATATTGCATTGTGCGCCCACCACCTGAAGTCAAATCTTCTTCTGTCACCATATAGTCAACCCCCTTTACCCTATACTACCCCACCCCCTTCCCTCTGGTGACCACCACACTGTTGTCTGTGTCTATGAGTTTTTGTTTTATTGTTTTTTAATTTCATTAGCATCCAGGGTTAACTCCATAACTAAGTGCTAATTCTTTCCAAACCCTCCTCAGTTTGTATATTTCTCAGTGACAATCAAAAGCAATCAATACTGCTGTGAGTTTGCTTAAAGAGCAGAGATTAAAATACTTCTTCATTTTTTTAAAGCAAATTGGGTGTGCTGAGATTGATACAGTTAGCCCTTGGAAGCTGCATCACCGAGCTGGGCTGCTTCCTTAGGCAGACATTCAGAGGGGAGAGCGGAGATATTCGTCTAGGATTCAGTGCTTGGTGGCAACAACGAGCCTCTATACCTGTGTCCAAGTGCTGCTTCTTTTAATGAACTAGTGGAGCCTGTAGGGGCACCTTAAGGTTGGCAGGAAATACTAGAATTGGGAGGTGGAATTTTCTGTTGAGGTTTTTTTTTTTTTTTAATAGTGTTGTTTTTCTGAAATCAGTGAGCTTGTTGGATGTTTATGAATCATTGACACTTAGCCCAATGTCTAGTACATAGAAGACTCTCAGTGTTACCGAATGAATTAAAATGGGAGATTTCATAATTACTGAACAGGCTGATTGAGAACCAGAGCTGGGGCGTGTGTGTGTGTGTGTGTGTGTGTGTGTGTGTGTGTGTGTGTGTGTGGCTGCCCGCTGCAACTTTCCTCATAACTTTTTCTCACCCCTTTTCTAGCAAGATAATTTCTTTTCATTTTCTTCTTTGGGCTTGCCATCCCCCGCATAATTCGACTGCAGAGTTAATGTAATTACAGCGACTGGGCTTGTCAGGACGTAGCTCCGTACATCTGTGGTAAATAAGTATGCACTAATTGAGAGCCTCACGTGGCCACTGGTTAGTGGCTCCAAACCCGGGCTGCTAAAAATTCTGATGGTAAGTTCCCATCCCGGAGCCTCTGACTCAGTTTTGTGTGGGAGGGGAGTGGGCATTTTTTTTTCTTTTTTTAAGTTCCCCAGGAAATTTTCATGTGCACCCCAGGTGGAGACCCAGTTCTCCTCAGAGGATCCCCAATATCATTATGGTCAAAGGACCTCTCAAGGTCTCCCTCCAACCTGGGTCATACTTTATTTACCATATTTTGCTGTGTATAATGTGCACCCACATTTTTTAGCTCAAACTTTCAGGGGAAAAAACTTTCATTTTAATTTTTTAATT
The DNA here is from genome assembly GCA_004027475.1 of Anoura caudifer. Lineage (NCBI taxonomy): Eukaryota > Metazoa > Chordata > Mammalia > Chiroptera > Phyllostomidae > Anoura > Anoura caudifer. The sequence goes on along the minus strand of PVKU01002479.1, from coordinate 21,937 downwards.
CAATTATTTATTTATGTTTAGGAACAAAATCGATGATCATACTCTAGGTTATTATTTTGCATACAGATATCATTGCTTCCCAGAGCTACACGTTTAAGGCATAAGCATAAATAAAAAAATTAAAAAATTTATGTAGACATGGAATTAGTACTACTCATGTATCATGCATATCCTTATTTTTCCCTCAAAAATTTGGGCAAAAATTTTTTTTAGACATAGCAGAATATGATAACTTGGCCATTCTATGGCTGCCAGTGGTCCTGGGCTGGGCTCCTGCTTTTAGCCCTATTTTGTTTTCTGGTTAATTTAGATTTCTTTATACTTGGGTCCCCAAAAGAATTCCTAAGGGATTCTGGAGGAGTTAGGAGTTGCAACTCTCTTCCTCTCTGTCTAATGTGTGTGCTGTTTGATGTGTGATAGTGTGTATACTCGGTCCAATGGGTGTAATGTGTATACTTGAGCTCCCCGTACAATTGCTGACAACTTCGAGGGCATAACTTCATGGCTCTGCATGAACGAAAGAGGAAATTCCATCCTTAATTTTGTTGTAAAACTTGCATGAGGGATTTGTGAGGGAATTCATTGTTGAGAAACCAAAGGTTGTTTCACTGGAAATGCAAAGATGGTAATGACTAGGGAGAGGCAGCGAGCCAGGGATAAATTAAAGAACTCAATTACTCACTTTACACATGCTTCCTAGGGCCACACTCAGCTACCTCCGTCTGTCCGAGAGCCAGGTATGTTCTGTCTTCTGCTCCAGCCGAAGACATTTTGTGTTTTGAGAATGTCGATTTGAAAGAAGAACTTCTATTGGGCATAACTTTCCTTGGGGGTGGTTTCATTTAGTTCGGTGTCTATACTGCCATGATATTGTATCTTCTTCATGTGTTTGACAGTAAGTTGATTCATTGTATTTCTGGGTCAACTTGCAAGGAACCCATGCCAGGAAATGCCAGGAGAAATGGAAGTTTGAAGAGCAGGTGTTGGATGCCTTAGCGGGGGGTGGGCCCTTGATCGAAAAGACTCACCAAAGCATGTAGAGTGTCAAAAAACTTATTCTGCCTTAATCTCATCCTTGTTTTAATTTTTTTCTTGAAGTCTTTATTAACTAATTATAACATATCTATTTAGAGGTGAAGAAGATAGAAAATATATTTTGTTTATTTTTGGTAAATATTAATTGTTCTTAAATTTTGTTTTTGATGAGATAACAAAAGTCATGTGAACTCACTGTACAAACTTGAAACAACATAGAAAATCATTAAAAAAAGGAAACCCTTTCACTCTACTGCATAATCTGTGGCTGGGGATGCATCACTGCTGCTGAGGAAAACGAGCCCAGGGCAAGTGTTCACGCAGTCGGGGGTCGGTGTCTCAGAGAAGGAATTTATCCAACCTCCCTCTGCATTTTGAGTCCATTGAAAGTATCAGAGCGGCAGACGCTCTTGGCTGCATCCTCCGCCTGCCCCTTGCCTGGCAGCAGGTCCAGCACCTGTGCCTGCCTGGGGAGCGTGCCTCAGGGACCGGTAGGCAGGCAGGCAGGTGCAGGCAAGTTCTGACAGCAAACAAGAGAAGCAAACCATGTAAGGCAGTGACCTTGCCCCTGGAGGACATGAGGGCTGAGAAGCGCTGGATAGTACCAGGCAGATGCTCGGCTCTGCCCAAGTGAAGGCCATTGAAGGGGGGAGGAGTGAGCTGCAGGGACCTTTCACCCAGAGGACGGAAATCCCTCTTTTTTCCCCCCAAAAAAACCATTTTACTGCGGTATAATTGACATGTACAAAGCTTACCTATTTAATGTACACAACTTAGTTTGGAGGTAGGTGTGCACCCTTGAAATCACTCGTGACCAATGCCATCAACACATCCAGCACCTCCCAAACGGTTTGTGCCAACTCTCGTGGTCAGCAGGTGTCGTCTGAAATACTCTCTGAGAATTCTCAGCTCAAATCCAGGCCTAGCTCATGTCTGAACTTAGTCCGTTTGTTGAAATATTCCGAAACCCCGCTTTTCTGGGCCAGTGCAGGAAGAGGGAGAGAAGCAGGAAGGGTTCCCTGGACCTAAAGCAGGTCAGACAAGTGAAGAGTGCTCATTCGGTTTTTCTTTTTCTGTCTTTCATTCTTTCTTTTTCCAATGGCACCCTTCAATTGCAGTTCACGTCCAGTATTATTTTGTACGAGTTTTGATTGTCGCTGCTGTTCTGGGTCTCGCTGGAACCACATGGAGTCGCTAGGAGCAGCGACCACTCGGTTTGGGCTTGATCTTTTCAAAGAGCTGAACAAAGTAAACAAGGGCAATGTCTTCTTTTCCCCGGTGAGCATCTCCACCACCATCGGCATGCTCCTCCTGGGGGCCCGCGGGGCCACCGCTGCCCAGCTGCGGAAGGTGAGTAGGGTGGGCTGCCCGACTTTGGGGGCAGAGTCTCTTTTCTGGGGTGAGCCTTCTTGAATTAATTCGAAGACATGCTCCCCTGACCCATGGGCCAGGAGACGAAGTGTGTGAACGTGGAGCAGTTTCAGGTCTATCAGTAAAGTCCTCTTCCCTCTCCACATTCCACCATGCTGTCTGCTCCCTGGTGCTTGAGATTCCTTTGGGTGAGGGCTGGGTGTGTGGCCCTGTCCAAAGCCATCAACCTCATAATTAAAGACAGAGCGTGAAGAACCATACCTACTGGGACAAGTTGCATAATCCCCAGGAGGGTATAAATGACACATCAAAGATGAATATAGGCATGGCCGAGCCAACGAGGCTCCTCTGAAGACAGCCAGAGCTTTTCATGATTTTGCAAGGAGGCAGATGTGACCTGTGTGCCCCTGAGGTGTCTTTAGCAGATGTCCACTTCCCGCTGACTGATGCTGTGTGAGGTTTTCTCTGCTCTGACCCTGCCCCCACCCATCATGATATTTTCTGTCCCTTCCAGGTGCTTTTCTCTGAACAAGACACAGAAAGCTCAAGAATCAAAGCTGAAGAAAAAGAGGTAGGAGACATGTCTGATCACCTTCACTAAGGTTGCTTTGTGGATGTGGGCTCCCTGGGGAAATGTGTGGAGGAGGTAATACTTATTTTTAAGCAGTAGTAATCACATCAGCGACGTGATGTTACTAGGGTTATGCAATGATAGTAAACCCCGAGTATTAAGAAGAGACCTTAACTTCAATTCATGCTGGCCACTATGATGGATGCTGGAAAGGCTAATAGACTGAAAAGTCCCCACAGCAGAGTGGATGGGTCTGGAGTTAAACAGATTGGGGGTTCAAATCCTGGCCCAGTGAGTTAATGGCTGTTTTGCTTTGGGCAAGTTATTCGTCTTCTTTGGGCCTTTGGAGAGTGTCCAGCAGAGTGTCTGCAACACGCTGGTGGCTTACCCAGTCGTGGTGGTGGTAATAGTAGGCAGTATTGTTACTACATTGTAGTTTTTATTTTAAGCCCCTCACCTCTGCTCTGATGTTTTATGAAAAAAATATTAGCAGAGGACTAATGAGTTCCTGGGGCCTCTTCCAGCTCCGGGGCTGAAACATCTGTCACTCAAAGGACAGAGTGTGCACGCACGGGAGAGAGGTTAAGTTCATAGATCGGGGCTGGCCTTTGAGGGCGGTAAGAGCTCTCAGGAAGGGGACGCCTGACCTGACAGTCGTCACAGCCCCGTCCAGACCCTCACAAAGCCAGGGGCCAAGTCACCCGGCCACACGGGCTGTTCATCCCACCTTGCCACACAGCCAGGTTCTCTGGGGTCCTCAGGTGCGCACGTGGAGAGTCAGGATTCCTTCCAGGTTTTGTCTGCAGAGTTGGGTCAGATAGGGCTTCGCCATTTACCAGTCAATGAGCACAGTTGTTTGAGAGCACTTTTTTTTTTTTTTTGAGAGAGAAAAAAAAGAACATCGATACTAGAAATTTTAAGATAGTCTGTGTGGCTCACGTTTGCGGCTCATGTTCTATTTCTGTGAGACAGCGCTGGTCTACAGCATACATCTGGGAGGTAGGGTGTAGGCACGTTCCACTTTATTAAATATCACCCAACATTTGCTGAAAGGATGATAGTACCAACATCCTTTCCTCTCAGCAGTGGATACAGGCCCATTTCATGCAGTTGTACAGAGACAGCGGGACTGGAGATCCCACCAGCCTTACAATCCCCAGCCATCCATTTTCATCCATCCATCCTTCCATATTGATAGACATACATATATATTTCCTGGGTTTATTGGGGATCAATGTTTTTTTTTTTCTGTTAACAGAGTGAATTACATTAAGAGTTTCTAACATTAAGTCAATTTTGCATTTGTGGGATAATCAACTTGATCATGATTTTTGAAAAATATATATACATTATTGAATTGGATCGGGTTATATTTTGTTAGGTGGCTTTTAAAAACTTATGTTTTAATGATCAGTCTGTAATACTGTGCTTTTTCCTGTCCCTTTCTAGCTTTGTTATCAAGATATCACTAGACCATGGTGGGAAATGTTTCCTCTTTTATTCTCTGGAAGAGTTTGTATAAATTCAGAAACACACTTAATATTCTGTTCAGAATTTGGATGTAAAACTTCCAAGGCCTGGTGATTGATTGATAATTTCTGTTTCTAAAATTGTGGCTACTTTAGATACTTTGTGAGTGGACGCTTACAGCATTTTTTTTTGTGTGTGTGTGTGTGTGTCACTAGCTTGTTTTGTTTACCATAATGTCATTGAGATCCATCCATGTTGACACATGTTACAGCATTTCCTTCTTTTCAAAGGCTGCCTAATATTCCTTGGTATGTATAGACCACGTTTTCTTTATCCATTCATTTGTTGATGGTCATTTGGGTTGCTTCCAGCCCTTGACTGTTGTGAATGATACTACAATTAATGTAGATGTGCACATATCCCTTTGAGATGTTGCTTTGAATTTTTTTGGATATGTTCCCAGAAATACAATTGCTGGACCATATGTTAATTCTATTTTTAAATTTTGAGAAATCTCCATACTGTTTTCTGTAACTGCCACATTATTTGAAATTCACACTAACAGTGCACAAGGGTTCTTCCTTCTCTACATCCTCATTAAGCACTTGTTATTCCTTGTTCTTTCAATAGCAGCTATCCTAATGGGTGTGAGGTGATATCTCATTGTGGTTTTGAGATTTGCATGCTTACGATTAGTGATGTTGGGCATCTTTTCATATGCTGTTGGCTCTTTGTATGTTTTCTTTGGAGCACTGTTTATTCGAGTTCTTTGTCCATTTTTTTCCCACTGGGTTATTTTTGTTGTTGTTGATTTGTAGAAGTTCCTTATATATTTTGGATGTTAACCACTTATCAAATTTACAGTTTGCAAGTATTTTCTTTCATTATGTAGCTTGCTTTTTTACTCTGTTGATTGTATCTTTTGATGAGCAGATTTTTAATTTGATATAATTTCATTTGTTTATCTTTGCTATTGTTGCCTGTGCATTTGATGCCACCTGCAAGAAATCATTACCAAACCCAGTCTCCTAAAGTTTTCCCCTGGTCTTCTTCAAATATTTTTATAGTTGTAGGTCTTATTTTAGGACTTTAACCTATTCTGAGTATTTTTTTTCTGTATATGGTATAAGGTAAAGGTCCAACTTCATTCTTTTGCATGTGGATATTAGATTTTCCAAGCACCTTTTGTTGAATAGATTGTCTTTTTCTCATTGTGTAGTCTTGGTGCCCTTGTTGAAAATTAATTGGTCATTTAAGTAAGGGTTTATTTCTGGGCTATGTATTATTTCCATTGGTCCATAGAGCTTTCTTTATGCCAGCACCACATCATTTTGCTTATTAATGCTTTGTAGTATGTTTTGAAATCAAGAAATGTGAGACCTCCATCTTTGTTCTTCATTTTCCAGATTGCCTTGGCTACTTGGAGTCCCTAGAAATTTCATACGAATTTTAGGATGTTTTCCCCATTTCTTTAAAAAATGCCATTGAGATTTTGATAGGGATTGTGTTGTGACTATACATCACTGGGTAGTATAAATATTTAAACTATATGACATCCTCCAATCTTTTGTATGGTATATCTTCCCATTTATTTGTATCTTTAATTTTTAAAGCAATTTTTATAGTTTTCAGTGTATAAATCTTTCATCTCAGTTAAGTTATGCATAAATATTTTATCCTTTTTGATACTTTAGTAAATGGGATTATTTTCTTCTTTGGATTGTTCATTGTTAATGTATAGAGATGTAACTGGTTTTGAATGTAGATTTTGTATTCTGAAACTTTGCTGAATTAATTTATTAGTAGTAATGTATTTTTTGTGGACTCTTTAAGGTTTTTTACATATAAGACCATGTCATCTGTGAACAGACATTATTTTACTTCTTTTATTTTTGATTTGCATCTCTCTTTTTAAAAATTATATTTAATTGATTATGCTATCACAGTTGTCCTGACTTTTCCCCCCACTGCCCCCCTCCACCCAGAATCCCCCACTCCCTCGGGCAATCCCCCCATTATTGTTCATGTCTATGGGTTGTGCGTATAAGTTCTTTGGCTGCTCCATTTCCTATACAGGACTTTACATCCCCATGGCTATTCTGCAACTACCTATTTGTACTTCTTAATCCCCTCACCTCTTCACCCATTCTCCCCAACCTGCCTCCCATCTGGCAACCATCAAAATGCTGTCTGTATCCATGATTCTGTATCTGTTCTTGTTTGCTTAGTTTGTGTTTTTAGATTAAATTGTTGATACATTTGTATTTTTTGCCATTTTGTTGTTCACAGTTTTGATTTTCTTTTTCTTTAATAAGTCCCTTTAACATTTCATATAATAATGGTTTGGTGAGGATGAACTCCTTTGGCTTTTCCTTGTCTGGGAAGCTCTTTATCTGCCCTTCGATTCTAAATGATAGCTTTGCTGGGTAGAGCAATCTTGGCTGTAGGTCCCTGCTTTTCATGACTTTGAATATTTTTTTGCCAATCCCTTCTAGTCTACAAAGTTTCTTTTCAGAAATCAGCTGACAATCTTATGGGAAATCCCCTCTAGGTAACCAACTTCTTTTCTCTTGCTGCTTTTACAATTCTCTTTTTATCTTTAAACTTTGGCATTTTAATTATGATGTGTCTTGGCGTGGGCCTCTTTGCATCCATCTTGTTTGGGACTCTGTGTTTCCTGGACTTGCATGTCTATTTCCTTCACCAAATTAGGGAAGTTTCCTTTCATTATTTTTTCAAATAGATTTCCAATTTCTTGCTCTTTTTCTACTCCTTCTGGCACCTCTATCACGTGAATGTTGGGCCTCTGGAAGTTGTCCCAAAGGCTGCTTTATACCATCCCCATTTCTTTGGATTCATTTTTTCCTTGTTGTTCTGATTGGTTGTTTTTTGCTTCCTTATGTTCCAAACCATTGATTTGATTCTTGGCTTCATCCACTCTACTGTTGTAAGTGAATTCTTTGTTTCCGACTAGATCTTTTTTATGCAGCTGAGGTCCTCACTAAGTTCCTTGAACATCCTTATAACCACTGTTTTGAACTCTGCGTCTGATAGATTGCTTATCTCCATTTCATTTAGCTCTTTTTCTGGAGTTTTGATCTGTTCTTTCATTTGGGTCATATTTCTTTGTCTCCTCATTTTGGCAGCCTCCCTGTGTTTGTTTTTATGTATTAGGTAGAGCTGCTTTGACTCTGTGTCTTGGTAGTGTGCCCTAATGTAGTAGGTGACCTGTAGGGTCCAGTGGCACAGCCTCCCCTATCACCCAAGCTGGGTACTCAAGGTGCACCCTTCATGTGGGATGAGTACACCCTCCTCTTGTAGATGAGCCTTGATTGCTGTTGGCAAATCAATGGGAAGGATTTACTGAGGCCAGTCAGCTGCAAGGACTGGCTGTGACCACTGACTACCAACCTCTGCCCTCTGAGGAGGATCCGCTATAGAGGAACAGAGTGGTGGTGCTCCGACATGGTCTATGGCTGTCCAGTGGGTGAGCTGGCCCTGGGTTTCCCCGGTGGTGCAGGCCAAGATCAGCCCCCATCTATGTTTTGCTCAGGACAAGCTTGCCTGGGCTATAAAGCAATCTGAGATGGCTGCTACTTGTACTGGGCTTGGAGATTCCCAGGTGAAGCTAAGCTGTGGATATTAACTGGCTACTGCTAGTGCTGGGCCTGGGGTTCACTGAAGCCAGCTGTTGCTTGTTTGATAGGATTTAGGAAGTTGTGAAACAAGCACCAGGACCATCCATTCATATAGGAAAGCAGCTCGGGTGCATCCATAAGTTGGGTTAGGCAGGGTCTCTGGGCATCTCCAAGACTGGTCAAACAGTGTTAGCCAGGTTGATGTAGTCTCAGATACGGCACCAGCTTGCTGTCTCTGGGGGGGGAGGGTTTAGAAAAGGGACAATGGCCTCTGTTCACCTTGGTGCCAGACACTTCATCACTGCTCTGTACCACTGCTGCCTTTCAAGCTGCTACCCCAGTGCTGGAGCTCAGTGGGAGTGAGTCTGAGTGGGTGAGTCTTTGTGGGTTCTTTATGAGGAACTGCTCAGAGTTCCAGTTTCTTCTGGAAAGTAAGTAGTTTCTTCCACTGACTCAATCCCTGCTGCTTTTTGCACCCAGAAGTTGTGGGAACTTACCTTCTTGGCACTAGAATGCTGGGCTGGAGGGCCTGCTGTATGGCTGGTACTCCTTGCCCCCGAGATATTCCTCCCGTATTTTTATCCACCACATGTGGGCGAGGGACCAACCTGTTCCACATCTGGATGGATGTGGTTTCTTTAATTCAATAGTTGTCAGACTTTCATTCAGCTCGTTTCTGACAGTTCTGAGTGATGGTTGTTCCGTATTTTAGTTGTAATTTTGATGTGGTTGTGCGAACAGGTGAGCCATGTCTTCCTATGCTGCCATCTTGGCTGCTTTTCTCTTATTTTATTTCCTTCGCTGGTTTCTATGGGCAGGACTTCCAGTATTATGTTGAATATGTCAAATAGCAGTGGTGCGAGTCAACATCTTTGCCTGATCTTAGAAGAAAAGCTTTTATTTCACCATTGAGTGTGATATTATGTGTGGGCTTTATATACCTGGCTTTCATTATGTTGAGGTTGATTTCTTCTGTTTCTAGTTTGTTGGATGCTTTCATCATGAAAGGGTGTTAAATTTTGTCAAATTCTTTTCCTACATCAATTGAGATGATCATGTGAGTTTTGTTTTTTAATGTTAATATATTGTATTACATTGATTGAGTCCCATAAGTTAAACCATCCTTGCATTCCAGTTGTAAATCCTACTTGGTTATGATGTATAATCCTTTTAATGTGCTGTTGAATTTGATTTGCTAGTATTTTTTTGAGGATTTTTGAATCAATATCCATCGAGTATTGGTACCTAGTTTTCTCCTCTTATGTCTTTCTTTCTCTGGTTTTGGTGTTATGGTTTTGCTGGTCACATGGAATGAGTTTGGCAGTGATCCCTCCTCTTCAAGTCTTTGGAAGACTTTAAATATTTGGTAAAATTCTGCAATGAAGCTATCTGGTTCTGGGCTTTTCTTTATTAGGGGTTTTTGATTATGGATTTAGTCTTCTTACTAGTTAAACCTATTCACTATTCTTCATCATTCAGTCTTGGTCAGTTGTGTTTTTCTAGAAATTTGAGATGTACACTTAGGTTGTTGATTTAACTTGTTCCTTTGATTGAGTCATGTTTCTTCATTTCTTTGTCACTTCGGCATTTGGAAATTTAGCCATACAGGAAAACCTTTTTAGAATCAGGCTGACTAGAGATTTTGGAGATGTCTTTTTTAAAAAAATTAAAAACTTTATTGCATTTCAAATCACCATTATATAACTTAATTCTGGCCTTGATGTCCAGTTTTGGAATGAGGAACTGCAAGCAATTAGGGTTTGTCTACACATTTAGGGGAATGAGCCAACTAGGGACTTTAGTAAAGCTTGGTTGCAACTGTTGGAGAAACCCGTTCAGAATGGAACTGGTCCAATCGCTACTTTTAACCAGGAGAAATACCAGCAGCAGGATAGAAAATCTGGAGAGTGGATCGCAGGGTTGAGCAACTCAGAGGCGGGAAACCTGGATGGTAGCTCAGCCCACGTAGAGAATCTAGGGAAAAGCAGTGGGCTGGAAAAGTCTAGAGGCAGAATGGTTATTTCACTCCTTAAGCCCCTGTTTTCTCAAACCTCTTGGATGCTTTCCTCAAACCAGGTGGAGATGTCTTAAGCCTTTTCTGGGGATGCATTTTCTCTGGGCTTGTGTGTGTGTGTAATCTCATTGAAGAAGTTTGTGATTTCTACTCAGGATCACCCCTCTTGTGTCTGTCTGTCGTACTGCAGATTCTGGAGTCACCTTTTTTTCTTTAAATTTATACTTTTTATCCTATTGATTATGCTATTACAGTTGCCCCCATAACTTTTAAAAAATCCGAACAGATATTGCTAAACTTGAAGCGGGTAAAAGCCATCGGAGGAATCGTCTCCTTTCCTCAGGTGCTCACTATTGTGAGCAGCTAGAAGGAAGCATATGAAACATTTAGTGAGCAATTACATTTGAGATGAAAAATGCAACCCGAACTAGAAAAGCCGGATCTGGGGTGTTGGGCGGAGGAGCAGACTTCTGTGTGGAGCTGGGATTGCTTGTGACTTACTTACATTACCATCTGATTTGTGTCAAAGCCACCTGATGCAGGGGCCACACGAAACCCACTGGCCATCCTCAAGGCTGCCAAGCTGAGGGAACCAGCCAGCAGCCGTGTCTTCTTGGAGCAGAATCTAGGCTTGCTTTTGCTGAGCTAACTCACTGAGTTTTTGTTTTGATTTTGAAGATTGAGAAGACGGAAGAGATACACCACCAATTCCAAATGTTTCTGAGTGACATAAGCAAACTCACTAATAATCATGAACTGAAAATAGCCAACAGGTTATTTGGAGAAAAGACATACCTTTTCCTTCAAGTAAGTTTTGCTGTGTCCACCACCTCAGTGAGGTATTTGTGAGTGGCCAATGGCCCTGTTGGGACTGTGGGTCCGAGAGACTTGTGGCCTATGTGGACTGCCTAGCTTGGCCTGGATCCCTTGGTGTCCCCACTGCCTGTTTTTCAGACATCCAGGTCCTTTGAGAGCTCCTTTTTAATCTTGGAAGTTGAGTTCTGATTTTTGCTTTAACCCTACTGTACCTGCCTCAACATGTGCATGGAAATACTCAAAATGATTTGCCCCGATCCTCAAAACCCCTGCTTACCATGTTAGTGATCTTGATGTACTGCTAAACTTATTTAGAGATGTTAGCAATGGATAAATTGGAATTCAACCTCTTTCTATTCCTTCCCTGTTTCTCCTAAAGAAATACTTAGATTATGTTGAAAAATATTACCATGCTTCTCTGGAACCTGTTGATTTTATAAATGCAGCAGATGAAAGTCGAAAGAAGATTAATTCCTGGGTTGAAAGCCAAACACATGGTAGAGTATGGATGAGTCGTTCATCATAAAAATGCTTCTTGAGCGCCCGCTGTGAGTGAAGCCCTGTGCTTGGCGCTGCATGGGGTGTCAGGGGGTTAGAGCTCTGGGAGGGGACTTGTAGGGGTTTTTCAGGGTTGAAAAGGCAGCTTGGGCATGAGGAGTGGTAGAAGGCTCTACAAAAAGTGGAGAGAACTGGAGAGGGGGTCCTAGAACATGGAAACACTTGGTGGAGATTTATTTATACGTGGTTGTGGATCACAATCTCTTGAGTCCCTAAAACTGGGCTCATGTTTGTCTTGGGTTCACATCCTTTTCTTTATATCAGACCCTTTCTTTCTGAGTCTGGGTCCTTAAGTGGAAATGTCAGAGGGTTTCCTTTCTCTTTATCAAGTGAGAAACATTCAGCTCTCCCATCAAGACCTACTTTTGTTACCTACAGCTGGGGCTGCCTAGGGCTCATCTCTGTTTGAGCAACATGTGGGATGGATAACTTTCAGCCCCATCCGTAGCAGAGAACTTGACAAACCCTCCCTGCATCCTCCCCTCCCCATTGCCTACCTTGTATGAGCCAAACGCACGAGACACACCAGAGAGGAGAGGCAATGAGCAAATACACTCCGGGGGAGGGTGAGAGCTGACAATTTAGTGTTAGAGTTTTAGATTACACTTTTTATTGCAGTCATCCAGAAGACGTCTGTTATTTCAGAATGCATTTTTATGCATAGTTAGTCCAAAGGAAATGCAATGGAAAAAAAGAAGGAAAAAAAGTGTCTATCAAAAAGCCAGTTTAAGGAAGTATTCTTTAGAATTTAGTGCGAGATGGGCTGAACCCAGAGGCAAAAACATCAGCTCCTTTTCTAGTAAAATAAGAGTCTGGAAATCTCAGACAGTAACTCTATGAAGTGGGTAAAAATAATAAGAGCTAACCTTTGCTAAGTGCTTATTGGGAGGCGGACAGTGATCTACATGCTGTTCACATATTAGACAACCCAATCGGCAGGTTTCATTCCTGTTCTACAGATGCGGAAACTGAGGCACAGAGAGCTTAAATAACTTGCCCAAGGTTCCTCAGCTGATAAGATGCAAAACTGGATGCTCACAGAGGCCGTCTGACCCCAGAGCCTGAGCTCTCACGCCCCAAGCCATCCCATGGGATAGCAGGCAGTGGGCAGTGAGGACGTCCCAGGAAGCCTTTGGGGTGGGGCCTGCCGGTGCTGAGCTGGCTGAGGCTTTGGTGACCAGTGAAGTCCACCCACGTCGCGTCTACCATGCATATCACGTGTAATTTCCAAGACGGGCCAACTTGGTGGTGGTTGTTGTTCGTTTGCAGAAAAAATCAAGGACCTGTTTCCGGATGCCTCTCTGAGCAGCTCCATCAAGCTGGTGCTGGTCAACGCCGTGTATTTTAAAGGGCAATGGGACAGGGAGTTTAAGAAAGAACATACCAAGGAGGAGGAATTTTGGCTGGATAAGGTATGGTCCTTTATACCCGGGACATGCTTACACACGGGATGCAAATTCTGACGGCGGACTTCGGTCGCTGCACGGGGTGGACAGCAGATGCTGAGTGGGAGGCTCTGAGCACTAGCATGGTTTAGGTTGAGCACATGATTTTGGTGAGCGCGCCTGGTTGTCTCAGGCCCCTTTTGATACTCAGCGCTCCGCTAACTTGTTGCAGGACACAAGTAAACCGGTGCTGATGATGACCCAGCGCCACACCTTTAGCTTCACTGTCCTGGAGGACCTGCAGGCCAAGATTCTGGGCATTCCATATAAGAACAGCGAACTAAGCCTGTTCGTGCTACTGCCCAATGACATCGACGGCCTGGAGAAGGTAAAGCCTCATGTCTCCCCATTCTGACTGTCATCTTCAATGGCTCTGCGTCTCAGAGCCTGCTCTGGGTGAGCCTGGACAGGGGGCTTCTGATTCAGAGCAGGTGCCTGGCAGTGCCCTGTGGAATATTTCTGACTCTGTGCAGGATGTCTAATGAGGAGCCATAAATGATGTCAGGTTTACGGAGAACAACCAGCACTAAGATATTTGGGAATGAGCTAAAATGAACATTTAAGGTCACATGGGGGAGGGTAAAGGTTGCCTTGCATCCTGAGAAAGGGTTGATTATCTAGGCACCATTTTTCCCAGAAAAAAAATCACACGTGCACATATCCAGCAACTTTTGCATGCTATTCAGACCTTCTGAAAATTTTTAGACCTTCAATTTTAAAAAAGGTTTAGGTTTATGACAAAATTGAGAAGATACAGAGATTTCCCATTCACCCCATGTCCCACACAAGCATACCATCCCACATAATCAACATCACTTATCAGAAAAGAATAGTAGATACATACTTAAAACCAAGACGAACCTACATCAACACACAGTAACCTAACAAAGTCCATGGGACTCTTAATCTTGTACCCCTTGATTTTGTCCTGCCCACTTTTCTGTTAAAGTATTTAGTAGCATTATGTCCTTTGAAGCTAATTAAATTCCTTGAGCCTCGATATTTTCCCATCTATGGAGTAGGCTCTTCACAGTTGTAATGTGTAGTGGTGTTATGATGACTAGATACTGTACTCCGTCTCTGTAAATCACACAGACAGCATCATATTATAATAATACAGCACCTGTGATGTATATTATCATAACACTGGATGCTGTTCTGCTGCTGCAAAACGTAGCTAATAGCCCTCACTCTACATCAGAAAATACTTGAGGACAGCAAAATGGCAGTATGCAGAAAAACTTTAAGAACGTTCCTCCCCTGACTCAAAAACCCCAGCTGTGGAAATCATGCTAAGGAAATAATTTGGAAGAAAAAAATTGCCTGCCTGAGTCAGATCTGCATTAAATATACTAGGACATGTAGTTTGAAATGCATCATGATGATTATTTTTGTATCTACAGAATCTATCATCTATCAGAATGCATGATATGTACTGGATGCTTGTAAAAGAATGGGTTAATGTTGGGTAAAATTGATCGATTTGATGAAAATATCTATCAGTTTGAAGATATTTTGGAGAGATCTGCAGTAGTGTAAAAAGTTTACATTAGAATAAGGAAAATAGATATTCATTGTGATTACAATTATGTAAATATGTATTTGATATGTAAATATATTAATTATAATTTTATTATTATATATTTATACAAATGTATTATCTTTAAAAATTATATAAAATATATTGCATACAAAGACATTGAGGAATAATAAATGATGAAATAATATGTAGTAGAAGTTACATTTTTCATCGTTAAAAATTCTCTAAATGCTATTGATTTTTCACATATGCCCAGATAATTTACATAGAGAAATACAAGGCAAGTGTCTGCTGTAGAAAGACAAGTCTAGTGAAATGAACTTTCTGCTCTTGTCGCTAAAATTCATGATTTCTGACTGATGCAAATCTGTGTTACACTCGCACTTTTATTGATAGTTGTGCCATTCTCTCCCGCCTTTTTCTTAACAGATTATAAACAAAATCAGCCCCGAGGAGTTAGAAGAGTGGACGAGGCCGGGGCAGATGGAGCAGAGGCCTGTGGACCTGCGTCTGCCGCGGTTTGAACTGGAAGACAGTTACGACCTGAAGGCGCCGCTGGCCGCCTTGGGGATGGGGGAGGCCTTCGACGAGCACAAGGCAGATTATTCAGGGATGTCCTCGCGCTCCGGGCTGAGCGTCCAGAAGTTCCTGCACAGGTCCTTCGTGGTGGTGACGGAGGAAGGTACCGAGGCCTCAGCGGCCACCGGGGTGGGCTACGGGGTCTCCGCGGGGCCCAGCTATGAAACTGTCCACTGCGACCACCCGTTCCTGTTCCTCATCAGGCACAACGAGTCCAACAGCGTCCTCTTCTTCGGCCGATTTTCCTCTCCTTAGGCCGGGCATCAGCTGGGCAGGAAACCAGTGCGGGAGGATTAGTACGACTATGGAAATGGCCCATTCTTTTAAAAAAATTTTGCTTTTCTTGCTTGCATTCCGATATTACCATCCAAACCGATGACTTAGTATTTGCACTGGGTGTGTGTGTGTGTGTTTATAATTTTCTTTCTAAGTGAAATGTCCTTTTGTTTGTGTTATGTGTAAAGTGAGTTAAATCAAGGCTCATTGTAATATGCTGTTGTTTTCTTCTGAAAGTAAATTAATGACTTGTAGTTTTATGCAATAATGAAAGAAATAGCCTTGTCAGTAAAGGCTATGGAATAGTGGTTTTGGGAGTCCCTCCAGTTCTAACATTTTGGCCAATTATAATACACAAGTAAAATAAAAATACGATTTGCTCAACTCATGTGTAATTTTTTTTTCTTTCTCAGCAAACTGCACATAGGAAAGAGAATTTAGAGACATACTGGCAAAATGTAAATTAAAACTCAAAAGCCAGAATAAAGTGAAGGAATATACCAGGCAGAGAGAATGCCTGTGTTTTCAGGCTCTGTTCTAACAGAGCGTATTATTCATTGTCAACTGCATAAGCATCTTGATAATGTGAACTAAGTGTTATCATAAAATAAGATGCACTCACTTTAATCCTAGAACTTGATGAGTTTAATTTTTTTCTCTTTAAAAATTGATTCCAGAGAGAAGAGAAGGGAGGGAGAAAGGGAGGGAGGAAAACATAGATCTGAGAATCAGTTTCCTTCCGCATACGCCCTGACTGGGGGCTGAACCGCAACCCGGGCAGTGCCCTGACCGGGAATGGAATCTTTGATGTTTTGGTTTGCAGGACAATGCCTAACCAGCTGAGCCACACAGGCCAGGATGAACTTGATGAGTTTTGATAAATGTATACACCTGTGCGAACACCACCACACCCAACATGCAGAGCATTTTCATCACCCCCCAAGGTTCCCTTGTTCTGTTCCCTGTCAACCAACCTACACAGCCCCAGCTCATGCGACCGCTGACCTGCCTTCAATCACGACAGGGTAGATTTGTCATTTCCAGGGTTGCATTCGAATGCATTCATATCCTATGTTCTCTTTTGTGTGTAGCTTCTTTGGCTGAGCACTGAGATCATCAATATTGTTGGGATATCAGTAGTTCGTTACTTCCTATTGACAGTATTCCATTGTATGGATAAGCCACATTTTGTTTATCTATTTACCTATCGATGGGCATTTATGTTGCTTCCAGTGTTTGACTACTATGTATAATGCTATGATGCGTATTTGTGTGTGTACATCTTCGTGTGGACACATGTTTTCATTTCTCTTGGGTAGGCACCTAGGAGCGAAGTTGCTGGGTCCGATGATATGGTGAAATTTATATGGAACTGCCAAAATGTTCTCCAACGTTGCTGTGCCATGTTCCACTCTTATGAGCAACCCAGGAGCATTCCAGCTGCTCAGCGTCCTCACCAGTGGCCGGTGTGGCTGGTGTTCTTCGTTACGCCCATTCTAGCGGGTGTGAAGTTGCCCTCCATTGTGGCTTTAACTTATGCATTTCCGTTCTGACCGGTGGTGTTGAGAGTCTTTTCACGTGCGTGCTGTCCGTACACATACCTTCTTTTGTGAAGCGTCCATTCAATATTTTTGCCCATTTTTATTAAATTGTTTTCTTATGATTGAGTTGTAATTGTTTTTGATATATTCTGAATAAACATTCTGTGTCAGCTTTATGAATTTAATTTTGGTGTCATTAAGCAGTTTTAAATTTTAACAGAGTCCAATTCATTAATTTTTTCTTTTATGGTTTCTGTGTTTTCTCTGTCTTACTTGAACATTTTTTGCATATCTCAAGCTTGCTAAGCCTTTCTTCTAGAACATTTGTGGTATTAATGTTTACATTTAGACCCATGACTGATTTTTAATAAATTATTGTTAAGTGAGGTTTGGGACTCGTTGTTTCTCATGTGGTCATTCGGTTGTTCCAGCACCATTTGTTGAGCAGGACTGTTCTTCCCTTGATGAATTGATCGCCCTCGGGACTTTGTGGCAGATGTATGTGTGGGTCTCTTTCTGGATCCTCTGTTCCTCTACTGATCTCTATGTCAACGTCTTCCCATCCCTGGATTTGGTCCTTCCTGAGATCTGATTTGTCTAATAATATAACCGCTCAGGCTTTTACATGACTAGTGTTGGCATGGTATGTCTTTTTCCATCCTTCCATTCTAACCTAAGTGTGTCCTTATACTTACAGTGAGTTTTTATTTTTTAGTTAAATTTACTGGGGTGACATTGGTTAATATGATTATATAGATTTCAAGGATACCTTCTATGTGTTTATTGCATTAAAAATCGATGTCCTATAATGAGATGTGGTCGGCCCATGGAGATGGGATGGATAGAATGATGGTACCACACGTATTCCAAGGAGGGATGAAGAGATTGATTAGTTACGTAATGAGGCTTTCTGGGGAGAGCATGGCAGGGCGCCTGGCTTCAGAGCTCCAGGAGGCTTTCACTGTGGCTGAGGGGTGTTTCCGTGTCTGGTCAAGACTATTTTGTTTGGTTTGTACTTCCTTGCAGGTGCCAAGGGAGGGAGCTCAAGGGTTTCCTTACCAGCCAGCCCAATGTGGCTCTCATGAACACCCACGGACCTCTGTGGGTCTAGATTCCCTCCGAGTCTCAGGCTCCTAGGGGTTGTGTACCCCGCTGCTACCCACACTTGGCCTTTAGCACTTGTCTGGGGCCCTGTCTTCCTCCTATGTTCTGCTCTGGGCAAGTGAGTTTTGGAGTTCTGTCTCTTCTTGGAGACAATCGTCTTAGATTTCAGGCTGGGTGGTGGCTTTGCACACGCAACTTTCTGATGGGCTTAAGAATGTGTGTGTGATCAAGATTTTTCTTTCTTTTTTTCTCTGTAAGGTGGAATTAACAGTCCTTCCAGTTTTCTCCATCACAGCAGAAGCTGGAAGGCTCTGTGATTCCCAGGTGATTCATGTCCTCTGCTCTCCCAAGCTTCCTGCTGCTGGCCCAGAGTGCCAAGCCCCAGGCCAATTATTTCCAGAGAAACTGTGCTATTTTCTGTATTCAGGGAGAAGCTCTTTCATGTGAGAAGTGTGTTTTTGCTGAGACCCTCTGGCTGCAGAGTCCTCTCTGGTCCACCCCCTTGCTTTTCTCCTTACTCACTCCAGGCTCTCCTGCGCAGCCTCAGCTGTGGGGGAGGGACAAGTTTTCCTCTGCCCTCGAGGTTCTCACAGTGGGGCTCATCATCAAACAGACCTGAGACAGAGTAGTGAACAACCAAATTCAATGCATACACATGGGTGGGAACCCTGCATACATGAGAAGGGTCAGGGAGCCCCCCACACAGGACAGGTTCAGCATAGGAAGGGAACATGGGGCTCTAAGACATCCTGAGCTAGGGATGAGGCACGGTGAGTTGGGGGCTTCAAAGGGTCAATACAGGATGATAAGAAGAGCAGATGCTTAGTAGGTAGAAAATTGTCCTGTCCAACAGACAGGTGAAAAGAAGGTGTCTCTGATGATATCCCATGATGGGCAAGGCCCCCAATTCAAATTCTCCCAGGCAGCCGAGGGAGGGCAGAAGTTTCCCCTGAGCCCACATTTACAGTTGCCTTTAGCTCGTAACAATCCACACACCACAGAAGCACATACTCGGGTGACTGGCTCTGAACCCCACACAGCCTTTATATGAATTAAGAGACCATGACTTATACCTGCCTTCTAACTTTATTGAAAAGGGAATTTACAGAGATATTTTTCTTCTTCTCTTTCTCCTTCTTCTTTTCCTCCTCTCCTCCTCCTTCTTGTCTTCTTCTTGCTGATTAGTATTTTTGAAAAAAAGAGGAAAGATACTGATACACAGAACCATTCTCATGCCCAAAGCTGTCCTCCCAGAGAGCCTGGTGAGACTTGTTCACGCTTCTAACTCTGTTGTATCTGTTTTCTGTCTGCATCGCTCATGGCGGTTATCTTTGCATCCTCAGCATCTAGATCAATATCTGAAAATGCAAGTGTCCCAAAGCCTGCCTAGTTTAAGGTTCCTGCACATCTTGTAGACAACGTTCTAACCACCAACTTATTGAGGGGACATGGAGACAGCACGTAACAACAGGTTATCGATGGAGAATATTAAAGTGGAACTGTCCTAACGCCCGTAATCAGTTCGGCATGAACTCCAGTGCCATCAGTACTGGGCATGCTGCTGACGGCCAAGGGCAAGTGCATCTGTGAATGGGTACCCCCAGACCTGTGTGGTCAGTGCTCTTGGAGGACAACAGATCCGTGTCTGAGGGGCAATGTGACAGGTGACATTAAGTATCAACCTGTATGGGGAAGGAAGCAAAGTAAATAACAGTGTGCAGTCGGGGAGCTAGCGTGTCTGTCCCAGCTCCACCCTGTCCTGACTGTGATCTCAAGAATGGCAGTTAATTTCTTTGGAATTATGTTTATTGCTCAAATGAAGAAAGTTGTATAAATGACTTCTAATATCACTTCTGAGATTATATTTGTGACTACTTCTTGAAATGGCCCACTATCTAATTATAATGGAAAATAATTAATGCAGACTTACAGAGGGAATCACGGTCGACTATTTTAGCAACAACAAAAAAATCTCATTCCTGTCCATTTCCAAACATTCCTCCTATGTGCCAGCTTTAGGGTTGGACAAACTGAATATAAATCTGGGCTTTGGAAATAGATATATGGCCTTGGTTAGTTTCATCTTCCTGAGTTTCCATTTCTTTGTGTTAAACATTGGTTTTAGAAGAGTTCCTATTTTATTGAGCTGTTACGAGGATAAATAGAATGCATATTTATTGAAGAAACTGGAGCAGTGTATGCATCTGATAAATGTTGGCTGCCATTTTCTTTGCCATTGCCATCATATCGCTGTCATGGTCATTACCACTGTCATCGTCCCCCCCAGCAACAGTAACATCCTCTAACAGAAACCAAATCATGGCCACCCTGTCCTTAGCCACCATATTGGACTCTGAGCTGTTATTTCATCAGCTCTAGACTGTTAATGGATTCCTGGTGAGAGAGGCATTGTCCTCACTGTTTGGTTTACATTTTCACATCAGTATTTGGAAGTGAGTGTGCACAGTGTGTCTACCAAGCCCATCAAGGGTGCTCAGAAGCTCTGACTCACTAAACTCACTCTGACTAATCCCGGGGTTTTGAAAGTATTTACTTTGGATCCTATATTTGTTATGCCTTCTGCTTCTCCAAGCAAATTTTACCTCATTGCCACACCTAAAAGCTTTCACTGCAAGAGGTGTGGGCAGAATAATCACTTCTGAAATGAACATCCTTTCCATGCCTTCCTCTGGGGATCAGCAGAACATCCCAGGACCTCTGAGCACTGGTCTAACTGCCGTATTTGTGCAGATGTATATTTGGAGGGTGCGGTTTGGGGGTGGCAAAGATGACTTTCTCAGTGCCACCATTTGTGCAATCTGGGACACGCTCTGAAGAACGAGACCAGTGCTGCCACAGGCTTCATCAGTCCCGGGATGTGGAGTCCGGGATCCTCCGTAGCAGCTGCCTTGGCGTTGCCTTCAAGGTCATCGATGTGCAGCCCCTGGAATAAACAGCACTGCAGGGCAGTGAACCACAGACAGCCCTCCATTTGTCACGTGCAATTCAGCTCAGGGTGAACTTCAGTTGAATCACTATTGAACTTAGAGTGTACTAAAAACAATGCAAGCTTTGCTTTTCTTAAAATTATGGTTAGGCATGAAATATTGGTGAAAACTTCCTTCTTAGAAAGGAAGCAAGTGCATTCTTCATGTCAAATGAAATGTGAATCATCTGAGGTGCTGTTTTGGAGTATGAGTGTTCCTGGTTTCCACCCATCAGGGCAATCATTAGCAGGGACAGAGACAACACAGCCTCGGATGTTGAGACTCTGGAAGACAAGGGCCTGGCCCTGGGTTTCGATGCCCTGGGACAGCCCCTCCCTGTGGGAAGAGCATCCGCAGCCACTTGGGAGTGCGGACCCTTCAGTGAGTCCTGGTCTCGGGGTCTATTGTAAGATGTCTTCCTGAATTTCTGAGTGTTTTTTCCATATAAAATAAACATTTTATTTTTTTGTTTTTTTATTTACTTATTTATTTTTGCTTTAATCTTTATTGTATTTTTCCCCCATTACTATTTAGTTCTCTTATATCCCCCCTCCCCCCAGCAATGGTTTTATGGCAAGGGTGTCAAACTCATTTTCACCGGGGGCCACATCAGCCTCACGGTTGCCTTCAAAGGGCCGAGTGTAATTCCAACTCCTTAACTGTTAAGGGGTAGTTATATTTACACAGTCCTAAAATTATTTCGGCCCTTTGAAGGCAGCCGCGAGGCTGAGGTGGCCCCTGGTAAAAATGAGTTTGACAGCCCTGGTTTATGGGAGCCTCAGGTTTTGTGGAGTTCCAGTTTTCTGACTGCCCACTAGCTATTTCCTCACTGATGTTAGGTGCTTACATGTGTATGCCAACATTAGGGCATTTTTTCTGAATTCTGGCCTGCTTGTGTGCTGAATTTGGTTTCCCTAGTCTGGCCTTCAGGAGCCTTCCTTCCTCCCTCCCTTCCTTCCTCCCTCCCTCCCTCCCTCCCTCCCTCCCTCCCT
>PVKU01002478.1:0-225246 GCA_004027475.1 Anoura caudifer | reverse complement strand
AGGATGGTGGTTATGCTGTCAGTGGACAAGGATACTCACCAGACGAGAGTCCAGAACCCGGGTAAAAATGGAAAACTCCAAGTGCATATTGATGGCGAAGAGTAATGTTTCCTGGCAGCCACGTGATGGAACGATGTTGTGTAAAGCAAACTCATGTGCTCCAGGGGCACAGCGGGTCAGCGTGGGGTCCTTAGGCGGCTGCGCGTGCGCGAGGGAGGTGAGGCTGTGGGCAAAGCAAACTCACGCGCTGACTTCTGAGACCGTGGAAACACTGCAGGAATCGGGTGGGAGTGTTAGTATAGATGTAGTAATTAGTACCGCCCCTCGCCTGGTTTCCCAAATTTCATAATCAATAGTCATAGCAAAGGGAAGGATGGTAACTTGGCGAGAGGATGTTCCAGAGGCCAGGTGTCTGGGTGGCGACACGGGTCAGGAGTTTCTCCTCCGGTTGCTCTTGTTTTTCCCTCAGCACACAGTGTTCCAAATGGTTGATGCGAGTTTTCTGTCAGCGCTAATAAAAATATTTATAAATCGGTTCGCATTTTGTATGTCATGGTTTTGTTCATAAAAAGATTTAAAATCGAGATTTTAAAGATTCTGAGTAAAAAATGCTACTCTGCGATATTTGGGTCTAGAAGTGATTCTGATTGTGAACATGTGTGGGCTTTGAACCTTTAAAAATTAATTTGGCCTCTACTGTAAGCGTCATTCGGATGGCTCGGTGAAATGTAGGCGGTGCGTTGAGTGCTGGGATGGCTCTGTTTGGTGCGGCCCCTTCAAAGATGATTGATGTTAAGAGGAATTTGGCTCGAAATACAGCCCTGGCTGCTGGTATTTAGGCAATTTTTGTAACATTAGTGATTGGAATAGATGCTCGACATGATTCCTGGAGAGGCGTAACAAAATGACCCACTTCTAAAATTGTCTTTCAGGTGCCCTTTTGGGGCATGGGGTTGCGGTATTTAAAGCTTAGGAATGACTTCCCATAAATGTGAATCAGGCATCGAGTTCAGTATGGGGTTTAATTCTGTGGTGCAGCAGGGAGAAATCAGTTCTTTCTGAAAAATTCCTTGACTTTTTAGGAAAAGTTGTTTACTTTTCATTTTTAGTATAAAGCATGTAAAGAAAGAGAAAACAGTTGGTTTTTGGAACAGCTGGGTCCATGGCTGAGTGAAATGAAGCAACCATCACACCCAGCTACTGTCAGGACCTGGTGCAGACCCTCCTCTCCTTGTTGGAAAAGGACACTTTTTAATGTGCGCACTTAGAAAAATGTGAATGCATGAAAGTATATATAACATATTTATATGAACATTATATTTTTCACCTCTCTCCCTCCCTCTCTCTCTAATAGTGGAAATTCAAAAAGACGAGTGTAGCTGAGTTTTGAAAAATAGCCTTAATCAAAGAAGTAAGATGGAGTTTGAGTGGCTAAAATGTGGGTGGGTGGAAAGTGGTAATAAAACACTTTAGATGCGGAAAAAACAAAAACTATCCTCTGTAGTGGTAAATTTCTCTTAAATGTCTTATAAACTTGACTTAAATGATTCTGGGACTATGCATGGCACTTATTTAAAAACAGAGTGAGTCTTTTTAATTGAAACAAATTATCTTTCCTAGACAAATACCTCTTACAAATAGGTATAGCCTTGTGTGGCATTAGTTATATGGCTTCAGACCATATGTGTGGTACGCAGTGAGAGAGTTTTAGAATTGCTCCCCACCTTGTTGAACAACAACGTTGATTGTTGTATGTGTTAACTAAAAAAATCAAATGCTTTTAAAACCTGTGAAAAGCCCCCTAATCTTACATCCTTCACTGATTTGAAAGGCTTTTCGAACTGCCTGATTTTATTAGATCTCCCATGTTAGGCAGCAGAACCAACTGCGTGTGGCGGTGGGCCTGGGTGTGAGGGGGTCTGCGATGGACTCTGGAAACGCGCTGCGCCACGCCCGTGCCGGCCTGCTGGTGGCTAGCTGTCCCTTCTTAGGAAAGGTTTTGACCTCTCCGAGGCTTTGTTTCCTCCTCTACCACCTGAGAAAACAGTCTCTACCTGGAGATTGAAGAGACAGCCGTGTGTAATGATTTGCCCAATGCAGGATTTGGGACTGGCACCCGAAAGCTATTCATTTCCGTCCCTATTTTTCTCTCTTTTTTTATAATTACATAATTTTTTTATTTTAATTGTTGTCCTTGTACAGTTTTCTGTCTTTTGCTCCCATTCCAGACCAACCCCCCCCCCAACCCTCCCCACCTCCCTCCCATTTCCACCCCCGCTGGTTTTTGTCCATGTGTCCTTTATACTTGTTGCTCCAAACTCTTCCCCTTTCCCCCTGAAATTCCCTCCCCTCTCTCCTCTGGTGACCATCAACCCCTTCTCAATTTGCTGTTTTTCTCTATTGCAAGAAAGGATCCAGGGTTCCCTACCGAAAAATCTATTTTCCACTACTTCCTATTTCTATTAGGTGGTGTAACCTAATTCTCTATTTCTAGCTTTCACTGTCACGATTTCATTAGCATATTCAATTTCTTGTATTATTTATAAGCCTACATTATTGTTTTTATAATCCTCACAAGTTATTTTTGCTCCAGTGCCTCTTTGCACCAGCACGAAATATATTTTCTCTATTGCTGAGTGGTTTCTTCAATTATTCTCGGTTACATATAAAAGCAGTCACATTCCCTCCTGTGATTTATCTTTTCACAGCCCTCAGGGAGCTTTTTCCTTTTTTTATTTTTTTTAAGGTTTGTAATGGCTTTGCTAAAATCTGAAGTGTTCACGGTCTCTAGACCAGCCAGAGTCTTGTTCATCACGTTGCCTGGTATGTGGCTTCTCTTGTAAAACCTTAGCTACAAAATCCTTAACAAGAATCCTTCAGCCCTCCTCCGCTCGACTCCTTCAATCCCATGCCTTGAAGTTAAACTAGCTCCTCTCCATGCAGCACTGGTTCCTACCACCTCAGCGGACATGAGTCAGGGCATGTTTGCCTGGCACTCGCAATAGAGTGAAGTCTGTGACGCTGATGGCCTTTGCCTGGTGTAAAGTTGTTCCTGACAGAAAAACACGTTTTGCGTTAACCAGCTTTCCCCTCCTTCCCATTCCTGCCTTTTTCTAAAGCATGGATGAATATATATGTATTTATTCAACCTGATCTATATTATATAAAAATATATTAATATGTAGTATTTACACATAATATTAATATATTTATTTCTAATAAACATGTATTATATTTATAAGTATATAAAAATTTATCTTTTAAAGCCATTTCATATCTCAAATACTGTGCTGAAAAGAGCATGCCCATATTCAAATGACTTCTTGATATTGTCAATACCCCTATTTTTTGTATTATTCACACTTACTTGTGTGACTGAAATCTACATGGTAAATAAAGTGACTTTCAAAGTCATTTGCTTGTTGCCATAAGGGGCCTGCAGAGGACCTGAGAGCTGGAAGGAAGGCTGGGAGGTCACCATGCACTTCCTTCCATCCAGTGCAGTGAAGGGGTCTTCTCTATAGTGTCAGGTGGGGCTGGTCATCACAACTTCATCTCTGCCACTAGGAGGACCCTGCTCTGAGACCCATGCCACTTCAGACAGCTCCTTAGACTGAAAGTTCTGTCTTTGGATGAGCTGACGCTCCCTTTGCACTGTAACCATTAAATTATTTGGGGGAAGCCCAGATTCATTTATGGGATTGCTGTTTTCTGCTGTCGGAGAAATTTTTTTTAGTAAGAAGCATTTTCCAACAGGCAAGTTAACATATTAAGTAGGCTTGAATGTATTTGGCATTTATAAGTATGAAGACCGGGAAACTAGCTGTTTGATTTAATGCAAAGACGAACTCTGTCCAATTTTCTTCTAGTAGAACTCAGCCTTTGCTGCCAAGTCCTGTGTCTGCCTCTGCCTTCAGATTCAGCCCTGCAGTGGGCCAGCAAAGCGGCTCACTGCCACTTTGAAAGACCATTACTATTTCCAGATCTGTGATGAATTCAACTCACCCAGCATTTTAGGAAGGATTCCTCTCCTGAGTGTAAGAAAGTGCACTCCCCAAATCATTTTGTTGGGGGAAAGCACAATTAAGACTTTGCTAGAAAAGAAACTGATCTACTCTGTGCTGGAGAGTATTTACGACCTCCAGTGCACTTTACCTTTCAGGAGAGTAATGCATAGGAATGCCTAAATCCTGCCAGGGTGTTAAAAATTACGTTTCATTCATGCCCAGGTATAAGCTCCCATCATAAAACCTGAAAAATGCAGAGGAAGGCAGCGACAGGCCATTCTAGTGCATAATGAGGGATGTATATTTCAGTGCCAGGCTGATGTTTATGTGTGTAATTACTCAGAAGGGGTTTTCTTCAACCTACCATGTCTTTAAATTAAGGCTATTTTAAATATAATCATAACAGCTACACGTTATTGTATGCATGCCAGGCAGTTTATAAATGGTAATTCAAATCTCCCCAGCCCTATGAGGTAAATTTTATTCTTCCTGCTTTACCTATGGGGAAACCAAAACTCAGAAACTTGAAGGCCTTGGCCAAGGTCACATCCAGTAAGTAGATTTCACTGCAAACCGACATTCTTTCTCCTGCATTCTTCCCCTTGTACCTCAACTCATTTTGGTGAGGATTTTATGATTTTTAAGCATGTATTTGTGTGGCTTTTTTTTTTTTTTTTTTTTGGCAGGAATGGTGTGTTTATCTGTGCCTACAGAATGACATCTGGAAGTATAAGAATCCACTTTTATCTTCCAAAACTTTTATATTATAGTTTTACCAACCACAAAATCTTGCCTAAATCCTATTAAATCTGATACAAAACTAGAACTCGAGAGATGGTAGAAAAAAGGAGAGATATTGCAATTTTTGAAACTTACTCTTTTTTAAATAGATACTACCATGTTCATATGATAGATTGCTAGTTAATTTTGAGAGGATTAGTGTTCTGAATGACTTCAATAATTCCTGCTGCTCTATTAAAAATCCTTTTTAGACTTGAAGACCTAATAAAGAAGAAAGTAAGACCCCTTCCTGGTGTGACTTGAAAGTTTATTTGAAAGCATCATCCCAGATGGGGTATTTGTGTCTGCACCACAGCATGTGTATGAGACCAACTTTGCCATCCACCCCGTTTCATCCTCATGCTTTTTCAATCAGTCTCAGCATTTAGGAGCAGCTCTTCAGATCTCTTGTTCATGCACACGTCATTATGCAATTTATTTGAAACATCCCGTAGAATGTTCCTTCATACTCGTTTCCCTAAAGCATGAGAACAATTGGCAAGTGATAAGTAATTTCTATGTCAAACATACTACAGTTTCATTTAGAATATAGAAGACACACTCATTTACCAGTGGCCTTAGGCCATGCCCTAGAAACCCATCAAGCAGGAGGCGGAGCTAGGAACAGAAAATCTTTTTTATCTATTAAAAGATATGTTTGCTTGGATACCAGCCTTCAAGCAAGCAGTAATCTGTAACCCAACAAGAGTTATTTCACTCCTGGAACGTCACCAGGGCCTATTGATGACTTTCCCATGGGGCTTCCTGATTTAGTCCTCACAGACTTCTTTCATCAGATTGTGGGTTTAGCCTCCTCCGGGCTCACGGTGGTGATTGATGTTTTGGTCCACATGGTACCACAAGAAACCCACCAATCTTCCCATTGTTGTGCAGAACCCCGAGGTGGTGTGCTGTGGGGTTCCCAGGACCTTCAACTCAAGTCAAAGTCTAGCTCTGACACCTCCCAGCTGTGTGCACTTGGGTTCATCTTCCTTCCCAACCTGCTTCTCTTTCAGGGTTGATTGGGATGCTGCTGAGATGGTGCAGAGGGACATGGGAGCTCCATACATATGTAAGCTTCTTTCAGATGCGCCCTGAAGCCCTTGGCTTTGCACAAACTTCCCTTTGCCTCTTGAATGAGACTTCATCTTCTTATCTTGATTTCAAGCTCATGAGGATATATGATTTCAGGGTCATGAGGATACTGTTAGCTTAGACTTGCCATTCTGCAGGGACATGCAGATGCCCTGCCCATCTCCAAGTATGGCATCCCAGGCACTGGGGACCCTGGCCAGGGGTGCCTGTCCCTCCTTTCTTTAATACTTAGCTGGGAGAGACCCTCTACATGTTTCTGTGCCTGACTCCATTACAACAGTACAGCTCACATTTCTGCACGGGGCCACATCTCGTGTGTTTGATTCATTCATGGGAGTCGATCTTCACAAATATTACTTTTCAACAAAGCATGTTAAGACTTGAACATCTAAATGCGTTAGTCTTGAGAGGTCGTGAGCTCCCTGCAGCCACATGCAAGGCATTTAAACTATTCTCTTTGGGAATGTTCTTTAATGTTGGAAGCACATCTTTTTAAGTTCTCCCAATGATGATGTATCTTTATCCTGAGAGAAAGAATTTAATTACGTAAGAATAGCACAAAGTCATTCCACTTCAAGTTTGGAGAGTAAGCTATGTGATCAAGCTTGACAATACTATTCAGGGTAAAAAATGGCAGGTACAATGATAAAACTGTTCTGTTGTAGAATGAGCACCAGGGACCTGGGTCTACTCTTGACTTCTGGTACTAACCAGCCATGTGTGTTGACCTCTCTGTGATCTAGTTATTTCCTCCGTAAGCTGAGGGGTTGGACTATATGATATCTGTGGTTATTTTCCTTTCCTGAAATCCTATGGGGGGTGTGTGCATGGTGTAGGTGTGTGATTAGGTGTGGCCCACACCGGCTCTAATAACAAAGCCAAAGAGAAACTCTGGGTTTAGAGCGATGGCAATTCAGTTGGACTGAAGCCCTTTTTCAAAGACAGTCCTCCATTCAACTGAGGCCTGATGTGTTCAGTGTGTTGCAACTTTCCCAGTCATGAAATGCTTAGGAAATTATGTTTTCATGGCACACTGAAATACACTGGTAAGGCTTGGTGGTGGCGGGGTGGGGCTTGTATATGAAGCTTGATGAAAGTCTTTATTACATTTTCTTATTATTATATAAATTTTTAGAAAACAATGCCAAATATTCGAGGAGATATGTAATTTTGAAGTTGTGGTAAACTTTTAAATGAAAGCATTTCAAATTATCATAGAGAGTGATGAGCTTTTTTTAGGTTTCAAACTTGCAATGCTTCATCCAATTCTTTCTCTCCCATTTTCGATGAAAATTTCTTCAAACTTTTGACAGTTACCACTGACGAGAAATTTTATTCATATAAAGAGGAGATTTTAAAAATGTGCAATTGTTTTTAAATCATGTTAATTTCCTATTGCTGCTATAACAAATCACCACAAATTTAGTGGCTCAAGAATAACACAATTTTACTATCTTACAGTTTGTCTGAAATTGGTTTTAATGAGCTCATATCAGGGTGGGAGCAGGGCTGTGTTCCTTCTGGAGGTTCCAGGGAAGAATCTGTTCCTTTCCTTGTCCAGCTTCTAGAGGTCACCTGCATTCCTAGACTTGGGGCTTCTTCTTCCCTCTTTAGAGAATGTCAGTCCAACCTCTTCTTAGGGTGTCATGTCTCCTTCTGACTCTGACCTCCCTGCCTCTCTTTTATAAGGACCCTTGTGATTATATTGGGCCCACCTGGATAATCGAGGGTAACGTAATCTTCCCCTCTGAAGATCCATAACTTAATCGTATCTGCAGAGTCCCTTTTGCCGTGTGAGTTTACACAGTCACAGGTTCCAGGAATTAGGATGTGGACAACTCTGGGTTCCACTATGCAGCCTATCACAATTTGCATCAGTTGAAGTTACATTTAAAGAATCAAGCGCAGCTTCTGTTTCTGTGCTTGAATGTAACGTTGACATTTCTTGCAGTAACATGAATAGGTTTCTAAGCCAGGCTACCTTTTTACGTCAAGTATGTCAAAATAATGTTGACTCTGCCGAAAAGCACACACTCACAGTGTAGACCTCTCGTAATTCGCCGGGAGCCCACTACAATGGAACATCAGTTAGAAATGCACCTGTGGTAGCCAGAGGTTCTGAGTTGCCCCTGGAATCTGGGGCCACTTGACTTGTCCCCTCCTCACCCCTGAGTGCTATGTTGTTGGCTCCTTGGGCTCTTCAGCAGCCTGCAGGTTCATGTCCTCAATGGGTGGGTGACCCTCTGCCTGAGGTCCTGAGAGCTCAGACTCCACTCTGCTTTGGCCACCCCAGGTAGCCCTGGGTGACCATCCTGAGTTTCCCTGAGAGTCGAAGGGTTCCACATCTTAGAACCCACTGTGGCTCCCAGACTGGCACCTCTGAGCGAGGCAAGGAGTGTGTGGGTGTAGCTGTGGTCCAGTCCAGGAGCTCCTGCTAATTAGCTGGCTGACATCCTGCAGGTCACTTCACCTTCCTGAGCCTTGGCTCCCTCTGTTGATAATGGGGATCATGGTACTTCCTACCCCAGAGGTTGTCATAGAAACGCAATGGGAAGAAGTGTGTAGAGTGCTTAGCACTAAAGCCTCAATCAGCATGATGCTAAAACCACAATGGTGATAATGCAAATGCTGGTATTTTGGCCTTTTTTGTTTGTTTCTTCCAGGTTAGATGCTTAATTGTCTTCATCCTGCCTGTTTTTCACGATAGTTATTAGGGGTGCTTTATGCAATGAGCGTGTGACTGAAAGTGTCAGTTCTCACGGTGGCTACACGGTGGCTGGATCCTGAGAGAAGAGGTCTTACCTGGCTGTTGGGTAGAGCCTCACAGTGTGCAGGGCTGGGGCTGTGTTATAGTTACACGGGGGGGTCAGTTGACTGTAGTAATTACTCTGAGAGGAAGGCCTCCGGGACTGAAACTGAAGCCGAAGTGATTCTGTCTCTCTTTGCTACTTCATGCCTATCTGCATGAGATTACATAATATGATTGCAATGGGTTCCAGAGCTAATCGGGCAATAATTCATATTTATATTTAGGTTTTTATTACAGCAGTAGTGCACTGATCATTTGATTCCTAAAGTAATTTCCTTCTGCAAATGTACCCTTGACATCCTAAAATGTATATTCAGATTTAATGCAAAAAAGATGTATCATAGAAAAGGCAGAATTTTTTGAATCAGGAATACAAAGAGAGAAGCATTAATTTCCCTTTAAAATGTATTAGAAATGGAGGCCGCTTTCTAAATTATAATTGATAACAGTTTAATTTGCGTTTTCCAGTGTCCGGTATGCTCATTTTTATCATTCGGAACTGAGTGTTTTCAGGATGTTTTTGCCTCTGTTAACTCATTGGGTGGACATTCAAGATACTTTTAAAGGTATTTTAATAAATACATTTAAGTATTGATAGTTAATAGAGCCACTGGTCTGAATTCAGGGACAAGTAATTTTATTAGAGCCTGACGAAAGCTGTGCGGGCAGTCCCTTCCATCCCAGGGTCTTGGGGGGGCGTTAACGACGAGAACCGGCACTATTGGAGGTGTTTACCCAGCTTACAAGCTCCTCATTGTTAACCACGGCTGGTGCGCGCTGACAGCTGCCCCTCGGAGAAATGTAACCCATGGTTAATGGTGGAAAGGGTGGCATTAGCATAATTTGTTGGCAGAGACTAGCTGGGGTTTCAGTGTTGCCTTCAACAGTGAGTCCTTCATGAACAGTGTCTTATCAGGAGCCCAGACTCCACCAGGGGTGGGGGAACGGGGAGACGCAACCTTAGGATCGTGTCGTAGGTAACCAGAATCCTGTGTGAAATGTCTGCTTCTGAGTCAGAAAAGGATTTCAGTTGCTTATGATTATAATTTGAAAAGAAGCCCATGGAAGAACAACTCTCAAAAGAACTGCTGATGTCTGATCAAAATTGACACAGTGTAGAGGTGGCTTTTTTGACATTGACACTAATGCATATTAGGGTTTCTATAAGAGGAATTAGAATTAAAACATTTTTGTTCTTCAGGGACCAATTCAGACAAAAATAAATCTGCTAATGCAAGACTTGAGAGTCAAGAATACATTAATCCCCTGAAGGTTCTGTAAGTTCATTTGCACATTGCTAAAGGTATTTTAAATGATTGGGGAAAAAAACTGTGTACCTTTGGGGACATATTAAGCTCGTTTTGGAAAGTAATAGCAAATAACAAATAATTACTTTATGTTAATATTCATCTTTAAAACAATAAACGACTCCCCAGGCCTCAAGAATCTCTTTGATTTCTTCAATAATAAAAAAATACAAAATTAAATATAAATGATAAAATTGGGAAATATATATGAGGAAATAGCCATCATTCAGTGAGCACTTACTATGTGCTCAGTTGGCACTATGCTAAGTATTTTTATATGTGTCTTTTTTCATTTTCGTAACCGCAAGTGGGAACATGAAGCCCCAGGGAAATTAGTGATATTTCCCAGGTCACTCAACTGGCAAAGGGCAGGACAGAAATTTGAAGACAAGTCTTTTGTCCTTCAGCCTGCGGTGCTTCCTCGGTCACTCCTGAACTGGTCTCTGTCATCAGTGACAGTCTCTTCTGTTAGCGGTATCTTCCTGAGTCCATTCAATGACAGCCGCCCCCACCCCGCGGTTCTTGTCCACTCTTCCTCTTACAAGAGCCACTGTTGCTGTTCCCATGCCTGGCACCCTGAGGATTCTGTGCAACGGTCCTTCTTCACGCCAGCACTTCTGTCAGTGACTTCTTCATCTGGTTGTGTTGGTTCCTGTTGGGTTTATGTGGGCGTGTGTTGACCAGGTACCCCCACCTCCTCTCCACTCTGGGGAGACAGCATGGAAGAAGGGCTGCCGCACGAGACTGGGACCAGACAGTGTCTTCGCTTCAGATTTTCTTGAGGCTTCTCTTTTCAGATCCTTGTGGACCTTTAACGTGTGTGTAAGGAGCAAGTATTAATGTCTTCGGGGACTGACAGCATATCCTTTGTTTGTTTGAGTTGAGTGGGGTCTGAGAATACTGTGGACAGATGAAGGATTATACTTTTATTTCCCCTTTTTACCTTGAAACACAACAGATCACAAATATGTCCTGAAACTATAACATCTGAAATTTAGTTATGAAAAGATTTGTGGAGTCCCAGAAAGGTCTGGGCAACCCGTGTGGTGTGAGGGGTGAGCCTAGAGTGCCTTCTGTCAGCCCACTTTCAGGCAGCTGGTGAGCCGTGGCCCTTTCCAGTTGCGTTACGGCCCCTGGGGCAGGTGCGCCCCAGAGCTGCCCAACCAGCCTCCTCCATGGTCGGGAGCCCTTCTGTGGGCGTCAGCACCCCACCAGCATTCTCCTTCATGCTGTATCATCTCTCACCAGAAATGAGGGGGGTGACCTGTGATTAGGATCAGCTTGAATAAGATCTGTTACTTTTTACTTCTGGAAAACGAGATTTGACCTGAATTTTGGAGTACGTTAACTTGTATTTGCAGCTCAGTGATTCTCAACCATGGCTGGACATTAGAGTTACCTAAAAAACTTCAGAAAATACCAAATGCCAAGTGACTTGTCCCGGAGTAATTATAGCAGGATAGCTAAGACAAGGCCCTGTAACAATATTTCTTAAAATCATTGCAGGCAAGTGGAACATGCAGGAGGGTAGGGGTTGAAAACTACTGAGTAAGAGGGTGGGGAGACTGTGAAGAAAGGTCTTAGCCCTGGCTCCTACTCATAATACAACTAGTGCTGCTGGTGAACTTACCAGGTGCTGATTCTGTGCAGGTTTGGTCCTAAGTATTTTTCACAGAATGAAATTACCCTCGGGCACTCCTTACAATACCTATGTGCTTATTTCATCTTTATAGATGTGTACATGGAAAACTTTGAGGAGGCAGAGCAATTTAGTCAGAGTAGAATGACACCTCTTGGCGATATTCTCTATTATAAGTGAGATGTAATCTGTATATGTAAGTATATAGTACATCTGTTTTCTTATTGCTCTTGTCACAGAAGGCTTAGACAATTCTTGTATGGTTAGCATGCCTTGGTTATGCCAGCTGAGATCCAAGTGTACTATAGTAGTCATTGAGGAATCTTCAAATTCCGCATCACAAATCCTGGCCTCCTAATTCCTACTCAGACTTCACATGAGTATCCTGAAACACTTCTTTGTGGCAAATAGTTTGTATGACGCCTAAAGTAGGTAGACGTGGGAAACATACTGTTCGACAAAGACTCTGGTAATACATACACACATGGTCTAGGAATTCCACAGATTGTAATCCCATGTACTTGGATTTAACCCCTTTGCATGTTCACACACAATCTCTCAGGTTTTATTTACAACCTCCCTGTGAGGTCTCCATCATGAAGGGTTGGATGGGTAGCGTGAGATTTAGAATGTATTGTGATTTAGCTGGTTGCAAAGGCTGGGATCACTTGCTGTCTAACCAGGGCATCTTTAATGCCATTAAACCACAAAGGTTCTGTTGGTGGTGGTTTTGTATAGCGCCATATATTTTAACCACATACAGAGCCATGTAACCACCATCCGGTTAGTTCAAAGGGCTGGAGTGTTGCTTCGGGTCAGTAGCCACCCATGTCCTCCACCCACCTGAGCAGCCTGGGCAAGCTTGACTTCTGTGAGAGATTAGGTCCATGCCAGCCTGAGCTAGCAATTTCTTGGCAGTTTAGAGACAGGCCTGTCTGAAAGTTGACTGATGGCAGGAGTGAAACTTGGTGGGTTTGCTGTTCCTTTTTGCTTTTCTGGCTTGACGATACTGTAATCCTTGATCCCAAAAGGAAAGACTTCAGACATGAAAGGGAAGCTAGAGGCAGAGGTCTAAAGGCATAGGCATTTTCTGAAAAAAATGAAATGATGGAGGCCTCTGTAGGCCTCCAAAAATAAGAGGTACTGCCTCACAGGGTGCTGGGACCCGGGATCGGAGACTGGGGTCAGAAGTGGACGTTCACAGG
This sequence comes from Anoura caudifer, assembly GCA_004027475.1. Classification (NCBI taxonomy): domain Eukaryota; kingdom Metazoa; phylum Chordata; class Mammalia; order Chiroptera; family Phyllostomidae; genus Anoura; species Anoura caudifer. The sequence goes on along the minus strand of PVKU01002478.1, from coordinate 212,404 downwards.
GCAGTGGAGGTGGGCAGCCGGTGAGCACTTCTCCGCTGTCCTGGTTCCAGACCCTTCATCACCCCTCCTCCACCTTTTCTTCTCAGATTTACATCCTGACCTCTAAGCTCAAAGACCTGGAGGGCTTCAGTCTGATCTCCTTCCCCCAAACTTGACAGCCGCACTAGAATTCTCCATAAGACTGAACAGCAGGAAGTGTCTTTGATGTTCCAGGGAAGCGCTTGTGATAACAGCGTTCATCCTTTGATCTCCACAGCTAAAAAGTTACCAGCTTCAGGTCTGAAAATTCTGACAGTTTTGTTTACTTTGCACTGGGAAAGCATAAGACCCTAGGGTGAAAAATTCTACCTAAACACCGTATAATAATGCAGTTATACGCTAGGAAAATAAATACTTGCTGTCCCCAACGGAAGAAATTCAGGTAGCTTTTCGTTTCCCTTTCTGCACCTCTGTTATAAGCCAAGGGCATTTACAGCCTCTGTCCTAAGAAGATGCAGGAACACAACTGTGGATGGGAGGTTGGGGGGCTGCTGGTAGAGATAGCAACGTGGTGCATGGTGCAAGTGGCGACACTGGTCAGCCCTGTTCCTTTCTCTGTATAGAAAGAAGTAAAGGCTTCTATAAGGGAGAGAGGGAGAGAGGACATTTGAGCTGAGCCTGAGTGAAGAGGATGGGGAAGAGCTTTTTCTGGCAGAGGAAAGAACTAGTTCAAAAGGTCCCTGGCTGACAAGAAGCTGGTGTGTCCTGAGCAGAGAGAAGGCTGTTGTGGCTGGTGGTGGGTGTGGTAAGAGGCAGAGGTTGGGTCATGTAGGGTTATAGACCATACAAGGAGTCGACGGTTTTGTTCTTAGAGAAACAGATTTTAAGCAGAGGGCTAACATGGTCTGACTGATAAGGTTAAAAGATCCTTCTGATTGCTGTATGGATTGGAAGAAAACATCAGTGATCAATGAAGAGACCCAAGAGCTTTTCTTGGTGACCCAGAAGGACTGGTGAAATGTGATCCGATTTGAGTAATATTGTGAAGGCTGAGTGCATAGGACTTGCAACTGAGTTGTGTGGATGGCATAAGGGAAGGAGCTGAATCAGGGATAATTCTTGGGCTTTGGAGCCTGTCGGGGAAGGGATGTATCCTGTAACCCAACAAGAAAACAGGGGAGGCAGAACTTTGTGGGGGTGGAATCCAAGCAAAGAAAGAGTTCTGTTTGGCCTGGCAAAGCGTCAGTTGCCTGTAGACAACCAAGATACGAGGTACTCATGAATCAGGGGTACCTACCTTTGGAGTTTGAGGTAGAAGTCAGACATTTGTCAGTCCTTTCTGGAGTTTTTAGGGACTTTGGTTCCTATGGGAACTTTGAGTACTTTAGAAACATTTAGTTGTTTGAGCACTTTTTGATGCTTGAGATTGAGCCCCGGAGAACATGCCGGAGCATGCTGGGATTTCTCACATCCCTCCTGGGAAGACACATTGATGTGACGAGCACACGGGAACCCTCTTCAGCTGTCCCCATTGCATGATCGATGAACAGTTCGGAAGATTTCTCTAGACTTACGCAATCATTTTTCTGAATTCTTTTATGCACTTCCTTTATTAAGTCAGACATAGATATCATTTCCTGTGTATGTATGCTCCCAGGGGAGGGCAGCACAGTCATTCGGATCTAACAAATTGTCCACATTTCCAAGGTTCCTGAAAATAATGCGGTCACAAGCATGCAGGTGTTTTTACTTAAGAGTCTTGTACGTGAATGTTGGAACCTGTCGTCCCTTTCCCACGTCCAACTGGCCATGAGGGAACAGTCCTCTTTGACATCAAGAGGGTGATACATCCGAAGCCTATGAAGCAAAGGGGACAGATGATGCCTCAGTACAAAAAAAAAAAAAAAAAAAAAGCCTTTAAGCCAAACCTGCTTACGTATGTTTGGATAAGTTTTCCCACTTGAACTGTCCCTGGCTTAAGCTCTACTTCCCCCTTTTTATCCCAACTTCTTAAGTCACTTTTTATCTTTCCTGAAAAATCATCTTTCATCCGCTCCAACGAGGACAATTACCTCATTCCCTCAGTTACTGTTCTAACAATCCTTATGTTTCCTGTATTTCCCACAGTTTGCTTCTGTTTTCTTCACTTTTTGTGGAGATGATTCCCCCTGGACTGACCAGCATTACCCTTTTGGAGAAGAGTCTCCGATTATAATGTCCCTATCATTGGATCCCCCACGTGACCAGATGTGTTGCCAGGTGGCCACATTGGTGGTGCCCAGGCTGCCGGAGGTGTGAACACCCTAGCAGGCTTTTTGGATATGCGGGTGCCCGAGCACCCTCTGGAATAAACAGTCTTCTTTCCTCTCTGCAGTTCAACAGCAGTGCGACCATGAGCAAATCACTGGATTTCTCAGGGCCTCTATTCTCTCCTCCATAATCAGGGATAATTCTAACCCACCTCTGATATTTGAATTCAGTGAATGAATACCTGTAAAACACTTAGCTGAGTACCAGCTCCCTAAAAGCAACTCAACCTTTAGTTCCTTCCCTAACCCCTCTGAGTCCTTCTTCATCAGGAAACAGTAACCATGCACTCTGAAATCACACCAGCCAGGCAGTGGCTGTTAGAGCAAAGGCCAGTCGAGCTTCGGAAGGAAGCCAGTCCAGACAAAGTGGAGAAACAGGGCGGTGATTCTCCAAATGTGGTCCTAGGACCTGCGGCCTCCGCACCACTTGGGAACTTGTTAGAAGTGCAGATGCTCAGAGTTACGGAATCAGAACCTCTGGGAACAGGCCAGGCAATCTGTGTATTAGCAGCTTACGAGTAACTCTGATGCCACTGGTCTAATGTAAATTCAACAGATATTGGGTGAGGAATAATGGCACGTGTTTCTGCGTGTGTGTGTCTGTGTGCATACACACCGATGTGTATAGAGTGTAAATGCATTGTAGTACAGCAAAGTCCCCCCACTTTTCTTTGGTACAGTTGACTGAATGGAAATATGTCTAGAATGCTTATTTGCAATGATTTTGTCCTGAATTCATTTTGGGTGTAAAACTATAGATTCATCAACTTTCTTCTTTTCCTTTTTTCCCCTAGGAAATTCCACTTATTTGGATGACCATGGACCACCTCCTAGTAAGGTAGGGTCTTCACTTTTGGTGTAAACCCCCTCTTGCTTTTCTCCACACCTACAGCTTCCAATGACCCCAACCAGACCCACCCCCCCCCCCCCCCCCCCCCCCCCCCCCCCCCCCCCCCCCCCCCCCCCCCCCGGCCCTGAACTGCTCCCAAGAAAACAGTAGCGGACAGATGTCAAGTTAGTCTTGGACTTAACAGTACGGAGAAAAAGAAGCATATGGAGGCAGCCGAAAGGGTGAGAGAGGAGAGCTGTTACTTCATCAGTAGCCATAGCTGCCCCAGCTCTGGAGCCTTCAGCTGACCTAGGTCTTTGGCAGCTTCTCTTGTTTGCTGCCCCCTTTGCCTTGGCATCCTTGCTGGCCTACGATGTTATTCCTACAACCTGGCCTCGCCATGCCTTATGGCCTTGGCCAGACTCCTCTCTGCCCACTCCTCCCTGGCCTGCCGTCATTGGGACACCCCACCCAATGCTCAGCCCCTCAGACCCAGATTTCTCTGCCAGTGCCCTCCCCAGTTCATGTTTTTAAGGGTCATAACCATCCAGTGAAATATTAATATAGTTTCCCACCACTGTCTACTTCCTTGAAATCAATGGAAACCAAATGCCTGTCTACAAAAGAGAGAGAGAGAGGGAGAAATAGATAGTCTTTGACCACTGAAGGTAATGCCTATAAGGTACAGTTTTAAGTGCATCATGAGAAGAAAATCAACCACTAACCTTAAAGGCTGGGAATTTACCCTAATGTTGGCTTTTCAATTTTGGATTTGAAGACCCCAGTTATGGCCATGAGCTTCTGAATCAGGCGTTTCTGGGTTTACCACTGGCTCGGTCCCTTTCAGTGTATGACATTGGACGAGTTACTTAATGTTTTGAGCTTGAGAGTTTTAATGTGCGAAGTAGGATTAAAAATACTGCCCGCAGTGCAGGGTGTCTGAAAGGGCCGAACGTGCTGATTTATGACAAGCACTCAGCATCTGGCGTGCTAGGAGCATTAAATAAGTGGTGGTGAATGTCACCTAGCCTGGAGCAGCATTAAGATCATTGATGAATGTACAGTAGCACTTAGCAGAGTCATGAAGGTCTCCACCATGTGGTCCACTGCATACCAAGTGTCCACAATGATATAGGCACCAGGAATGCAAATATGAGGCAAAACAAAACAATAGCAACAGAATAACCCCTACCCTGGAGGAAAAAAAGGAATATATAGGATTTGATACCATCTGAAGTTAAGAAACACGTCTAGCTCATCTCAGGATCCTCCCGTCCTTACATGAGTACGTCGTGGCTATTCATTCAGTTTCACTGAGCTGGACCATGCCATCAGAGCTGGGATCTAAATTAGGTCTCCTGGCTCCTATTCTGGGTCTTTCCACTAGGCCAGTGTTCTCAAACTTAACCTTGCACCTGGGTTTCCTGGAGGCTTGTTAAAACACAGGTTGTTAGGCTCAGACCTCTGAGTGTATGATTTACCAATCATAGGTCTGAGATGGGACCTGAGAATTTGCATTTCTCATAAGCTCTCAAGAGATGCTGGTGCTGCTGGTCTGGGGACCACATTTGAACACCTCAGCTCTGAAGACCATGAATATAGAGAAACTATTTCCCTGGACATTTTCTGTGTTGGGCTTTTTACTGCTAATGGCCTACAAAAAGTGGTATGGCTTATCCTATAAAGGCTATTTATTAATATCACAATGAGTTCCACTGTAAATTTTCTTGGAGTGAAAACATATTTTCTTTGGTCAATAACCTGCATAGGAGGGAGAGTAAGTCGGGGTGGGGGAAGAAGAAAGTTGCAGCTGGCCTGCTAGGTTCCTTTGCCACTAACTGTACAGAAGTTTCCAAGTAGGGCCACATGCTCTCCAGGGAAGAGGGGTTAGGTAGGACCCCTAGGGATTAGCTGTTTCTCTCAATGGCATGTCGGGACATGGCTTTGGGTTCCAGGTTTGATAAATGGAGTTTTACCTGTTCGGAGGACCCAGGCCCACTTCATATAAACTTAAGTTCTTGTACTCAATCTTCAGTGACCAGCCTGAGGCCACTCCTTTAGTCTGCCTGGGGCCGTACTCTTGCCAGGGTGGCCATCGTGTCTGTCCCTTTGCTAGTCTCCTCAGTGCCTGAATCCTGTGTTTACTGAGCTCTCTCCAGTGCCCTGATGCTCTTTCTTTGTCAGTGCCTCTCCCTCCATCACCCCTGCAGTCTGTTCTGCACCCTCCCTCTTCCTTCAACCTTAACTACGGCTCCCCATGATATAAAACCCATCAGGTCCTATCAGATCATTTTAAACCACTTTCAGAGTAAAAGAGTTTAGAGACTTTCCCAAGTTTGAAAATTGTGAATTATAATCTCTTTAAACAAGGAGAAGTTTATATAATACAGATTCTTTCCCTATAAACTGCATTTTCATCATCTAGAAGTGGAGTAGCAAAAACCCTCTTGACTTTCTAAGCAGTAGCCAAAATAAGAAGAAGAGCACAAAAATGGATAAAAATAATATCCGTATGTGAACATCTTTTCATCCACGCTTATTGTTTCTGACAGGGTGGAAATGAGTCCCAGCAGTGATGAGGTCAGACTTCCAGACGAACGTCCCTTGGGCGTCCCCTGAGGTGGGGCTTTGGTTATTTAGGTCTGCACACCACTGGTATAGCCACCCCTGGATATGGTGGCACCCAGAGGATAGGGACTGACACTTGTGTCCTCCAAAGTGAACCCCCACCTAGCAGGGGACTGCAGGACTGAGTCCAGATCCACAGTTTTCATTTTGTTTAGCATTCAGAAATCACTTTTTGATGCCAAGACTGAAAGAGCTATGATCTAGATAAAAATAAGATTTTTTAAGCCCTGAAAATGCACTGAGGTTTATAGGCAAGTTCTCATTTTATTAAAAGCGCAGTTCTACAAGATTCACATTCCACGAGTAATAGCCACTTGGGGAATGGGGTATGTGCCGCATGCTACTTACAGGGCCCAGGTCTTCATTGTCTCTGGTGTTTTCATGAAAAAGAACTAAACGTTTCTGATTTTTACTTGTTTTTAAAATTTACTTTAACCACATGGCTCACCTCAGTTTTTGAACTAAGTCATTTAAAAACAGATGTTAATATTTCCTTTCGTTGACCACTTTTTTGCCAGCATTTTGTGTGTGCACCAAATACAGTCTTTAAGATTAGAGCCCTACTACGTATGAACATGTATATCTATCTTGAATTAAATAGAAAGGTATTCAAAGTATAAAACAGGCATGAAACAGCTAGCGTAGTGTGATCGCCCTTCTTATAAATTTGTGTGCTTCTGTGTGTATAGAAAGAAGCTGGGAAGGATAATTGTATTTTTTCCAGGTGATGAGATTATTTCAGATTTTTATTCTATTTCTTATGCCTTTCTGTGTAAATTGAGTTCACTAAAGTAATGTCGGCTCAACCTGATGACCAGGAAAGAATATTCCTGGTATAAGATTGCACTTGGGCTTCAAAGTCTTCGGGACTGTAGCTCCTGAAGCACCATTTGCAGTTCTGTGGACCCTCCCAGAGCAGCCTCCCCCTGGAAGGTTGACCACCTCCCCCGCTGGGTTCAGTTCCCCTGGAACATGAGCAGCCAGCATTCGCAATGATTAGTCCTGGTGGTACCCAAGGCAGTCACCACTGCACGTGTGTTGGGGAGAACTGGTCTGAACAACCCAAGAAAAATAAAATCACACCCCATAGCTGATGTCTGTTGTTTCCTATGTGCCAAGAACTCTGCCAAGCACTTTGCATGCACGTCTAGTCTTTATAAAACTCTATTAAAAAGGAAGTAATTTTTAATACTAATTTTAAAGATGAGGGACTGGATCTTACAGAGACGGAATAGCGTGCCAAAGGCCACTCACTGAGTCTTGGCCTTGGGAACCCAGCCCAGGGCTGTGTAGTTTCAGGGTTCGTGCTTTTAATCATTTCAAGATTACTAATTTAAGTAGAAATACAATAACTTTTACCTATTTCTGGAGTTTACTCTTTTATATAAGTTATTTGGGACTAATACAATAAACAAGTTTTAGCCCTCATTATACCAAAAAAATAGTCATCACTATTTACTGCTTGGGTCCTGTGGAATCTTTTAATTCTTTAACCATCTAGTGAATTTTTTTTCTACCTCATCTTTTTCCTTCCAGTCACCTTTGGCTACATACAAACCTTCAGTATATATCCATTAACAAACTGTACATAAAATAAAATTTGGCATATACAATTCACAAAAGGTGAAAGAATACTGTCCCGTATTCATTGAACCAAATGGATGAGCCAGGTTCTTGTTGCAAAATTCTGATGAAGTTCTTCTTCTTGATGACTAACTGCATGAGAATACCACACTTTCCTTCTGTCCCTAGGAAAACAGTGCTAAAAAACAAAGCACAAATAAAATGGAAAATACAGTGAAAAAAAAATACAGTTTTCACTCACTGACTCGAGTTTTAGAGAACTGATCTAGGATGTCATCATCTGAATGTGGCCCGAGGTTTCCTCTCACGACCAATTTCACCACCATCACCAGAGTCCTGAGTGCTGTTCTCTCCGAGTCTCGGCATTCATCTCTGACTCCACTGATGCTGTGAAACCTCTCCGTCTCTCAATTTTCCTCTTTGTTGTTGGAGGCAGGAATGAAAAATTTTGAATTCTCCATTCTATTCGATGGAAGTTAAAAGCAAACTACAGAGTTGGTGCCTCTCATCTTTTGTATCTTTCAGAAAGATGTGCAGTATTTTGGGTAATGCAATAAGAAATGTGAAGGGTGATGCAACAGTGATCATTGATTTCCCTAATGAATCATTCTTCTACTCCTACATTGTTCAGTACAGTAGCCGTTGTTCTCCTGCAGCTATTTAAATTTAATTACAGTTCAAAAAATAAAAATTTAATTTATTTTACTAGCCACACTCTATAGCCATAGAATAGGATAGTTCAATTATCACTGAACAAAAGTGTAGTTCTAAGACATTCCCTCATTCTTCCATTTTTCTATTAATTTAGTATTTTTAAAGCATATTTGGGAATAATTGATGCATAAGTTGATAAGTAACTATTCTAGGATGATTAAATAACAAACTGTTTCAAGATATAGGAAAAATAAAATTATTAAGTTCTTATAGTGGATCTTAAATTTTTTAAGGAGGCTAATGGACCTTACTTATATGGTAATTATAATATTTATTATGATTATGCAATTGGAATTATATTACATGGATCTCTTATGCAATAATTGAAATGTAAAATGAGTTTTATTCTCTTTATTTAAAAAAGTATACTTTCTCTGGAACATCTCTAAGAAAGAATAAAGTCAAGAAATACTAATTTATACAAATAGTTGGAACTGCTCAAAAAAAAAAAAACAAAAACAAAATGGGTCCAATGGACCCTGGTGGCTCATGGAGGGGTAAGAGGGATGGCTAATGTCCACATTTGTGTGCAAAAGCATTTTGACGTATAAGATAATACTTAGGCATTATTTTTGTATATAAAGTAATGTGCTAGCTTGTGTTAGTATTCAAATTTCTATTTTCAAATGGATTCTTTATGAGAGAGTTTACAACTATGCTGACCAAAGCCACCTCCAAATGAATGAGAAGCCATGATATTAATTGAGATAACATGCGTAGGACCTAGCAGTGTATGGCAGTGAGAAATCACTCAATAAAGGTTGGTCCTTCTTACCTGCCCGTCCCTCAGAAGCCAGCTTTCCTTTAGTATCAACCAATTATTGAGTGCCTACTTTGTGCAAGGGATCGGGAAGACACAAAAAAATTGAAGATAATCTCTGATATCTAGTTCTTTAAAGTCTTGTTGTATCTCAAGTTCTCAAAGAATCAAGGACTATGAGAACACCTGGTTCTGTATTTTACATATTCTTTAGTCTAAATGACCATATACAAACAACCATTCATTCATTCATTCATTCGTTTACTAAGCACCAAATTTGGGTCGGGCTCTGTGCCAAGTGCTGTGGCTATGAGGCTGCAGAAGACTCAGTCCCTGCCCTTATGGAGCTCAGAGTCCAGTGGGAAGGGCAGGCTAGTAAACAGGACCAATCTAGTATATTAAGTCATCGCTAGGTGCCATGATAAGGATGAACACAAGAGTCTCCACCAGACCTCCTCCTCTCCAGGTGAGAGTCCTGAAGGTTGAGTAGGACGAACTTACTAGGTCAAAGAGTCTGGGATGGAGGGGGTACAGAAGGATGAGCCTCACTACTGGGGTTTAAGGAGTGGTGGGCAGAAAATGGAGACGTGAACTTCCTTGAGGAGCTTGGCTCTAACAGGAAAGAGAAAAAATATGATGACCCTACAGAGGTTGCAGCTGATCTGACAGATACGAACAAATTCTTAAGAGAGACAGGGTTACGTCAGCATAATTGAAGAGTAGGAAAGGAGTGGCAAGTCACAATTCAGTCTGAATAATATTATGGATTGAATTGTGTGCCCCCAACCTCCAAAGATGTGTTGAAGGCTTAGCCACAGGAATTTGTGAATGCAGTCTCATTTGCAGGTGTAATCAAGTTAAGGTGACGTCACACTGGAGTAGGATGGACCCTGTAACCAATACGAATGATGTTCTTATAAGAACAGGGAAGTTTGGACAGAGATACACAGAGTGCCATGTGATGACTGGGATGGAGGCTGACTCTAAGTGTCCCAAATTGAGTTACCAGAACCTGAAAAAGGCTGTATAAAGAAAATACAGTACGAAGGACCTACGAAATACAGTACGAGCACCCTGCTGGGTGCTTTCATGTGCCTGGAATCATGCTAAGTCCTTTCCACTTATTGCATTTAAGCCTTACAACTCTAAGAGGAGGATCTTACTAACCTCTTTTAGAAATAGAAAATTGGAGCTCAAAAGGGCCGAGATTAGAGTTACGCTGCCCCAAACCCAGGAGCACCAACCATTGCTGGCAACCACTAGAATCTAGGAAATAGACCTGGGGCAGATTCTCCCTCTGAGCCCCCAAAAGTAATTAACCTTGCTGACAGCTTGCTTTCAGACTCCTGGCCTCCTGGACTCCAAGAGAATAACTTCTATTGTTTTAAGTTACCCAGTTTGTGATACTTGGTGCAGCCCTGGGAAGTAATTCAAATGGGTTGAATTTAACATCTTTGATTACCAGGATAGCACTGACTGTTATGTCCTGTTAGACATTATCTGGTTTGATTTAATAAACATTGAAATCATCCTTAGAAGTCTATTATTAGGATAGCTGAAGTGCATTTTCATGTTTTTTTCAACTTTTCGTACTAAAGCTTTTCCCCAATATTTCTTCCTCACTTTTCTTTGGCTTTTTTTTCTTCGTAATTTTCTGTCTTTAGCTACTTCAATATCCCCAATATCCTCTCCAGTCTCCTCTATTTGAAATTTATTTCTACTGTTCAAACTGTGTTTTTTAATATACAAAAATCATATTATATTACATTATATTTTTCTCTGAAAAGGACCTCAGCAACATTTTATTTAAGAGAAAGTTACTTAAAGGGAACTTACTATTTTCATAAGATCAGGGGTGAGAGAGCAACAAAGAAAAAACAGTAAAGAACTCTGTTGCCTTTTTAAAAATATGCTCCTATTTCTATAGGGGACTTCTCAGCCTGCCGTTTAACATCGCTATCCCTGAGTCCCTAAGAAAGACTGCATTTTCATTTCTGGTTTTTCCCTTCCAATAACTCCTTTAACGTTGGAGCTACATTAGCTGAAAGGAGATGTTTTAATGTTCTCTAGTGCAGAAACCATGGTTTCTATTCCTTGCTCAGAGCCTAGAGAGGGAAACCACACATCCAGTAATCACAGTAGGTAAGTGACTTCCGGAAGCTACTGGGAGTGCAATTACTCTCAGGTGTCTTGGCCAAGCATTAGTCAATTTGGAGAGCGTTTCTGGATCCAGAATTTCCCTTTTCCCCGAGGGCGGCTTGCTGGAGCTTTCTGTGTACATACCGTCTCCTTTGGTCAGAGTCAATTTTTACTTGGAAAGAGTGGGACTGAGATTCAAGAGGAAAATCAATGACTTGTTTTTATCCCCTAAAACCTCCAAGCATAATTTTCAGGGTATAAGATATGGCCATCCACCTGGTTTTCCTCTTGTCTCTGAGGACCTGCAAGAAGCCAATAAATCTCTGGCCCAGAATTGGGTTGTGTGCTGGGCCCACCTTGGCTGACAGTTTCCATTCCAACATCAGTTCCTGAAGCCGTTGCTGTGATAACTGGCCCTGGTTTACAGCTCTCATCCGTCCTGCTGAGAATAACATGAGAAGTGTCTTTAAACCCACACTGTCTTCTCTTCCCTGGGGCAGAAAAAAAAAAGCATTCTCAAGAAGTTTATACCTTCTTATTTTTATCTAAGACAGAAACAATGAAGTTTGTCCAGTTTTTTTTTAACTATGAAGTATTCCAACCACAAAAAAATGGTGAAATAAATGAAATGCACATGCCGTATACATACCCAACATACCCATGCCTTAGATTTACAGCAGGTTACTATTTTAATTCGCCAGATTCTCCACTCTGACTTTCTCATTTGTTGTTGGTGGCAAGGAGGCTGAGGGGCATGGATGTTGAAATCAGACCTCAGTTCAAATCCTAGTGATGTGACCAGTCACCTTAGACAAAGAACTGCACCTCCCTGAGCTTCCATTTTCTGTTTCTAAGTGAGATGAATAATGCTCGCCTCTTGGAGTTTTGAGACTTAAATGCAATAAATGGAAAATACTTAGCATGATGCAAGACACATGTAGGCACCTGGCAGTGGGTCCTTAGTACTTAGGTATTTTCTTTCTAGAATCTTTGACAGATTCTGGAAACCCAGTTTGGGAAAACTTAGAGTAAGCCTCACTTCCAATCCCCCAATTCCATTTTCCTTGGGTTTTAATATCAATTACTTACATGTCAGTTGGCTTACCAGCTACCATCTACTAATTTATAAGAACTTTCAGGTCCCCTGGCTGTCCCTCCTTTTATTCCTTGGGCTAGTTCAGCACACTAAGCAAGGCCTTCCACAAATCCTTGCCATATAGCTTTTCTTAAGCTCGTATTGTTCTCTGTGAGCAAACCTGACTTTACCCAAAGTCCTTAAAAAAAAGACCTACGAAAGTGAAGCTGCTTTTCATTTTATGGAAGAATCAATTTCACCGGGTAATGGGTTTGTGTTTAATGATTCATGATGAATATACCAGGATTAGAGAAAGAAAGAACCAGCAGGACAGAATGAAGCAGGGAGTTTAGTTAGGAATCAGTTTCACTCTTATGAGCATGACCTTGAAGGAGTCCCTTCCATTGTCTCATTTTTTTGTTTGATCATTACAAATGGTAGGAAAATTAATGACTTGAATATTTTATTTTTAAATAACTCTTAGGGCATGTGGGCTCTAAAGAACTGAATGCTTTGGTATTTTGTTTGAGATGGGTAATTGAAAGTTAGAAGGTTGAAAGATTCTGCAAAAGGCAGATCAGTTAACCTTACATAGTGCAGGTATTGTTTCTGATCCCGAAGTCACCTGTATTCTTGCTTCACTTTCCTTTGCGCTCCTCACAGCTCTTAACCATGACGTGGAAGAGTTTGGCCCACCTAGTGGCCTCCCGAGATTTCAACTTTCCATGGAGATCTATGTCCAAGTTCAAAAATAGTACATCTAAATTTAGTAATTTTATGAGTATTTAATGTGTCCACTTTTTTCCCGAGAAGAATGTAATGAATTCATTTTTTTCTCAACAAATGTTTAATGCCATTAAGTACAACTTTTCACTGTTGTCTTTTTTTTTTTTAAATAAAAAAAACTTTGTGAAGCCATAGATCTGAAGATATGTGGTTTATATAGTTGTTCTTTCTGCATCTTCCCCATCCCAAGGCCCAAAGGCCAGTTATCATTGATACAATATTCTCTAACCCTAACTGGAACCAACACTGGTTACGGTCATGGACTTAACAGGTCGTTGGGTTTGGACTGCCTTTAACAAAAACAGAGAACTTTAAATGAAGCATGAAATTTTATGTTAGCACATTGTTGTTGGAAAGCATATTTAATTAAGGAATTGCTTTAGTAAATTATAAAACCCATGTCACCATTCCTTGGCAGGGGAACAGTTAGTTGCCTCAGGGTTTTCAAAGTTGTTAGTAACTTAATCATCGTAGCAGCTCCCAATACAGTTACCTAATTCTTTGTCTGGTTTTTTTTTTTTTTTTTTTTTTTTTGGTCTTCTTTGACCACATGATCAATGTTTTGGTTTTGAATGTTATATATGTGCCTATTTTGTTTTGATCTGGAAAGTGCAGAAAACTATAGAGCAGTGGGAAAAAATAACCATCCATACTGCCACCACTCAGAGACAACCAGAGAGGCAAAAATTTCTCTTCATTTTTCTTTGTCTTTTTGCTTTACCATCTGGTAGAATTTCTCATCTTTGTCTTTCATTGTTTCTGTTGCATTTCTCCCTCATTGTTCTCATGTTCTTATTTCCAAGAATCTGTTATTGTTATTGCCCTCTGAATGTTTTATTTTATAGCATTCTTTATTTTTTAAAAGATTTATTTAGTTTTGGAGAGAGGGGAAGGGAGGGAGAGAGGGAAAGAAGCATCAATGTGTGGTTGGCTCTCGCAAGCCCCCTACTGGGGACCTGGCCTGCAACCCAGACATGTGCCCTGGCTGGGATTTGAACCGGCAACCCTTTGCTTCGCAGGCCGGCACTCAATCCACTGAGCCACACCAGCCAAGGCTGTATTATAGCATTCTTTAGTTCTATAAAGGGTCATTACATTTCTTATAAAAGGTTATTCCTAGATAGTTTTTCTATTTTTTGGTGGTTATTCTGAATGGAATATTTTCCACTATATCTTAAATGGATTGTGTAATATTGAAAATTATTGATTTTGTGTTTTATATATACTCATGTGGCTGAACATTTTATTTCAATTTTTCAATTTTTTTCTTAATAGGGAATCACATACTTGACAAACATTCATTTTATCTCGTGTCTTATTCTATTTTAAGTTTTATAATATCATCCAGAATAGTATTAAGTAACATGAAGTCTGTGGAGGGGGATTGATTATTAATTATCACCATGTCACACATGTACAACATGTTACATAACATGTTGTAACCTGGCACATAACAGGGCTCAATAAATATTTGTCAAATGAATGCAAGTTGGTTATAGGCAACATCTTTGTTTGAAGTTTTAATGATAATGCTACAAGTGTTTTAATCACTATGCTTAACTTTGACATTGAGGTTAATAGGTTTTTTATCATGTTAATGAAATATTTTTAATTTTTCATAAGCATACAATTATTTGAGGGAATTATATTTTCTTGTGATCCTGTACTTAGAAACACATTGAATTCAATTAATTTACTTTATTTTTAAAAACTAATGGGGGATAGTTGATAAGTATAATCAGACACTTTTTTAAATCAGTGTTCAACTTCTTTTAACATCTCTACTTGACCTGGAAGAGAAAATGCATAGAAAAATCTCTGAGTCTGCAGGTGACTTGAATCTTTTTTTTTTTTTTTTTTTTTTTGGTCTCGAGAGAGAGGAATAGTAGTAAACCACAGGACTGTCTCTAAGCCTGGTGTGTTTGTCATCCGTCACCTAGGGGCTTCCACTCAGTGTGATACTGCAGCCCAAAGAGACGGTCCACACACTGGGTACCTGTCAGCAGGGAACACGGCTGTGCCAAGAGAAAGCTGTGATTTAGCTACACCTGAAAGGTTATACGCCGTTTTAGGAAACAGTGATTAAAAGGGGCATAATGGAGCTGGGGAACATACAGAAAGTAACAACTAGAGTGATCCTGCAAGGTGAAAGAAAAAACTAAATTGGTTACAATTCTTGTAAAGAAAGACGCTGGCTGAGGGAAACGATCAGTCTGTAAAACCAGGAGCAGGCCTGTTGGCCAAGGCCTGGAACACATCTGTCGTGTGAAGTGAACAGGCTCCTTGTCCCTCGGATCTTGTTAAGGTACATCAGAGACAAAGGGAAGGTCGCTCTGCTTCTTACAGTGGACAGCACACAGCTGGGCATCCTTTACCCAGATGAGAATGCAGGCCAAAACGATAAATCAGTCCTCGTAAAAGTTTCTGCATTTCTATTCATGGAGGACAAATTCACAGTGGATTCGGAAGAGAATGAGGTTGTTTGGAGGAAGAGCCTCCTGTTTTGGAGTTGATGTTCTTGAATGCAGGAAGATCATTCTTCTTTTATGTATAAAGGAAAATGAACATTCTGTGTTCCCCAATAAGATAGTAATTATTGACTCATCTACAATTACTGATACTTGTCTCCGAATCATTCTCTAGACCCATGGGTTCAGATGACCCATCTCGTAGGGCTCTGCTTAAATCCTGCACCCTCTGCGGCTGCCCTAGCGGGGCCTGTACTGCGTGAGCACTTTAGAACTAGGAGTTTGAAGTTCTGGGTACAGCCCTGTTCCAACTCTTACTAATTCTTAGACCTGGCAAAAGCCAAGTCTTTCTGAGTTTTGTTTTTCTCATTTTTAAAGTGGAAAGTAATAATGATTTTCCTGTATTCCTCACATCTGCATTTGTGAAATGTGAAGTGAAGTGATGTTTGTAAACGGGCTTTGAGAGCTGTAAGGTGCTGGCTCCATCGCTGAAGGGTGGGTTAAAGATGGGAACGCTCTGTCTCCCAAATCTCTAAGTCCTGGGGGAGCTGCCTCTCTCTTCCCAGGTTTCTGTGAGGACACCCCGCAAACGAACCCCAATGTGGCCTGCTGCTCTGGTGAGCAGGCTTGACTACGGGGAGCTAACAGGGCTCCTTTTAGCCCCCTGAAGTCTAAAGTCTGGTGAAAGGCAGGTTGAGTGACATCCAGACACTTCTCTTCCATGCTCACACTGTCATCTTGACCTGTGCTTTCGCCACCCCTGAGGCTGACGGGAGGCAGGAAGGGAAGGGCCGTTATCTTCCTGTGGTGCAGAGCAGAACCACTGGACTCCCCCCGACCAGGGCCTTTCTCCCGGCCATCCCCAGACACCCTCTTGGCTGTTCCCCCCCAGTAAGGGGAAATTTGGAGCCATTTACTTCTTTCCTTAGCTGTATGCAACATAGTAGAAGAATGAGCAATGGGAAACAGGCCCAAAACAGGAAGAAGCCAAGGGAAGGAGCCAAGTGGAAAACGGCTTTAAAAACCTTAAACGCTGCCCCTTGAGAATACCACTCCTTGACACCCTGGCCCAATTTTGTCCTTGAGGAATGAATACACGACCTTAAGGAGCTGTCCCCCTCCACAGAGAAGAAGGCAGCCTTGAGTTCCTGCTAGAGATCATAATGTACAAAACTATGCAGCACTAAAAATATTCCGTAGGCTCTTCTAATACTCTCCCATAACAATAGTTGGCACACATCGTTCTGCGTTGTACTGTTGCCTGCATGTATATATTTTTATCTCCTCAAAGATATTGTAATTCCTTAAGGGCAGGGAACATGTCTTATACATCTTTTTGGCTTAAGGGATATGTACTAATTATAGGTACCTAGAGGCATCCTTTCATCCGGCAGGCAGAGGTAGCCAAAAGTGCCTCAGCCACGTGAGCCATACTCAGCCGATCCCAGCCATGTGTCCCAGCTCCGAGGGGCACCATAGAGCATTGACAATCAGAGGGGGCCTGGAAAGAGCGGGTGCTGCTTGCCCAGGTTCACTCCTTTCCCTGACTTTGATGATCATCTCTCTCTGTTTTTTTGTTTTTTTTTCCATCTTCAAAATCTGATGCCTCTGATTGCACTGGGGTAAAAAAAAAAAAAGAATGTTTCAGCGAGGAAAGGTATTGTTAGCCTGGTTGCTATTGTAGTGTATAGCTCAGCTTCTAGGGCTTAGTGAACCCGCATGAGAATTAACACTCTGCGTCTTGTTAGTTATGTGGTTTGGGGAAGATTTCTGAATGTCTGTTATCCTTAGTTTCCTCATTTGTGTGACAGGAACAGAAGCCCTATTTGATAGGGTTCCCAAGAGGATAGATTGAAAGAAACCATAGAAAATCATTAGGACTAGTTGCATTACCTAAGTTACATTCTCTAATGCCATGAGTTGATGAATTGCATTTTCACTGGGTCCCGATATGAATTGGTAATATTTATAGATACTATTTTAACATCTGTCCATTTATTTTAGGGTAAATGTTTGAAATCAATTCGGTTGTGTATGTTCTGTGACATTTGGTTCTAGCCAGATCAATTTGGTTTAGCAAGTTTTTTCTTTCCCTACCAGAAGTGTTTTTGTTACTGAACATTTTAAATAGGTATACATGATATATTTTTAACCAGTGATATATTGAGATACCTTTATAGATTACTGTTTCATCCAACCAGAAACATAAAGGATTACCTGGTTGTTGTTAGGTATTCAAAGCCAATCATCCCTGAATACCATGTCTCACAGAAGAATCATTTCATTTCAACACCCTGGACTTTTGAGGGTATATTTGTCATCTGGATGTCTGAGAAAGTCAACCACTGTTACCCAAAATAACGAAGTTACTATTTTACTTGTTATATTTCATTGTTTTATTTGTGCCTAAGCTTTTTAGATTTTGAGTATGTGTAAAACATATTCACATATTTATAATTTTATACTTTAATCATAAATATTAAATTTCTTTTAATTCTATGTGAACATGAGTAATTTGCATGATTGAGTTATATGACAATATATTTTCAATCATATTCATAATTCAAAAACTACAAATAAAAGATGAATTTTCTCTCATTGTAATATCCAAATGGTCTTGTAATGTTTTCTAATATAATTTTTGAAATGAAAAAATTTTTTAGAGCATCACAAAAAAGCTGTTGATGAAAAAGCTGCATCATCCTTTCTTGGGGTATCTAAAAACTTAATTATTCCATAATTCATATCAGTTTCATTCTTCAACCTTATTAAAAATATTTTCAATCATGTATTCTTAATCTTCTAATTCTTTACAGTTGATATTATGGTTACATGATCTTTGACTGCTTGAGTTATATCCAAACCTGTAATTTATTCAGAATTAAGGATTATAAGGATACATTTTTATATATTCTTTTATGCATATTTTACATTTCATAATTGAAAAAACTTACAATTATCTTTTTATAAAACTTTCTTTAAATGTTATATAAATATATTATTTTCCATATTAGTTCATTAAAAATTATATTTATCTCATAATGTTCTCTTTGAGAACAAGCATATTTTAGTGAAATTCCTCCTCAATTTATTTTGTCAGAAACTCTAATGGAAAGTAATTCAACTTTTTATGCTTAAAAAGTTCTGGTTGTAATTGATCTCAAAGTGTTATGGACGAGCAGTGCCATCTGCTTTTGGCCTTGAATAGTCTCAGCGACAGAGTTCCAAAAGCTCCATCATCAGCATGGAGAGAAATGTGCTTCCTACTTCTCAGCTTCTCTGAAGTCACCAGATAAGGCGCAGAAAACTAAGTGCTTCCCTGATAAGTGTGCTAATGGCACTAAAAGAGATGATTGATTTTTTAAATGTATAATTTAACATTCTTCCATAGAGAAGCAAGTATAAAAAGACTGGAATTTTTCATCTTGCTCTGAAAAGGCCCGACTCTAGTGGCAGGTGCCCGAAGGCACTCTGGTCAGACAGTTCCTGCGGTTTTGTGTTTGTTTTGGTAGTGGGGCACGTGCGTCCCCAGGGGCCCCTGAGCACTCAGCATCTACAGCATCCCTGCAATGCCATTTAGCCATCCTGTCCCCCCCCCCCCCCCGGGACCGTGTGCTAGCTGAGGACAGGGTGCTGGCAGACCACCTCTATTTTCACTTAGAAAATTGCCACCCTGTGATCCTGCCTTGTACACGATTACTTTGCTATGGTCGAAGTACCTGCAAGAAGATAAGTCTTTTGCTAGACAGACATTTCTTAAGTACTTCTCCCCATCAAAAACTACGGCAGATGTGATGAGTCTGGGTTACTAATGAGGCAGGTTCCATTTCCACAGGGTGTAAATGATGCATAATGGTTTCAGAACTGTTGTCTTCATTATGCAGCTGTAGAAAAAACTGGGAAAGATTCTTAGGGGGAAGCAGAAGGCCACTGTGCTGCTTTATTTGGGGGAAAGGGGTATGACCTGTTAATGATTTAGAAGCTAGTTAGTCCTGTTAACGAAGCCTAGAATTATTTGAACGCACTGGGAAAACAGATAAATTTCACAATCAAAACAGATTAAGTCTCCTAAGGTAAACTTGAGTGCCGTTTGACACTCCCTCTTACCTAGTCTCCCTTTCCTTCTTCTAGAACTCTGTTTCATTGTCAAGGACAACTTAAGCCATCTCCTGGTTCTGTCATACTGCAGCCCACCTGCTCTTGAAGACTCCTCCACAGGCTCACAACTTTTAAGAAAGTTCATGAATTTCCTCAGAACCGTTAGATGGTCCCCTTTCTCCCCTTCTCTCCATTAACCTGAGTTAGTTTACTTTCTAGTAAATTTAGCTATGTGTGGATAGATAATTAGGTAGATAGATACAGTTGGTTGGCCTTACGAGGGTGGAAAATATGCGAAATAAAATGTTACATTGTTGCTGACATGTACCATGTAATTAGGCCTACGATGGTTACATCTGTACTGAGCAGGTACAGATAACTGTTTCTTGTCATTATTCCCTAAACAATGCAGTGTATCAACTATTCTCATAGCATTTACCTTGTGTTAGGTTTATAAGTGATCTAGAGATGACAAAGTATACAGGAGGATATGCGTAGGTTATAGGCAAAGAGCATGCCCTTTTAAATCAGGGTCTAGAGCATCCATGGATTTTGGGTGTAGAACCAATTCCCCATGCATACCTAGGGACAGCTTGGTGTGTGTGTGTGTGTGTGTGTGTATCTGTAAATATTATGAGGTTAGGTGTGTAAAAATGTAACATTATAGATTTTTCCCTACTGTAAATAAATCGAAGAGTCCCCATCTCCACAGATGGTAGAAAAGTATCTCAGTTTCTCCCAGCTTAAATCAATTTCTCACGGGTCTCCCCTCCCTTGTCCTTGTGGCTGACCGAGTTCCCTGGGGGTTTTATGTGGCCTCAGGAGAGTGGCACTTGGTCCAGAGGCTGTCCTCTGTCCTGCATTGCCCCAGGTCGTTGGGCCTTGGGTTTCAGTCTGTTGCTTCTTTTTCTGAGTCACAGACCCTGGCCACACCAGGGCCTCCGCTCACCAAGCCCCCATGCAGCTTGCTCGTCCTGACCTCATGTTTCTCAGGTTCCGTCCTTCAGCTTCAGAAAACATTCCAAGAGATTTGGAATTTTTGTAAACTGTCCCAGGACCATTTGTCTACCGCGGCCATCGACACCCTGGAGCTCAAGCTATGGTCGGAACTGAGGTTGCTTTATGTGGCACACGGGTGTCCAACCTGCAGCCCACAGGCCACATGCGGCCCAGGATGGCTATGAACACAACCTAACACAGAACTGTAAATTTACTTAAAATGTTACTTACTTTTATTACTAAGTTTTATTACTTAGATATGTACATTTCCTATGTTAGGGATCACAAACTTGAGACCTGCTCAATGATTTTAAAAGATTATTGAAAGGGCCGCTGCATAACCAGGGTTATTGTGTGGGGACTCTTTTGCTTATCTGTGGTGGCGGACATCACGAAAATTATGTATGGACCTTTCTTTCTTTTGGCTCATCAGTTTTCATTGGTGTTTGTGTATTGAATGTGTGGCCTAAGACAACTCTTCTTCTTCCAGTGTGGCCCAGAGACGCCGAAAGGTCTGACACCCCTGGCTTAGAGCCTCAGAGGACGGACTCTGGAAGGTCACCTCTTCTTCTCCAGAACTCCCAGCAAATGATTGGGGGTTTCCATTAACATGCCTTTCCTCAAACCACTTGGCTTGGGGGGTGGAGGAACCCAGGCAGCTTCGAAGATTTAACCTTGTCCCTCTTTACCCACATTTCCCCATCCAGCTGAGCCTTTCTTTCCTTTTTAAAAGCAACTAGCCCCTCCTCCATTCTTTGTCAGTCTTTGATTTTGCTGATTAACCCGGTGTCTTCTTCCTTCAGGATTTGTTCTTTCGCATTCCAAATCACTGTTCCCTCAATCATTTGGGGATGGGAAAATTTGGCTCTCAAAACAAATAGCTTTTCTAAGAAGTCTTAATGGAAACCAAAAAAAAAAAAAAAACATAAAATAAAAAGAAATTATCAGAAAAAATAATCAGGTACGAAACTGAAATTGATTGTCTTCTTTTTCTATATTGTCTCCTTTTTCCCTTTTACTTGTATTTTGTTCTCGCTTTGGTTGTTTTATTAATTTTTGAGTACTTTTTTAAAGATTGGTTTTTGTTGTTTTATTGAGTGCTCTTTTTCAAGGGCAGGGTGTGGAGAAGACGCAAATCCTTTTTGGCAGCAGAGAGTTAGAACTTAAAGATAAATTCAAATGCCCGTGTTTGGGTCTTCTTGGTGGCCTCTTGTATGCATTGCCTGAGTACATGTAATTTAAAATTTCCATTCGTGAGTTGTTTCTTTATATCTCAAAACTGCTTATCAAAGGACATACAGCAACAGGTACTCGTGACAGAAGAAAAGGACAAAGGGCGAGTGAGCCATTATCACACATTAGTCCTGAACTGTGGTTCATTGCGTTCTACAGTTTGGGGAATTTCAGGCCTTTCCGTTGTTAATAACTACAACCCTGTGGTGTAAAATTTACAAGAACAGGAACAGGAGGATGAAGGAGAAGCAGCTCTTATCTCCATTGCCTTTGCTTGTAATGGCTTCGGTAATTCACCCCCAGGGAGAAACAAGCAATTGGAAAAATTCCTCTCACTGGTCACAACCTGTTCACAGATTGTTTGGCAAGAAATGAAGATTAAACAGTTATCAGGTGTAGCAGATTACCCCTGAGAGTTTTATTTTTATCTTACAGTAAATCACCCTCTGATAAGCCCAGATGATAGCACTTAAAAAAATCTCTTTGGAGAGTATTTGATTCTGTTATAGAATGCCCACTTGATATCGCGCAGTGACCAGTCCACTACCCATTGTTACAGAGCAAACCTCCATGCCTAGGTTGTTGTTTAAAGGACGGGTTACCCAATGATAATATGCATATGAATCAATGGGAATCTTGTTAAAATGCAGGAGGCCTGGGGCGGAGCCCAAGGTTCTGCATTTCCTGACCTGGTCCCAGGTTACATAACTGCTATCGGTGCCTGGTTCTCACTTTACACAGCGGAGTTTTGGAGAAACTTACAAGTCTCAAATGGAGTTGCACAAAAGTTTCTTAATGCATTAGTGGAGCCATTAGGGACTTGCAACACCAATGACCTTTATGGGCCCCTTAGCTTGCCAATCATTAAAGCAATTGCCCAGCTGGAAAGTAATAGTTTAAGCAAGGACAATCCTGTAACGTTCGGCTGTGGCCAGAGCGTCACCTCCGCAGATGTCCGTCCTGAATTGGCTCCGATGTTCTGACCCGCCTGTTGGAAGGGTTGCTTGGAGAATGCCTTTCTTCTAGACTCGCTCCACCCTCAGGTGACAGGACTCCCTTCCGGAGCTATACAAAACGTTGCTTTTTCACGAACAAGCAATTTCTGCACTTGCACAATCTTATAAGGACCTAAAATCTTCTGTGAAGATTGGGGTGACCCCAAAAAAACAACTGGAGGGATTTAGATGTAATTATGCTAATTCATCAAAAGATACCTCAGTTGCCAGTGATGAATGTCTCAAAGGTTTGGACACAATTCCTTGATATCAATTCCTTGATAACAAGGAATTTTAGGGGAAAGCCATCACGGTGGGTAGTTTAGACGTTTCCTGGGATTTTGATTCCTTAACAAGAGATCCTAATTTCAATGCTTGTCATTCCCACGCCAGTTCAAGTAAGCTTCTGACTCTACTAAGTATTAATTCTACACAGGAGAATCTTTTATATTAGAAGAAAATTGTTTTATCAAACAATTTTATTTGTATATTAGAAGAAAATTGTTTTATCAAACAAAGAAAAAGTAGAGTCTACCAAAGAATACAGGAGTTTTATTGCATATTTGTTACCAGACTAAAGGGGACCATTCGCCTGGGCACATCAAATGCAAACAGGAGTTTGCAGCCAAGAAAGTAAAGGTTTATTTTTAAGGAAATGGTGCCCACCTGTGAGCTCATGCTTACAGACCTGGCTGCCGGATGACTTCCAGGGGGTGGGTTATATAGGGGGAAAATCACGGCATTGTTCCATCCGGTTTCAAGGTGTGGTCCGTGGGTCCAGGGCTGAAACACAACTGAAGTCTAGACATTGTCTTTAGCTTGACCAAAACTGTTTCTGTGGTCCACAGACCTGAAGCTTTGCTCTTAAGACCCTTTGATGCTGAGCAGAATCTGATGTCCTAAGGGCTAATGATTAAGGCAGGGGATGGACAGATAGAAAGGAGAAACTTGGAAAAGTCAGCATTTGTGCTGCATGTCACTACCAGAACCAATAAGTAGACACAAGGATTGACTCTTTATGGGTGCTCTATTCAGATGCCAATGATATGAGAAGGCAGTGGGTTGGGTACCCTCAAAAATCATCTTAACATCTCATGTCAAGCTGACCTTTTTATAAGGGGAAGAAAGTGTAGGTAAGCAGTTTGCGGAAAAGGCTAATCAGATAAGAGTTGCAGTCTGGAGGTGATTTTTCTATTACTTCTTTATCTGTTGATCAGAATTTCTTATCTGCTACACTGACCTTCCCTCCCAGAACACAGTGGCTCCCTGGGGCACAAAGGTTGAATTGCTTGTCAACCTCCTGGGGTCATGCATTCCATTTTCTGGAATAATAGTTTTCCTTACACATTAATCCCTTAAACCTATCAACTGAAACTAAAATCTTTAACTTTTGAGTTCCCCTGTCAAAACTGTCCTGTTCAAAAATGGAGTTTCTGTGGTTACATCTTGTCTTCAAATCTTTCTTTTAGATTATGGAAAGTTTTAAACACATACAAAAATTAGGAAGACTAGTTTGAGAGCCCTGTGTAACCCATCTTGCAGCTGTACCAGTTACCAACCCATGGGGCTACAGATTGAATGTTTGTGTACCTTCAAAATGTGTAAGTTGAAGCCATAATCTCCCAAGTCCTGCCAGGTGGAGGTGGGGCATTTGGGAGGTGATGAGATCATGAAGGGGGAGCCCTTGTGAACAGGATTAGTGTCCTTCCAAGAAGAGGTACAAGAGTGATGATTTCTTGTACCTCTGGCATGTTTTTCATCCTGAGCGAGGATACAGTCAGAGGCCAGGAAGAGAGCTTCCATCAGGAACCCAATCAGCCAGCACTTGCTCTTGGAATTCCCAGCCTCCAAACCTCTGAGAAATAAATCTGTCGTTTAAGCCATCCAGTCCACAGTATTTTTGTTATGGCAACCCCAATTTACTAAGACACAGAGTCTACTCTATTTCATTTATATTCTCAGCTCCCCATCCTTGAGTTATCACCACCATCTTCATTTAATTCTCACCTAAAGGTATGTTCATTGATTTTAGAGAGACACAGAAAGAGAGAGAGAGACAGAGAAAGAAAGAGAAACAAACATTGATCAGTTGCCTCCTGTACACACCCTGAGCGGGAATCAAACCCATAACATTTTGGTGTACAGGACAGCTTTCCGACCAACTGATCCACCCGACCGGGGCCATCCTTGAATTATTTTGAATCAAATCCCAGATACCAGGTTATTTCCTCTAGAAATATATCAATATGTATGTCTAAACATGTACATAAGAACTTTAAAAATATAACTGCCTTATTATTACTAGTTTAAAAATTAACAGTAATACCTTAATATCATCAGAAATTTGTGTCGTGTTTGTATTCCCCTGATTCCCTTAAGATGTTTTTCAGTTGGTTTGTTCAACTCAGTATTCAAAGAACTTTTTCCACCTTGCATTTGTTAATGTGTCCCAAACCTCTTTTAATTTGTAAATTCTTTTTTCTTCTCTACCCACCCCTTCCACCCCTTGCAATTTATTTTGGAAGAAACTGGACCATTTGTCCGGCATTCTCGATTTTGATGATTGCATCCCTGGGGTATCGTAGAACATGCTACTCTGCTTTCCGAGTTTCCTGTGAGTTGGTATTTAGATGCAGAGACTTATTCAGATTTTAATTCGGTGTTGTGATAGACTACGTCATAGCTGGCACTGAATGCGCCTCACTGCATCATATTAGGGAATTCATCATTTCTGTCTTTCTATTTGTTTTAATGTTGCTAAAGATGATCCTATCTTTCACCGGAGAGTTCAGATGAAAGTTCAGAAATATGAGAGTCAAGAAATCTGAATCAAAAATTTGATTTCAGCTTTGATAAATGAAATATGGTATAAGTGTTAAATATGTGCTAGATCATTTTACATGTGCAATAAACATATAAGATTAAATTGGGCTACATATCGTAAAAATACAAAATGAAAGTGGCCTGTATAAGATAGGAGTTTCTTTTCCTTTTTAAAAAAAATATGTTTAAAGATAGGCTGTTCTAGACTGTGGCTGTCATAGGCGTGACAACCACGCTGTGGTCATCCAGGAGCAGTTTTTTGTGCGTTACCTCTATGCTTAAGATTACCTCATGTCCAAAAATGGCCACTGAAGCTCCAGCCATCACGTCTGCTTCTCAGGCTGGTAGCAAGGATGGAGGGGAAAGGGTAGAAAGCAATCAACCTCCCAGGTGACTCAATCTACTTTAAGAACCCCAACCAAGGAATTCCGGGTTTTTCTAAATGGTCACCCATAGCTTCAAAAGAAGCACAAAAAGTTAGAAAGGTGGGATTCACATTGTGGGAAGCTTATCAAAATATTGATAGAGTATTCAAAAGATTTCAGGCTGCCAGAAATGATAAATGGCTGTGATATATAATAGAGGATTGTATCCTGGTATAACCCATTATTATGTAGACATAATTCCCAATTTCTGAAAGATATATTGATCCAGATAGAAAAAAAGAGGCATGCATAAAAATGCAGAGAAATTCTTGGCTAACGTATTGCCAGCATTTGATAAGTATTTGTTGTTGATTTGAATGATTGTATCCAAGAAAGCCAGGCCGAAATGGGAACTGCAGTCATGTTTGTCCAAGGAAAGGAAGGACACTTCCAGTTTGAAGGGAGGGGTGAAGGATGGATTTCAGGGATCCATTCAAGAGGGTCGGGGTGGGGGGAACGGGTGCTTAAGCCAGGTGTGGGGATGGAGGTGTGACACAGACAGACCCACTGATGTCAGGGAATACAAAACAAATAGCTTCTCCAGGAACTACATTCAACAGGACCGCCACCTCCCTGAACAGGATGTGCTTCGAAAGGATGTGCCTCTTGTTCCACTGAAACTGGAACGTTCGCGTACTTATATTTTCAAAGTAAATGCTCTGTCGAGTTGTTTGGTTTTTATTTTGTTTTAGTAGGAATTTTGGAAAGGGAAAGAATAACAGCTCAATTGAATTGGATGGTTACTATGTGCCCCACACTCTTCGGGATAGTTTACATTTAAACCTCACAGCCCACGAAACTGGTACTGTTATTAGCCCATTTTACAAATGGAGAAACTGAAGCACAAAGGTTAACTAACATGCCTAAAGCCACACTACTGGTAAGATGGGGAGTGGGGATTTGAACCCTTTCCCTTTACTATATTGTAGCAGATCAATCATAACACATATTCTTGAGTATTTTTTGTGAATTGTTAGAGGAAGTGTTGGCAGTGAAAAGGCATCACGTGTTAGTGGCAAGTTGGACCTCAGTTCAGCAACCTTGGTACTTCAGTTCGGGTTAAGAAAGAATTCAGAGGCAAGACTCAAATACAAGCAAAAGTTTATTTAGAAAGTCACAGGTAGAAGAAGTGAGCCAGCTGAGTTCTGTGGGCTCAGGAAAAAGGTTACAGAGGCAAAAGAAGACCCTTGGAGCTTAGAGAGAAAGAAAGGCAAAGACAACAGGTTTTGAGGGAAGGAGAGGAGGAAGCGCAGGGGTGTGCTCCAGAGAGAGGGAGCCACCCTGGGGAAAGAGGAGGGTGGGGAAAGGCGCAGGCATGCTCAGCAGAGCTTGTGCTGGGTTTTAAGGGCAGGGGGGTTTAAGGGTGGATCTCAATAGAATATTCATCAGTTTATCAGGGGTTTCCTTTCAGGGTCATGGTCTCCACTGATGGGTCAGAGCCAGGGCAGGGGGTCATTGGTCATCACAGTTAGTCCTGCTGTCAGCCATAGCACCGCCCCACCTGGCCTTGCTGCTTTTCTGGGCTTGGAGCTAAAACACAGCTGAGGCTTAGATGTTATCTCTAGGGCTTAATTCTTAAGGGAGTGGTTGTGCAAGGGCTTTTTGAGGCTATCCTCCAGCCCCCCTCATTCCTCCTCTAAGTGGCTATACTCTTGTGGCTGTATACAAGCCAGGGAGGAACAATCACCCTGAGGGTGAGGTCCCACCTTACGATTGTCCATTGCTGGGCACCCAGGGCTTTCCGCCCAGATGACCTTTCATGCCTGGTCCACTGTTCTTGCTCTGCTCACACCTGTCTAACTGCCTACCACAGAAGTGAGAGGGAGGAGATGAAGTGATAGCACGGTTTGGCTTAATCATAAATAGTGAAACGGGGAAAAGAGATTGTCCAGGTGTCCCAGTTGAGTGCGGACTTAGTCCTGGGTCTTGGGTGCCCCATCATCCATGCTGAGCGTAGGGCATGCACTTGGGCAGCTTAGTCCAGAAGTTTCATAATAGGTCTTAGACCCTAAAACTTGTGTCACCTCTGTGTTCTCCTTTCTCACCTCTGCCACTTCTTCACGCCCTCCACTTCTAGAGCAATCTTGACAGTCACACACCTGCTACGGGACACAGTGACCCTGTCTTGAGCCTGACCCCATCCACATACTCCAAGACTTTGCATCTGAGAACACCACTTCCTAGACTTTTCAGATCTCAGATTTTGTGTACAATGCTATGATTTGTATTTGGCCTGTGGTCTGCCCTGAGGTCCACTGATAAACAATTTTAATTTAGCTCTTTGGCAGGACCCAACCTTGGCAGAAAATACAGGCTGGAGCAGAAGAAATTACTTCCTGCCTTGCTCATCCAGTTGCACAGTTAGGGTCAATCCTTCAAGCCCACCCTCCCTCTCTTCTCTACCTTATATGCCCCTTTGATCTGATCTGACAGATGTGGTCCAGCCTCAGGTGCAGTGTAGGAAGAGGTGAGGGGAGTGCAGGGAGGTAGGAGAAGGAGACGGGGCTAGCAGGGCTCAGAGGGGGCATCTATCACCCTCTGGGCTCCAAGTTCAAGCACTGGCTGGAGGAGGAAGAGCTCTAGGCCAGCAGCTTCCACGGGCTCTTCTGCCCCAGCCCTCCACTCGGTTCTCCGGAGAACCTGCATCTCTCTCCTTTACCAACAAGCATGCACCCCTTTGGGGGCAGGGCCCATCTTACGCGCTTTGATGTCTGCCTTTACCCCCACGCCTAGTGCACAGGGTCTTGCACATAGCAGGCCCTCAAAAATATTTAAAGAATAAAATTCACTGTTATCAGAGTCCTGAACTCAATGAAGTTGAGCTCACATACCGACTCTACATAAACACACCCACACACTGCTTCGTGCAAGCTATGCCCCTGCCTCCTGGACCTCACAATCACCTGGGAGCTTGTAAAAAATACACCCCGGAGAGCCTGATTCAGGAGCAAGCAGTGGGAAGCTCACAAATCTGAATTTCTAATAGGTGCCCCCAGTGATTCCAAAGCAGCTATACTGTGGAACTTGGAGAAATGGCCACTGCAGCATTTCTCAATCCTTCTGACCGGAGCTCACTCTACCAGGGGTGTCCAGCCTTCTGGCATCTCTGGGCCACACTGGAAGAAGAAGAGTCGTCTTGGGCCACACATTAAATACACAAACACTAGTGAAAGCTGATGAGCAAAAGAAAGGTTTTAAGTAAATTTAGGATTTTGTGTTGGGCTGCATTCATAGCCGTCCTGGGCCACATGCGGCCCCAGGCCCACAGGTTGGACACCCCTGCGTGCATTGATAACTCTGGTTTCCTGGGTTATCACAAGCCACATGGTACACACACCAGAGGGGCACCTTTGCCATGGAGGCCCTATGTCCTTTAGAATCTGAGTCTTCATGAGTTTAAAATTCCACAAGGCTGAAGTGTTTGCAAAATACTGTGCAAGGAGGAAGGAAAAAAAAATGGTTGCTATGTGAAACTTGAATACTAACCTGGAACTACTCCCAAATCAATTGAACTTTGGTTTCCCATTTCGAATCTTCATTAAATGCCCCTAAGTGAGTTTTAAGATACCATTTCCATGTGAAAAGCTTATAAAGACTTGTTTTCTGTAAGAGTGTGCTTGGAAAAGAAACATTTTTATCCTGTTCTACATATGTTATCAAAACTTAATAGGTTTTTCCCAACCTTTCTCTGCTACTTTTTTTTAGCTATGAAATAGCCACTTGCTCCAATGTAGCTCCCAACGACTCCCCACACTCTCCAGTGGTTCTGCATCAGCCGGCACCTGAATTTGTCCACGCTCAGGATGCTTCTTAGAAATTGGCCTGCGCAGTACGTTTGATATAAATTTTATAGAGCCATCTTCTTCAGATTTTTCTTTGTCAAACAAATTACTCCCTTTTTTAATTATTCTTACTTGCTTTCATACGATGATTAAAATATCACAGGAAATGTGTGTGATTAAGTTCATGTTTCCTGAATACATTTTATGATTAGGCTCAGACAGATGGCTCCTGCCATATCTAATAGAACACCAGAAATACATCAGTAACCTCTTTATAGGGTGTGTTTTAGCTCCAGTTCCTAGCACCATGTTGGATCCTAAGCCTTGTACTTTTTTCCTTAATTTATTTTTCCTATTATTTTAAGGATAACGAGTCCTATTTTTCATTTGTGCTTCTTTGCTCTAGGCAGATATCTTTATGAGCTACCCCGTTTCCTTGCTGGAATAAACTAGCATTATGGGTAAATAAATATCATTCATAAGCATAAATAAAGTAAGATACTCATTTATGTTCATTTAACTTGTGGTTCTTTTTTGATTCACATTATTTTTGCATGGAATTGCTGTAAACCAGTGATCCCTGCAAAGCACTCTGATCTTTTTCTGAAAAAAGAAATCCAACCCACTTACTATATAGTCACCTAATCACAAATATTCCCTATTACAAATGCTCCCCCGCCACTCAGGGTGTCTGCCTTCCCCAGCATCGCCACCACCAGGGGGCACCCACCTCCTCTCCAATTTCGTGGTCCAGGGCCCCACTGCCTCTTCACTGCCACTGGAACCTTCCAATGTGGCTGCCTGCCGCTGACCGATGTCTCCCCTGCTCACGCCCGAAGTAGTCCCTTCTGCCCCAGACCTGCTTCAGCCCAGCAAAGGGAAAGGTCGGGATCACCTTGGAGCTGGGACAGCCATCTTTGGAATCTCCTGAGGAAGGTTTGTCTCCCACATCTAAGGGAGAGAAACACTGAATGCTTAACTACATGGTAGACTGTTTCATTTTTAGGGGCTTTACTTGGTGTTTAGAAGACATGTTAGTACCTTGATCCTCTCGTTCCCAGTGGCTGTTATATTTTGAGAGACATCTTACAGATCTTCTGGGCTCCAGCTTCCTTTCTCACTATCCAGTCTGTTCTCCACACTGTCACACGCAGTCTCCCTAGACCCAGGTGTGGCTGCACACCCCCTGCTTCCGCTGCTTCTGACGCCCCTCGGGGTGAATACCCAGAAGCACTAGGGCCTGGGCCACCCCCCACCTCAGCCCCTTCTCCCCACCCTGGGGAGGTTTGCTGTCTGTTTGAATTTTTTTTTAAATAGCACATTGGGGTTTCTTGCCTGCTCCTTTTAAAAAATGAGACTGAGGCTCTTTACACGGTGGTGATTAGACACCTCTTATGTTTATCAAGTCTCTGTTTGTTCCTTAGCCGTATTCCTATCAGGTGTGTCAAATGCACAAACAGCAGCCTGGGCTTGAATGACACACCACTCTGTAAGCTTTTCTCATGAGGCCCTGCTGGCGCCTGGAATAGATGGTGTGAGAGTTAATTAGATGCCATTACTTGCACAAATCTCCGAGGCTTTTTTTTTTTTTATTGTACACAAGATGAGTCTATTAATTATTTCTATCAAGGAAGGTTTAAATAACATCAGTTAATAGCCACTGGTGGCAGCCACCAGCAGGCAGAACGAGGAACCCTGGGTTGGGTGTCATCTTCTTCCCCGCGGGGAGAAGATCTGTGGAGACAGAACCACTGCCTCTGGGAGTGTGCAGTCTACGGGCGAGGATTAAATACTCGTAGAGGAAGGGGTTGAAAGAACTTAGCGTAGGGCTCCGTACTGGTGATCACGACATTGGCACAATGGGTGAACAGGGACCCCCACCCCCACCCCACCCCAGCGCAAGACCCAGAGAAGATGTGAGGATTTGAGTCCAGCACAAACACCAGCTTGCTTTTCCTAGTGCTTTTACAGTTGTATAGTAGTGCAGTGTTTTGTGGGTCTGTTGTGAAAAAATATTCCACTCTTAACGGTGTATGTAGGTGGGGATCTCACCTGCCAAGTTTCTCCCGCTGCAGGGGCCCTCAGTGTCTGGCACGCTGCCGTGAGCAGGACACTGTGTTAGAGTTAAGCATTGTTCTCTCTCCAGTTCTCTTTTGGAACACGCTCACCCCTGAGAGGAGAGACCTCACTGAGCCTTCTGCACTTCTATGTAGACTGCTGGACCCGAAGCTTCCAGAGCAGGAGGGTCCCAGAGTATCTTCATGTGTGGTGGAAGCACAGAAGGGGACAGAGGATGTCCAGCATCCAGCTCAGTCATGGAGGGCCACTCCCCTACCCCACCATGGTCTGGAACCTGTCCTTCTGCAGCCCCATATTCATCTGCCTCACTGTCCCTTCCCCCTCATACCCCACTTCTCTACTCTGAGCTCCAGCCACATGAGGGTAATTTGTTTCTTAGTGCTGGCTGCCGCCTCTGCCCAGAGTGCCTCCACCCACACCCAGCATAATCAGAGCCAGGGCCAGTAACTCGGACCCCTGTCATAGGAAGCACAACCTCAGATTGGTGAAGCATGAAAGGGGAGGGGGCAAGAGAGTGCTGGGAAGCCTCCTGGTGGGGTGGGGGGGCAAGAAATTTACACAGTGCTTTTTTTTTTTAATTGAGATATGATTTATATACCACCCAACTGTCCCTTTTAAAGTATACAATTCAGCGGTTTTCACTACAGCCATAAACTTATGCAACCATCACCACTATACAATTTCAGAACATGTCCATCGCCCCAAAAAAGGAGCTCTGTGTTCATTGACAACGGCTCCCCGCTTCCCCAGCCCCAGCCTCCAGGAGCCGCCAGCTTACTTTCTATTCCTGTGGTTTTGCCTATTCTGGGCTTTATATAAATGTAATCATACAATACATGGCGTTTTGTGCCTGGCTTCTTTCACTTAGTGTATGTTTTCAAGGTTTACTCATGTTGTGCCATGTGTCAGTATTTTATTCCTTTATATAGCAGAATACCATTCAGCTGTATTACATGGATATGCCACTTACTAATCAGATCACCATTTAATGGACATTTGGCTTCTTTCCACTTTGTAGCTGTTATAAATAATGCTTCTATGAACATGCATGTACAAGGTGTCGTGGGGCGTATCTTGGGTGTGTACCCAGGAGTGGAACTCCAGGGCCATGTGGTAACTCCATGTTTAACGCTGGGAGGAACGACCAAACTGCCTTCCAAGGTGGCTGCTCCATTTTACATCCCAGCGACAGCGTGAGAGGGCTCCAATTTCTTCGCATCCTTGCCAATATTTGTTATTGTTCATCTTATTCATTCTAGCCACCCTAGTGGGTATGAAGTGGTATCTCATTGTGCTTAACCCAATATTTTTTAAATTAAAGTGTTGGCATGTTCTCTATTTCAGAGATCTAGGCAAAACCCTAGTGTCCCTTGCAAGGTAGCTCATTCCTAGTTACAGTTCTTTGGGTCAGTTAGAAATAGATACCCTCCCAACCCTTCACCAGTGCAGCCGCATAGTGCATGGCTGGATGAGTAGGTAATACCTCTGTGCACAGAGAAAGGCACCTCCTCCCCTTTCCTTGGACAGGATGCAGCTCCTTACCCAGGCTCATGGCTTGGCCTGTGGGGCACGCCTCTTCCACATGTGACTTTGTCCAGGGCGCAACCCAGACAATTCTCCTTGGCCTGCACTTGGCCACTTGGCAGTTGGATTTACATGGATTCCAATCTCAGCCGAACTTTGGAGCTGTGACTTGGGACAAGTGATTCAATGTCCCGGGCCCTATTTCCTTTTTGGGAGACAATAATGACAATAATAGAACACTCTTATGGTATGGTGATGATTAATGAAATGAACTTTATAAAGTAGCTATTTCAGGACCTGGCAAATCAGGGTGCTGATTAAACAGTTCATTTTGTGCCTTGTCTTTAGGGACTCAGCACAGGTATTATTTCCTCACATGGGTGTCCAACCTTTTGGCATCTCTGGGCCACAATGGAAGAAGAATTATCTTGGGCCACACATTAAATACATTGTAACACCTAACCACACACACACACAAAAAAAATCTCATAATGATTTAAGTAAATTTATGATTTTGTGTTGGGCCACATTCACAGCCATCCTGAGCTGCAGGCGGCCTGCAGGCCACAGGTTGGACGCCCCTGCAGGAAGATGGGTCTATGGCCCACAGGCCAGCTCAGCCTGATGTCGTATCTCCCACAGGGTGAGAATGGGTTTTAAAGGGCTGTGACATGAAGAAGAACATGTGACTTAGGAAATATGCCCTCTGTGACCTGAAGTATGTCCCCCAGCATTTCCTGTCTGGCCCTTTACAGAAAAAGCTTACCGCCCCCTCTTACAAACCCCCTTTTGCCAGCCCCTCCTGCCCCCCCCGCCCTGTCCCACCCCTAGTCCCTGGCTGGCTGTTCCCACTCATGGCCCGCCTCACCTTGGAGCTGTCTCAGTTACAGCCCTATTCACACAGGACCCCCTAAGAGACTATCGCAGCTTCTTCACCCCTGAATCCCTTGCCACATATAAGGAGGGTAGGCAGGGATAGAAAGGCCAGTGAAGGCAGGGACTCAAACAGTTTTTCCAGGTTCACGATTTTGCCTGATTGTGAGAAGAAACCAGGCCTGCACTCTGGGTGTCACCCCATCGTTGCATTTTAGCTTTGCAGCCCCTTGGACCCCAACTTCATCCCAAATAGGGAATCCGTCCAGCATGTTAGTGCACAGAGCGGTTCTGAATTTGCCCCCAGCCGGGGCGGACTTCCCAGGAACACATCTATTCCTCAGCGGGTCACAGCCCTCCTCCGGAAGGCAGCTTGGCCTGCGGGGAACGGGCCCGCATCCAGCAGAACTTCTGCCCGTCCCAGGAAGAAGTGACCCTGGAGTTCTGTCAGCGAGGCCGCGTGAATTCAAGATCTGCACCCCCTAGGACAGGGCTGGACTGAGTGAAGGCACAGCAAGTGTTTTTTGAGAGTCTAAATAAGAGGAGCAATCTTGGATCTGCCTGCCTGATTCTAATCCTTTGGGCATTAAAAAAATTTCTTAAATTAGATTTTTCTTGCATTTATGCTTCTGTGAAAGTCCTCATGCAGACACAGATGCTTTGCGTTTACCACAAAGCTTTCACTGCAGTTTTATGGAATTAGTCATGCAAAGGATGCCTTCATTTTTTTGGCTTCTTACATACTAAACATGATTTTTACAATTTATTTCTATGAACCTGAGCTCTGTGTGTATGAGAGAGAAAGAGGGGTTGGTTTGTGCCCTGATGCCTTGTCCCCTGAAGAAAGGCCAGAAACGTCTGCGATGACAAGACGTTGACATGAGCAGGACAGCACAGGTCTGAGGGAGCAGATGTTCAATGTGCCGTTGGGGATCTCAGGAAAAACATGCACTTTTGTCCCCTGCAGATAAGAAAATTTTTTTAAAAAGGAAAATTACAAACCTAAATGAAGGATTTTCAGCTCACAATGATTTGTTAACTTTTTACCAAGAAAAAAGAAGGAAGGAAGGAAGGAAGGAAGGAAGGAAGGAAGGAAGGAAGGAAGGAAGGAAGGAAGGAAGGAAGGAAGGAAGGAAATAGAAAACAAATCACTCAGTTTATAGCAGGTTTTCTCCAAAGACTTTCAACGCATCAGTTGTTTGCAAACACACTGACCCGTGGAGGGAGTAGGGAGAGATTTCCAAGTCTTAGCTCTAAATAATTTATGTCAAAGCTTATCAAGCATTACTCCTCTGAAGCTTCAAAGCAGTTGTTTATAAATCCCTGAAAAACAGGATTGCATTTCCAGCCTTGGATGTGAGTGATCCCCTGGATGAGCTCACTTCCGGTGATGGATGGGAGAGCAGAGTTTGGCCTTGAGAACATCTCACACGTGTAGGGCAGAAGTTGTGTATGGACCACGTGATCTTCCAGGTGCAAGGGGTGCAGAGTGTGTGCTAAGTGCACTTACAGTCAAGTTGGGGGAGGGGGCCCAGGGGCTGAAGGACTCTTTAGATGTGTATCTGAGCAATTAGTGTGCTGCGTGAGTTTTGTTTTGTTTTTGTTTTCTTAAGTAAACATTACACATCTTCAGGAGAGAGGTTTACCATAACAGAGCAGATTAAAATCGCTGCAGTGGGTTACTTGGCTGCAGGGGCGGACGGATGTTTATAACAAACGTGTCTCCTTAGCCAGCTCCCTTTGACTTCCAACCATATGTATTTTATAAACTACCCAGAAAAGAGAGCATTCTGTTAAATGAAGGAACTTTAAAGTTAAAACACTTGAAGAAGGCAGGCATACTTTATGAGAACTTACCCAGTGACATACTGTGATCACAGCTGCAGGATTTTTAAGCTAATGGTGCCGCTATTGCAGTGTGACGTCCTGTGAGGTGAAAGGAGAGGTGTGAGAGTTATAGTCCTAAAGCCATCAAAAAATTAAAAAGGGAAATGTGTGTATCAGTGAGAAATGTGTTTGGCAGAAAGCAGCAGAAAACCTAACCACAGTGGCCCAAACAGGGGAAGAGGCTTATTTCGGGCAGTAAGCAGTCCAGGTCCGCTATAATGGTGCACGGAAGCCTTTGGAGCTCTCTCTCGCTTGTTGTACTATCCTCACTGGCTTGTGGATGCTGGCTTGTAGGGTGACAGTCATGCCTGCTTCCTCATGGTTGCACTACGGCTGCTGCACTTCCTGCCATCGGCGTTCCACGAAAGAGGAAGGGATTGAACATGAAGGCAAGGATTGAAAAAGGATGCCAGATAAGTCTGTCCATTATTAAAAGATTTCTCAAAAGGTTATTTCGGCGATATCCACTTATATTTCATTCATGATGTTCAGTGAATGGATGTGCTGGTTGACTGTGGCCTGTCCAAACGCTCCCTGGAAGCAGGAGTTGAGGGCAGCCCTCCACATTCTTAGGGACAGAGCAGGAGGGGGGTGATGGTCTGAGAGGAAATGGATATACTGCTGCCGAAAGAAAGGGGGGGGGCAGCTGCTGTTGTTGGCTGAGTCAGGCTTGGTGGTGGATGGTCATAAGCAAAGAAAGATAAATCACAAGCTGATGTTTTAATAAGCAACAAAATAATGAGAATGCATTTTATTTCTCAGTGGATTTATGTACTACTTTGCTCGTTCTTGAAACAATTTGAAGCCATTTCCAGAAAATGTGAAATAAAATGATAAAATATCAAAGCCATGAAGAATATAAGTTATAAAAGAAACTTCAATATAGAGAGACCATAGTCCCAAAATATTGCTATAGTTGAATAACCTTCAACTGCAGTTCAATTTCCTGGCAATCGACAGGAAAATGGGTCCGTAACTGGTTATGCAATTCTCATTTTCCACGAAGCAGAGATATGCTGGTTTTTCCAGAGTATAGTGGATTAGAGAGCGTGTGTGTTGGTTTGAATAGCTGCTCTGCAATTGACCTTGGATAAATTGTGTAATTCCTCTAATTCTCAGTTTTTCATCTTTTGTATGGGAGTCCTCATACTCATGGTATTGGATAGTTTTACAAATTAAGTGAGATAATTGTATGTAAGGTTCTAAGAAATAAGAGACCTAAGATGAGGAAAAAATAAGACGTCAGGAGACGGTGTGGTCACTGACACCCCATCACAAGCGCAGAGCTGAACTGGGTGATGCTGTACCTTTTAGCGTCTAGTGGGGGTTCTCTGGCTGTAAAGACAGCTGTGGCTCTGTAAGTTGTCTTCCTCTTTTTCTTGTTCTGTCAGACAGTAAAATCTTGAGGGATGTCAAATATTCGTGTCAGTTTAAAATATAGTTGGGGGAATAATTTGGGGACTTCTTTTATTTAGCCATGTTTGATAGCCTGAATGTAATAATAGCTCCCTATAGAAAACAGGGTGCTTCCTCTATCTTGGGGGAACTTTCTGAAAAATCCATTTACCCAACACCAAATAACAAATAAAAACAAATAAAAACCAGGGCCCATCAGTAAATGAGTGAATCAAAAAACTGTGGTACATTTACATGGTGGAATACTACACAGCAGAGAGAAAGAAGGAGCTTCTACCCTTCGTGACAACAGTATTGCGCTAAGTGAAATTAACCAGACAGTGAAGGATAAATATTAAATGATTTCACCTATAAGTGGAACGTAATCAACAAAACAAACAAATGAGCAAAGTAGAACCAGAGAAATGGAAATACAGAGCAAACAGACAGTAACCAGAGTGAGGAGGGGAACAGCAGGGGAAAGAAGGGGGGAAGGGTCAAGTCAAGGAACAGGTATAAAGGACCCAAGGACAACAAGGACAATGTTGGAGGACAACATGAATGTGGGAGGTGGGGGGTGGGTAGGGCAGGGGAGAGTTATATGGGAAATTTGAGGACAACTGTAATTGAACAACAGTAAAAAATAAATAAAATTTTTTAAAAAATCATACCATTACCAGTAAAAAAACAAAAAGAAACCCCCCAAAACAGCCTATAGATCCTGTGGAAACAGACTCCCCATGATCAGATCCATGCTGATCTGGGTGAACTGGCCTATATTATATGCCACACTTGTTAAAAATTAATTCATTTATGAAAAAGTTGTACTTGTGAAAAGCCTCCAATACGTAGGCAGTATGACATTTCTTCATCTGAGAGCAATTTAAATATCTTATTACCATCTCCAGCTAAAAATACCGTATGAATTCCAGAATCTTGTGAGGAGTTAATCTTCCAGCTCAAGTTCACCTTGCTGCTAAATCTCCATCTCATTTCAATTCATGGAGGCAGGGCGGGGGCGGGGGGGGGTGATGTCATTTTATGTCCCCTTCTCCAGCTATCAGCAAATCTGTGCCGGGGGGGGGGGGGGGCTGTGGGGGTGTATTGGAACACAACCAGCAAATGGCCCCTTGTCATTGTTTAGAAATGCTCTCTGTGTCTGTCACTCTTACTCCATTTTCTGCAGCTGAAAGTGGGTTTTTTGTGAATGGGTGCTTGAAGAATCAAGAACAATAGGGCCTTTGAATACTTTGGTATAGCAAGTCCTATTGGTTGCTTACCCAACATCCATGTCCCAATATCCACCCAGTCTCCTCCTCTTTGACCCCATTGGTCAAGTTTTACCCTGTGAAGAAGGTAACCCCATCCCCAGCTCCAGGGTCAATCCTGAGTAATTTAAGCTTCTAATGATCATGTCATTTCCTTTGCTAATGGGTAGTTGAGATGTGGGCTGGTAGCTTAGATCTGGCCAAGAAAACATGAGGGAAATTTTTCCTGGATTATAAAAGAAGGTAAGGTTTTCAGATCTTAAAGAAAGATAGATAGTCTCAAGATAGTCTCTTCTTTTCCTGAACTCTGTCACTCTGCATGCGATGGCTGGAATTACAGTCGCCATCATGCAACATGGGGAAAGCTGCTCTGGGAACAATACCGACCCACCAGGAGAGCAGAGCAAGATGGAACAAAAACATGGAGCGAATCCCGAATCTCGGTACCTAGGGATGTTTGTTTTGAATGAGAATATATTTCACTGTTATTTATTTATTTGTAAGAGAATATGTTTTTCTTATTGTTTGAATTGGGTTGGCTTTTCCGATGCCTACAGACAAAAGCATCCTTTTTAATATGCAGAGATAGGACATTGGCACAGAGCAATCAGGGAAAATCTTTCGCCACGTCTAAGCCAGTTGTTCTCAGATGCCGCGGCTCCACAGTTTTCTTGCCCTGTCTTTCTAAGCCCAGTGGGCGTGAGGGACAGCACCAGGCCAGAGAGCTAATGAATTTTGCATGGTGCGTTTTCCTGGCATATTACATATGCAGCACACACACATTCATGAATGTAAAACATGCCAAGAAGCCAACCCTACATAGCCAAATAAAGCATAGAGGGCTAGAACGTTCCTTATTGATTCAAACTGACAAGAATTAGGTAGGTATACTTTGGCAAAGGGGGAGTGACTAAACTGAGACTACTCAGTGTCAAAAGATACCACAGCCGTGCTCTCTCCGTGCAACTTCTCTGGGGCGCCCGAACCATTACCCCTGGTTCCCCTTCTCCTACCACTGTGTTCACATCTCTACTGGGCACTGGCCACAGAGTGTCAGTGTGCGCAGTGCCAGTGCATGGTTCCCTTACTGCCTGAGAGTTCACACAGAGGGCATGTCATGTCCTTTGTCGTCGTCATCCATCTGACAACGAGTTGTCGAGTCTCTACTGCTACGGGCGATGTCTCCCTGGAGCTGGGTACAGAAGACACCATAGTGAGGAGAAGCAGCTGTGCTCCTATCGCCATGGAATTCAGCGTCTCGTCAGAGACCGACGTCGTCGTAGCACGATGATGCATTAATTTGTTGCTGCTCACCAAATGCCGGCCCTCAGGGGGAGCTCAGTAATCACCTGTTGAATTCAGGCACAGAACTTTCTGTATTCCACATAGTCTTCTGCCCTCACGGTTGTTCACGTAGGTTCATCTTGTGGGGGAAAGGTTCCCAGAAGAAGGCAAAGTGTAGCCCAGTGTGCAAGCTCTTTCCAAGCCTCTGCTTGCGGCACGCTTACTGCTGTCTCACTGGCCGGTCGCATGGCCAGGCCCACGGTCCATGTGGGAGCAGGTCACACTCTGCGTGGATATGGGAGGTGGGATCGGTTGGGCTCTTCACTGTGCCAATCTGCCATGCTATTTTACAGTGTGGGCTGTGTTATAAAAGCCTTAAAAACCAGCCAAGAAATCAAAACAATGGTCATTTGAATCCAAGAATAAATTCCTTGCTACAAATTCACACAAACTAAAATTGTATTCAGACATTTTAAATGGAAAATGATTACATGGTTCACAGTGAACCGTGGAGCTAAGCCTTTGGTCTTAAACTCTTTAAAGTGCTTTGATGAGAGACAGAAGCACAGACGACCAAGTGAGGCTCTGCCCCAGCCTCTGTACTGTTTTCAGTGGGGGCAGTCTTCCCGCGCGAAGCTTCTGATGAGAGTAGCAGACTCTGCCCCTCTCCTCAACGTCCGGAGGAGACCATTCTGAATTACATGGTTGGCCTATGCTTGCAATGCCCGCTGTAAGTGATGGACCTCACAACCAATAATCAACACCTCTCCTTTGTTGCATTATAACAAATGAATTGTTTAGAGTGAGCTCAGAGTATAAATACTTAACTAAAAAGAATGGAACAAATATGAAGAAATAAAGCTTAACTTTAAGCAGACTCTTAAATCTTGAAAGCCTATATGACGTGCCTGCGCATGTTTTATTTGGAGATGTGTGTAATTAAGAGAAAATGTGTTACAGATCTGAATGAAAAGTTAAACTAAGCATGTGGGTCTGGTGGAAAAATTATTTACCCAGAATTATCTGCATAATTCCACATTCTGGTCCAAAACTTAATGTAAAAAGTCAGTTGGATTGATTAACACAAAAATGGAACCACTCCAAATTCTAGAACTAATTAGAAGACTGTGAGTTCTCTGTTCTAACTGGGAAATCTGTGACTCTCCTTTGCAGAGCTTTTTTTTTTTAAAGGACTTTTGGATCACTAAATACATAGCATATAAGAAAGTCCCAGAAATGGCTGGAATTGATGCAGATTCAGTGCAGTGCTATACCTGTAGTGCTTTTGAGCTCAACAAAACATGCAAGGCGCTTATAAATGAAGACGAGGGTTAAATAGGAGTGCCAAACTCGTACTGGGTTTTCCCATTTCATGTTGGTCATAAAAACCATAGAGACACCTTAAAGGGCTCTTAGAGGAGTAGGCAGAGGCTGCGTGCACGGCGCGGTAGGGCTATTACATATGTGCAGAGACAACACCAAGTCCTCGGTAAACATTGCAAAATATTCCTTCAGGATGATTTAGCCTTTGAAACTTTTGTATCCTCCTTATTCTGCTCATGTTTCATGTATGTGGCATGTGGGCTTCATTTCTGTTTTCTGTCAAACATGTGAGTATTCCATGGACTCAGTTTTCTATGGACTAACCCTAGGTATTAGAAAACTGTAACATACTGTAGAAATAAGATACCCAGATTATGGACTTCTTGTCTGTGATTTGTATTCTAACCAGAGAAAGAAGCCTAAACAATGTGGTGAAATTAAAAGCAAATCTGTCTTTTCTCACTATGTATTTTTCTTCACATTTGTCAATTTGAAGTTTGTAAGTATTCATCTTCCTGTTTGTGGATTCTACCAAGGTCACCTGAAATATGAGTTTTTAATCAAACTGGAAGGCACATTTTTCAGAAGGTTACTTTAAAGTTCAACTATGATAGTTTAATCATCACATCCAAAAATTATTTCTGGCTCATGTGAAAATTGCTTTTCTCTATGAGGATTCTGTTTCAGCATGCAAGGTATCACATGCCTGGGAACAGTTTGGTGATGCTCTGCATGGTAGAGATAAGGACATTAGATAGACCGGAATGGAGTGAATATTTAGAAGCGCAGGATGTCATTCAGGTAACTCCCTGAACACCTGTTAATATTGTGTAACCCTGTCCTGACATCATGCAATGTCAACAAGAAGGAGCCTTGAACTCAATGGATTCAAGACCCCCAATTTACACTTGAAAGTTTGGCCCAGAGAAGTAGGTCACACTTACTTGTTTAATGTCACTCAACTGGCTTGGCCAAAAGGAAAGCTAGAATTTTATGATTTTCAGTCCAGGGAACTTTCTCTGTTTCTCCATACTTTTTCTTTTGTGATACAACAAATAATAGTATTTCAAAATGAGAGTGTACAAAAAAAACTGATGGACTCTCCTTGTAATTCTAGGAGACAACCAAGAGATAAGTGATAAATAAAACAGCAAAACCAAATGATAAATATGACAGCATTGATTGTAAAACAACATTTAATAGTATTTTACCACAACAGTGTATCTCTTTAATAGGCAGATAGATATTTACTATTTATCTACTCTGCACATGCCGGATAGACCCAGTCTATTACAGAAATAGAACAGATGGATTTGCAAAGGATTTATAGCTATATTTGTCTTTCAATAGATAGCATCAGACGTGCACCTGTTTCCAGCAGGAGCAGGAGAAAAGAAGGAAGCTTACGTCTCAGGTTTGGCAAGGCTTCTGGGTTATGAATAATTAGGGTCGTCACTTGAGGAATGACAATGAGGAAAAATAGAGTTCTTTGGCGGGTGCTATACATTCCCCCTTCCAGAATGGAGGGCATGAGCCCAGAGGTGTGGAGAGTTGGTGATTAGAAAAGAGATGAATCTGTCAGAAAACCTAGAATGGCTTGCTTGGCAAAGCCAGTGAGAATCACTGCCAAGTTCTGGAAGGTACTACCAGGAGGCTGAGCCCTGTGCAGCCTCTGGCATTTGGTGATGGTCTTTAAAAATTGACAGAGGGAGAGCGCTCCAAGTGATTAAAACTGTAGAAGAGAAGGGAAGCATAAGATGATCATA
This sequence comes from Anoura caudifer, assembly GCA_004027475.1. Lineage (NCBI taxonomy): Eukaryota > Metazoa > Chordata > Mammalia > Chiroptera > Phyllostomidae > Anoura > Anoura caudifer. The sequence goes on along the minus strand of PVKU01002478.1, from coordinate 169,379 downwards.
AAGGTAGACTTGTTACACAACAAGCCCTAACAAGGGTGGGACGTGAATGGAAATGCACCAAGTTCCAAAACAGAGCCGCGAGCGCCCTTGGAGCTGGGATCCGTGTCATCCGCACAAATTACTGGAACTTGTTTTTTTCCCTACTCTTCCTGTGAATATATTTTACAAGGAAAATGTTACAACCCAGTTTTAATTTTAAGGCATTTCCAGGTTGTATACTGATAACAATGTCGGTTAAAACTAATCATTCAGTAGCCTCAGAAGAGAGCATCCTTTATGTCCTCTCCTCCTACTGGTGGGGAAGCTGAGGCTCGAAGGAGCGGTGCACCAGCGAGTCCTAGGGAACTTCACCGCGAGGGTTCGCCGAATGGATTTAACCGCTCGGAGCCATATGGGCAGCGAGTAGCAGAACTCCTCCGAGTTCAAGCCTCAGAAAGCCCTGAGGTAGTGATTCTTCCCCCACCCCACGCCCTCCAGTTTACAGGTGCTGTAAGTTCACGAAGTGCTACCTTATTTACCTCAGAAAATCGTTTCTTCTTTAGCATAGTATTAGTATGAAGGGGCTAATGCTTGGACAGTGTTGGGTCTATTCAGCTAATCTAATCAACCCAGCTGCACGCACACCTGCTCCCTGGTCATTCCGTGTGAGTTGACCTTGACTGTGGTGTGAGCATATTTGTCAGGTTAATCGTGGCTTTTAACGATAATCTAGGGGCCATCAGCATTCCAAGGAGACCCCAGGAAGACACGACAGTGCCTTTCAAACCCAGAGTCCCCTCCAGGGTCGTGCAGGCAGCCCCCCCCCTCCCCCCACCGACCCTGCTGCCCGGGAAGGCTGCAGGAACCGCTCCACGGCTTCACAGGGAAGGCCAGGAGCCCTGCACAGAGCGGCTCCTCCGCACAGACAGTGCGTTGCAGATCCCCGGGGGAGCTCTGCAGAGCTGGACTCCTGACCCACATCCTAGGCCCTCTGTTTCCGTTGCTCCTCGAGTGGGGTCCAGAAGTCTTGAGTTTTTAAAGTTCATAGGTAATTCGAAGATATAGCCATTTGGGAACCACAGATTGTAACCTATATTAAATATCATTTTGCAAAGATTTAAAGCAGAACTGACGTTGATTCTTCTAATAAGACCGGGCCCCAGAGAGTTCTATAAGCATAGACTATGGAAGTCTTGGTCCAGAGCAACTTCGCTTCCTTCTTCCCTAGAAAGGCTTTTTTCCTTCCCGTGTCGAAGCAGGGACCATCTATTGAAACTGTGCACATCATCTGGGGGCAGTTGCTGTTGTGCTCAGCATTTTGGAAAGACCTCCGTTTATTTGGCATGCTCCCCACACCCTATCAGGCCCTCAGGCTCTGTGGTGTGCGCAGAACTTGCAAAGCAGGTGACATAAAATGTGTACTTCATACAGTGAAACATTTTGTAGCTCCCTTCATGTCTACAAACCAGCCATAAAATAGAAACCACAGACGTAATACTCCTATAAGCATAGTTATCAAGAATGAAGATTCATTTGGGGCAGGGGGACTGGGAGGAGGAAGGCTTTGGTGTGTACTTCTTCATAGGACACCCAAAGAAAGAATATTTGAAATTTGTGTGCAGATGATAATAGGAATGTTTAAGTTGGGATGTCGTTTTCTGCTTGATAATAGGCAAGTATCTGTCGAAGAAAATGGGAATTTTGAGGTGGATCTTAAGAGGTCTTTAAAAGTCCTTTCACAGTCATTAAGTTTATCATTGGAGGAAATGGTCTTATCTTTAAACACAAGTCAAGTGCATTTGGGATTTCCTAAACTCTTTACTATGACTTTTGCTTCTATTTTCTCCTTTCCCAGTGGAAGTGGTTCATGGTATGGGAGGCAGCTGTGACCACCTGTGAGCAATTAGGGGGAGGAGGGAAGGGAAACTACATCCTTCTGCTCTTTTTCTCCTCTTAGCTGCTTTGACACGCTGAGCTTACATTAGCTTCTAAAGTACAGGGTCCAGCAGAAGTAACTCGTGCTTCAGTGTGGTGGGTAGGGTAATAGTAGAGGTGTAATAATTTATAGTTTTAATTTGAGCATTTCACCTAAAAATGTCATATGGTGTGCTTGAGTGGGATATTGTTATATTACAAAAATACATGCTTATAATTTTGTAATAAAAAAGGGCGTTATTTGTGCTGGACCCTGTACATCCTCAGGAAGGAGACAGAGAGGCTTCATCAACTCCTCTCGGTCCCGCCTGAACATTCCAGGGACCTGAGTATTGCACGAGAAATGGCCAGTGACACTGGTTGTGATAGGTGACTGTTGAAAAATACCATTTCATGAGATTGGATACATTCAATACGTAGCAAAAGAAAATAGTGTCTCTGTCACAGAAATCAAGCTAAATATCTTTTTCACTCTTTGATGTTATAGTGTATTATATACAGTGTTGTCTAAGAAGTCAGGAGAACTGGGGACTGGGTTTTCGTTGTTACACTTTTTAGCTCAGTGACCTTGAAACTGATGATCCCTCTAGGCCTCAATGTACTCATCTAAAAAATAGCCCTGCACATACCTCACAGAGCACTTGAGAGGGTGACAGGACAATGACAAGGCAGGTGCTAGCCAAGTCACACCCGGACTGGGCTGGGGGTGGGTGATGCAGAGTGGTAGCGAAGTGGTGAGGGGATTGAAATGGATGGATGATTCTGAATTGCATCTAGACCCCAAATGCTGTTGTTTCATGAATCTATGATCTATGGGGTTAGTGGGACACCCAGGGGAGTCACTTGGGTGCTGTTAATGATACTTCAATGATTTGGTAATTTAAACTCCTAGAGAAATGCGCAGCTAGAGTGAAGACAGTGTGCTATTTGACTAATTATCATTAACAAGGATTAAAAGGATTTACATGGCACCTAGGTCAGGGTCAGGGTCAGCCCTCCGTAAAAACCAGTCCCTTTTCCCACCATCATTCCAGATGTTTACAGCAGACCTTCAGGAGCAAATCCATAGGTCCACCAAAAGCAAGGTTGAATCAACTTGTTGACTGTGGTTAATTTTAACACCTTATCCAACATCAGCACGTTGACTTGGCCTGCCTAAATTTGCCAGCTTCCAGGGCATTCCATAGGGTTCTTTTCAAAAGTGACTTAAAAGCCCCCCACTACATTTGAATGTTGTTTTGTGATGGGGCATGCTGTGTCCTCAAAAGTCACAAGACTGGGTCCAGAAGCTCTGTGTTCGTGCTCTGTGGCTGTGTGTGTGTGTTTAGGGAAAGAGCAGAAATGGAGCCACAGTGGGGAGGTTAAGCTCCCCTTTCTTTTTACACATTATTGTAGATAGGGCTGAAGGAATGAGGCAGTGATTTTTGTTTTTCTATCTGTTCTTTTGAAATAACAAATGTTTATGACCTTTATCGGGGAGCTACCCACGAGACTAATGAAAGAATTGAAGTCAACATATTTTTAAAATCTAACTAACCGATAGCCTAAAGTTAAACAATAGCTTTGGCTATCAGCCAAAGGGAGTAGATAGACACTAAGCCTGCTGCTGTATCCATTACCCAAGAAATTCGGGAGAAATTAAGTGTTTTCACCTACAGTTTCTAAGTAAGTGCCTCAATTTTCCGCTGAAATCTTCTAAGATGTGCCTGGGCTCTTACCATAAAGTAGGTAGTACGCTGTAACTCACACTTCTAGGTCATCCACTCACCATAATGAATTCTTGCTGGCCGTTCTATGCTGTGCTAGAAGACAAGGGAAAATGCGTTCACCCCAATCCTTAAGCAGTTTATTTCTCCCAAGATGCTGGCGTTGTGTTTCTGTCACAACCATCGTCCGCGCCCCAGCCTGGTTATCATGGCAAGTCCAGGTCTACTTCCCTGGGCCATCACCTCATAGCTGAGAATGCAGCGCTTTATCTGGACATCTGAACTTCCGTAGTCACTGACAGGGAACAGGCTTTCTGAACACTCACTGGCGGAGCCGTAACTAAAATGACCTGTTATAATGACTATCTTTTTACCTGCATGACTTTTATTAGCATTTGATCAGAAAGATCAGCCGTATTTGAAGACTCTTGTGGTCTCGTATTTTAGCAGAATCATTGTGTTAATTGGTGCTAAACAGTCCGTTAAATCCCGCAGGCTGCCAAGAACCAATCAATGTCTCTTAAGGCTCTATAATATGGACAAGGTGGGCTCTAGGCACTGGGAAGACATTTAATAGAAGGTACTGACTGATTGGCCTAAATAAACAAGGCTTTACTTATTTAAAAAAAACATACTGAAAGAAATATATCAAAAGGGTACATGACTGGTTGCTAAATGAGTGATGTAGATAATATTTATGGTTTACTTCCATGACAATTAGCCTTTAAGCTCAAAATCTATGAAATGGCATTCTGCATAAGAAATATTTCAGGAAGGTAACCTATAATTATGGACAAAATTTCAAATGACATACCATAGACAAGTTTGGGGTATGTTTATGTTTATACTATACTATGTTCTTTAGCTTTGGGCCTTTTTATGGCCTTCTGTTATTAATATGTGTTGAATAAAGGAAACTTTGAATTATCATTTGTTAGTTGTTGCTCAAAGCTAGCGTTCAAAAGGGAAATAATATCTTTACTAGGGATATAAATATTTAGTGAGATGAATTTCATACTAGCTTCTTAGTCTATAAAGATCATTATAATTGAGCAATTAGAAAAAAGAAATAAAAGGCATCTGTATTGGAAAAGAAGAAGTAAAACTATTCCTGTTTGCAGATGACATGCTCATCTACATAGTAAATCATAAAAAATCAACATCCCCCCCAAAAAAACTATTAGAGCCGATAAATGAATTCAGCAAGATTGCAGGATACTAGATCAATATAGAAAAATCAATTGTACTTCTATTAATGGCCAATCAATCCCAAATGAAGTTAAGTAGACAACTCCATATATGATAGCATCAAAAATAATAAAAAGGAGTGTAAGACTTGTACACTGAAAACTGCAAATCATCAATGAAACAAATTAAACGAGAACCAAATAAGTGGAAAGACATCCTGTGTCATGGATTGGAAGACTATGAAGATGGTAATAGTCCCCAGGTTGATCCACAGATTCAACACTACCTCTCTAACAAAATCTCACTCCCTTTTTTTTTTTTTTTTTTTCAGAAATTGACAAACTGACCCTAAAATTTATATGGAAATGCAAGGGATCCAGAATAGTCAAAACAATCTTGAAAAAGAATAAAGTTGGAGGGACCCATTCTTCCTGATTTCAAAACTTATAACAAAGCAAAGTGGTACTGACATAAGATGAACATATAGATCCATGGAATAGAATTAAGAGTCCAAAAATAAACCCATACAGTTATGGTTGGTGGATTTTCATTCCATAGTTAAATGGAGAAGGAATGATCTTTTCAATAAATGGTGCTGGATTAAGTGGATATTCACATGCAAAAGAATGAAGTTAATGCACCAGCTCACACCATACACAAATTTAACTTAAAATGAGCCAATAAGCACATGAAATATGCTCAACATCTGTAGTCATCAGGGAAATGCAAATCAGAACCACGATGAAATACCACTTCACACCTGTTAGGATGGCTATAACTAAAAAAACAAACAAACCAAGCAATAACAAAGGGTGGCAAGGATGTGGAGAAATGCAAAGTATTTTATGTTGCTAGTTTGGCAGTTCTTCAAAAAATTAATCATAGAGTTACCATATGATCTAGCCATTTCATTCCTAGGATATCCTCAAGGTGAATCAAAAACATATATCCACATAAAAACTTACACAAAAATGTTTGTAGCCTCATTATCCCTAGCAGCCAAAAAGTGAAAACAATTCAAATGTCTATTGACTGATGAATATATAAAGAAAATACAGTCTATCCATACAATGTAGTATTATTCAGCCACATAAAGGAATGAAGTACTTATGGATTCATACTCCAACATGGGTGAAACTTGAAAACACTTTGCGAAGTGGAAGAAGCCAGATACAAAAGACCGCATACTGTGTGATTCCATTTATAGGAGATGTCTAGAATGATACAGGCAAAACCACAGAGACAGAAAGTAGATAAATAGATCCAAGGGACCAAAGTAGTGAGAGAAATGAACAGTGATTGCTAATGGGTACAGAGTTCCTTTCGGGGCGAAGTGTTCTAGAATTAGATAGCAGTGCCGGTTCACAAGTTTGGGGGATACTAAATTGACCACTTTAAAAGGATGAATTTTATTGTATGTAAATTATATCTCAACTTTTAAAATTACTGTACTTTTCCTTGAGCACTCTATACATAAGTTCTAATAAAGCATAATTATAACTTGCAAAAGAATATTATTAATGTACATATTTATATATTTTGTTCCTAAGGGGGGAAAAAAGTTTCATGATCAGCCTTGTAGGTGGCATGAAATGTTACCAGTTTTAGGTGTCAGTACAAATGGCAAGATGATGAGTCCAGCTTTTGTCTTGAGTGACATAGACTCAGTGAAGGTAAATACAAATTCAGCGCTTCCATTCTCTCATTGAGCTCACGTGATCCTTTTCATTAGGTTGATGAAATGTGTGTTGTTCTGAAATGGAGGGAAGAATCCTGAGCATTTTAACCCCGAAGTCTCACATTTTGCTGTCTCGTTCTTCCCCAGGTGCTGCCTTTCCCAAGCCAGGTGGTATATAACAGAGTGGGCAAGTGTGGGAGTCGTACTGTGGTCTTACTTCTGAGAATCTTGTCGGAGAAGCACGGATTTAATTTGGTCACATCAGACATTCACAACAAAACCAGGCTTACTAAAAATGAACAAGTAAGTTGTCTTTGACTACTTTGCTTCAATTCATTTGTGTAGTTAGTAGGTGCGTTAAAAGACTTCCTTCAAACCCCCGATAAATGAATACCAGAGTGGCAATTTCATTCTGTTATTTTCGCCAGAATGTGGAAGAAAGTTTAAGTGTTCTGGTGGAAGCCTTTAAGACAGGAAGTTTTCATGAAGGAACACTTTTGTTAGGACTGAAGGATCATGTATACTCATCATTGTCTATTTAGCTAAAAATAGCAATACATAAATCTCAAATAGTTACACCTCTGACATCCTGACAGCAAAAATAAGAAAACTTTATTTTAATGTTTCTTCTTTTGTGTTTGCTCACAAGTGTTCTAGGTCTTTGTGGTTATAATAGAGAGATAACCTTCTTTGGACCAGGAATCTAACTGGTGGATGGGGACACAGGCTTCTTGTCCTGATCAGCTCAGGGAACCTTGAACTTCCAAAGCAGCATTAGGCATATTCAGCAGTAGCAAAAGAATGATCCCATTTCCCCGGAAACAGCCTGCCCCGATACAGCTGAGCCATGCACACGGACATCCTGGTGATAGAGCAGGGGTCTATTCTCTGCCCAGAAGCTGTGCACATAGACGCTACTTTGTAAGCTTATACAAAAGCAGGGTCAACAGTCTCCACTGGGGTGCTTTGCTGATGATGTAGAAAAGTCAGGCATTGTGCTCTCAAGGTCGTTATAGAGGGTCAAGTTTGTTAGCCTGTCCCACAAAGATGCTTCTGTGTCCTTATTAGATACTTAGGCTGGATGAGTAGCCACCAGCGCAAGTCAGGGTTTTCCAGAGAACAGAACTAGCAGGATGGAGATATCTATCAATAGATCAATTGGTCGACAGATACAAAAAGGGACTTATTGTGGGGAATCGGCTCATGCATTAATGGAGGCTGAAAAGTCCCATGATCTTCCTTCTGCTGGCCGGAGACCCGGGAAAGCCAGTGGTGTAATGGAGTTCAAAGGCCTGAAAACCAGGGAAGCCAGTGCTATAAATCCCAGTCAAAGTATTGATAATATAAGATGAGATATCCCAGCTTAAACAGTGAGGCAGGAAAAAAAAGGAGCTAATTCCTCCTTTCTCTACATTATGTTCTATTCAGGCCTTCCGGAGGTTAGGTGATGCCCCCCCACCACACGGGCAAACAACCTATGTTAAAGAGTCCATGGATTTAAGTGCTAATTTCATCCAGAAACCTCCTCAGACACACTCAGAATATTGTTTAATCCAGGCACCCCTTGACCAGTCAAGGTGACACATTAGTCATCACACATCCAATGAGCACATAAGTTTGGGAGGGAAACAAGGCACGTGGTTCACTGTCATGTTGAGACCACAATTATGGAAATTTCCACCATGTCCACTTCTTTCTGACATGATCCTCACCTTCGAGGCACTCAAAACCTCACATGCAAGAGGAACTTGCAATGACCTTTGTTTCTCTTTTAGCATAGGGGACAGTGGGGCTGTTTTTAAGACGGTGACATAGCCAACAGTATTTGCTGTAAGCCAAAATATTTAGTGTCTTCCACAATATAGAGATCAATATGCCCATTCTTTTGAAATCTTCCACTAAAGAGTTTCTGGGTATCATGTCTAAAGAGTCATTTGCAATCAACAATAAATATTTTGAGATTAGCCCTTGTAGATTTGGTAGCAGGCATTATATAGAAAAATTATATTTGGTGATATTTAAGGACATTGTATTTTATGAACAGCTTGAATAGTGGTAGGTTCTCAGATTTCCTTGCCTGACTGACAAGCTAGCATATTAGGCTGGTCATGTCCTTTTGACTACTTGAAAAAAAGTGACTGTACATTAACAGCCCACGTCGTTGCAATTTTATCATAATGATTAAATTTGGTGTTCCTTTGCGTCTTTGGGTCTGCTTACCAGATTAGACTTCAACATTGCTCATGAGTGGGAACTATGCCCAGTGCTCAGAAGCCTCATAAAACACAGCAGCTCGATTTCGGTTCCCACTGCTGGTCGGGTACAAACAATATAGCAAGGTGACTCGAGGATCAGACAGGAAGATGTTTAGGAATGCCCTAGAAGAGAGAGCACAAACTGTCACATTTAAATACACTGTGGGGTTTTTACACAAATAAGCCTCCTTGGTTTCCTATGAGGAAGCATCTTGAGAAGGTAAACTATGGTTGCAAACATCAAGGGAAGGATTTAGATGAAAAATTAACAATGATTTACGAAAGGTGTGGAAATTGCTACATCTAGAAAAGGGTTAAAGACAAAGTCATGTTTGTCCTCTGAAGTTGGAGTCAGCTCTCATCCGTTTGGAATGACTGGCTTGTCCGGAAGCCAGGGAATAGACTAGACAATCTTTTAAGGTTCTTTCCAGCCCTGTGATTCGGCGATATATTTATCCAACTTCTAGCATAATCTGTGTATAACGTTAAGTTGAAACATTTCTGATTCCTGTGGTCAGTGTGACCTAGAATATAGTTCATTACTCAGTTACTCCAGATTCCTGTTAAATTATAAGGCAAGTTATAAAAACTCCAGGGAAAGGTAAAGATACAGCAGGAAAAACAAATACACAGTTTCGACATGAAACCAAATGACAGTGACGGTTGCCTCTCTGCCGCTCGCTGACTGGTGGTGACACCCACAGGGAGCAGGGAAACGTCATGATGAGAAACCCAGTTTGAAGTAGTTCAAGAACGTTTAAAGAAACCCTTTGCCTTATTATATGTATCCTTTTACCAAAGTTGCAAGGTGGATAAAACAAGCAGAGAAAAAATATTATTTTAACCTAATACATTCAAGAAATAATTTGTGGTATGAATAGCTCCTCTTCTTGGTAATTTATTAAAGGAAAGGGGGGGTGTGATTTAGCAGATGAGTTAAAAGTTTGAAGTCAGTGGTTCTGCACATTAAACACTAGAACTCTGAAAACGTGTTGCCATGGAGACATTGTTCTCTGGCGTCAATAGCCATTTTACTTCAGGTGCAGAGTGAGGCAGACTGGCCCCTGTGGGCTGACCTGCGCCTCTGTCCACCATGGAGAACATTCATTTCATGGGAAAATGTGTTCCAAGTTCCAAATGACTGACCTACAAATGAGGGGTACAATGGCATTCACTTATCAGACTTGGATCGTCTAGACCATTGTCTTCGTACACCACTGCACCTCTCTGGCCAGAGTCAAACGCATGCACGTGCATGTGTTTCACACCAAGAGGGTAGCCGTCACCAGATACACACACACGTTTACTCTCTCTCTGTGTCTCTGTCTGTACTAAATTTTTTTAAAAATATTTAATGGAGTAAGACACTGAAGGAGTTATCAAAGAGGCAAGGGAGCATGAAGGCACCGAATGTTAGAATGCCTGTAAAAGCCCCATCACGTCCGCCCTTAGAGGAATAGAAAGGCCTAGGAGTTAACCCGTTATGAGAAAACCCTGCCCCGCAGAAGATCACGTGCAGCTGCTGCAGGCCCCGTGCTGGCCGGACCTTTGCTGGGCGCGCAGCGCAAACCCCTGGGGCCCTCGTTTCATTGACGCTCTGAAACCGGGTTTCAGTTTCTTGGGCTAGTTTAGATAATCTCTTGGAAAATGGAGACGGCATAGAATTTGAAAGATAGGGAACTATTTTCCAGAAGACATGGGGTATGATTTCCAAAAGACTCATAACCATCTTTGCTAATGGTCTGGTGCTATTTTTCTGAAAATGTTGCTCTCGGGACAATCAAGGCTGTCAGGTAGCAGACATACCATAGACATGAGAATTCAAGACTATTCATTCTTTCTGGAGAAGGGCAAAAATGTTTGGCATAGGGGCCCCAGAGTTTGAGAAAGCAAATACTTTTACTATTTTTACTCATATTGAAGCTCCTCAGGATTACAAATGGGAAACAGCATCTGCTCCATGCTAATTGTTTTACTATATTATTTTATTGAACTCTTCTGGACCTAAAACCATGCCAGTGAGTGGGTATGAGTTCCTACTTCATGAATCAGAAAACTGAGACAACTAGATTGTCACTTTCAGGATGGAATAGAATAGAATGGATGACTTACCCGTGGCACCTGAACTTGAACTTAGACCCTCCAGAATCCAAGGGCCATTCTCCTAAGGTGGCGGTGATCTGGTCTGGCTGCAGAGCAGAATCTCCAGCAAAGCCTTTTGAAACATAGAGTTGCAATGGCCCTACTCCTGAAGTGTCCAAGGTAGAGTCCAAAAAATATTTTTTAAAAAATAATAGTAAAATGTCACATGATATTCTATAGTACAGAGAGGGTTAAGAATCCCTGTTAAAACTATCACATCATTTTCCTAAGTGTGTTCCTGGGTGTCTAAGTCCTCTCAGACACTGAAAGAAAAGAAAGAAAGAAAATATCGTGATTATAAGAATAAGGAAAATGCTGCCTCTTTGTCCCTCTCTAGGAGATTCACAACAATTATTCCCATTTTTAAAGACTGGGAATTCTTTCAATTAAAAACATTTGAAAATCTGTTTGACTGGCTTTCATCTAATATTTCCCAGTCTTAGTTGGCCAGGAAACTTTTTATAAGTGTTTGTGGCTCTCCTGTGCATCCCACAGCTGGGCAGCACATCTGCTGTGACTGCTTTCAGCAGCTGTTGAGATGATCAAGATCTTGAAAAGTATTCAAAAGGTGAAGGAAACAGAGAACCTCTGCCCACGTGCTCTAGATTGCCTCAGCCCCCTGGTCACAAACAGAATTTCTTTACAATGTTTTCAACTTCTCTTTCCCATTGCTCTGCTCTCTGCAAGCTCTAAGTCTGACTGTGGCTATAAAGCAATGCAACTCTAAAAAAGAAAACGCCACCTAGAGAAACCCTGGTAGATTTGGAAAAGGTCAAGCAGCCACAGGGATTCCTCCCAGCCTTCCCTAAGGCAGGGTCGGTCAGCCTTCATGCAAAGGAAAGTTTCCTCCCTCATTGTGAAGCAGGTCTCTTTATTGTTTCTTCATTTTGGTGGCTGTTCATCGGGGACCTACCCGTAATGCTGTATATTGAGCATGAGACAACACACTAGATATGTGTGCATCTTATTTCCAGTCCATTAAGAAACATTATTAGGAAAGTATCATCATCCCATTTTAGGGGAAGCAACAAGTGTTCGAGAAGAATGTGGAAGAATAAGACAAGAAAGTGAAGTTGGGCCAAATCCTGGAGAACTTTGAATTATTCAGTGGACAGTGCCATTAAAAAAATGGTTCTGAATCAAAATCTTCCTGGGAGATTTTTCACAACACGTGCTTCTAGGTCCTGCTATAAAACACTGACTTAGACTCTCAGTGGTGGAGCCCAGGTACTTATATCTTTGGGGAAAATCTCTTGAGGGGACCCCCACTCACCATTCTAGTGGGGACTCATTGCATTCAAAGTTCTAATTATCAGAAAGTTTTCATTTGGTTAAAGTGAATCTGCCACAAAGCAAGAAAAAAGTTTTCTTTCACTCGTGAATCCCTCAAACCTCGGAAGATGTCATGTGTCCACTGAAGTCTTAGCAAGTGAGTGGTGTCTCCTCAGGAGCCAGGAACCTTACCCTTGCTTGAGACCTTTGGAAAAGTCTCCTTACAATGACCCTCAGAGTTTCCTGACTTGAGAGTAGGAGGGACAATGTCCAGAGGATGAGAGCCGTTCCCACTGAACCTTGGAATCAAACCAAAAAATTAACAGAGTCTATCCCCAGGTGCCAGGGATGCATTCACCTGGCTCCGCAAGCAAGGTCTTGTCTTGGAATCCTATAGATAAAAGCTGAGTCTGCTAATGGAAGCTCAGTGGAAATAAAAGAAAAAAGAGGAAGAAGTAACAAAGCCTGAAAAATTAAAAATACTTTCTCCTCTTTCCAATTACAGCTGGCAGATTGATTTTCTCTACTATTCAGACCCAGCTTCTTTGCTTTGTTCATGTCATTCTGCCCCCTGGTGGACATCGTCTTCTTTGCAGGCGTCGTTTGTTGCACGGACTGCACAACCCTGTGAACCATCTGCCCCTCCCATGCAGGGGGTATAGAGAAAGGTCACCTGAGCCTACAGCCATCCTCCTGGCCCCTAAGGTTAGAGAGCCGCAGAGTTCCCTGAGCTACCTCTTGCAGAGCTTTGATGTGTTAGAAATTTGTCTTTTCTTACATTTAAGATGTTTTGCAAAATTATAGGACACCTAGATCTAGTTATTACAAAGTGACACAAGAAACCAGACCAGAGCCGGCTCATTACCGTGAGTGCCGGCAAGCTTGCCCCAAAGAAGCTGGGAGCCAAGGCTTTTGTGCTAGCCAGTGTGTTTGCAGCTCTGCAGGTGGGGGCTTTCTCTTCTACCTTCCCGGTGAGATCGAAAGCAAAAGATTAGAAACTCTTTCCTGGCACGTCCTCCACATTATAAATTCTGTCTGATTCTCGCCTTTTTGAAGAACCTAAATTCTATCTCACTCTCAGATCCACTATGATTTAACTCCTTCCTGCAGATACATTCCATTACACGGTTATCTCCTTTTTTAAAAAGCATTTTAAATTCATTCCTGCTCTTGTTATAAGATATGCTGTTTCCCACCAAGAACACATATCTTCACTGATATTTTAATGTTTTATTTTTTATTATTAATGCTTTCCCACCTGCTATAACTTCCTTTCAATTTTCAGCACCTTACCTGAAAGGTAGAAAATTGATATTCCTATAAACCCTCTTTATTCTCCAGACTGACTTTGCTAACCAATCCCTGCCACCTGTTTTAAGAGGTTAAGTATAGATCCAGGAACAGTGGAAATGGTGAGGAGACTGTGGCTCGGTGGTAGAGAACAGGGTTTTTCGTGTCAGATAGATGCACTTGAATTCAGGCTTCACTGTTTCTAGTGGTGAAGCCTTATACCATCTATGTAGCCTTTCTGTGCCTCGCTTGCTAATGCTTAACTCATGCAGTTCTGTGAGAATAAAATGACGGCATACACGTAAAAAGCTTCCAGGTACAGTGGGTGGCCCAGGGACCACTCAGAAAATGGTAGTTTGTTTGCCATTGTGTCCTAGGTGTTGTAGTAATCAAACTGTTAGCTCCACTGTGGGGACAGATGTACCGGTTTGTCCCAGAAAGGCTGAACTCATTGCTTGGATGATAATTCTGTCTTCGGTGAACTATACACTTCTTGACTCCAAAACTACTTTTTAATGGGGGCATCTTTATTGCATAAACAGTTATTGGGGCATATGTTCTGTGCAGGTGCCGGGGCGTGGCTTGCTGGGGGGGTAAGTCAAGCCTGCCCACAGCCCTCTGGGAGCGTCCAGTCTGGTTTGAAGCTAGTGCACAAACTCAACTCTAATGTAGCAGAAAATGTGCATGTCCTGAGAATCCCTCAAAGGGCTGTGAAAAGTCAAAGAAGGCAACGTCATTTCTAGCCAAAGATGTTCAAAACCAAACCCGTTTCCCCTCACTTCTGCAGCCAGATTTGTTTCTCCTGCCGCATTCCCTGTCCCCATGAATGGGCACCGCCACGTGCTCAGATCCAAGCCAGGGCCCTGAGAAGGAAGCTCTTTGACTCCCGGCTTTCCTTACCTCCTGCCGCCAGCTGGACACTGAGCTCAACAGATTCTTCCTCCTCAACATCCCTAAACCTCTTCATCTGTCTTCATTTCATTGACCTTGTTCAGGGGTTCTTAAATTTTTATGCCTTAGAACCTCCTGGAGGGCTTGTTGAAACACAGATTGATGGACCCAAACCCCAGAGTTTCTTCTAATTTCGTTGGTCTGGGGTAGGGCCCGAGGATTTGCATTTCTAACGAGTCTCCAGTTGATGGCCCTGCATGGCTCTGGGGACCACAATAAGAAGTGCTGTCTTAGTTTGGACCTCATCACTTCCTGTTGGGATTGTTGACCTGTCTTCCTAGCTAAGCTTTCATCTCTGATCCTTATCTTTGTTCTTCACATTCATCCACCTTGACCTTAGACCTGGGGAAAAAAAGAGAAAATCCTTCTGACTGTGGATTCCCCATTGGATAAATGTAAAAATCCCTCATGTGACCTGTAGGTCCCTCAATTACCTGGCCCCTGCTTTCCTCTCTAGTCTCATCTACTGACTTACCCATCCCATACCTATCTGGCACATGGAACTCCTGGTAGTTTTAATATTCATGTCATTTCGTGCTTTGTCCTTTGCATCTGCTGTTCACTCGGACTGCAATGCCCCGGGTCCCTTTCTTCACTTGCCAGCTCCTATGGGTCCTTGCAAACCACTCAGAAACACCTCACTGGGAAATGTCGTGTCTCCTCTCTGTGCCTTCTCCCCCATGGTGGTTATCACACGTGATGGTGCTTGCCTGGTAGGCCGCCTCATCCACAGACCCAAGCTTCCCTCGAGCAAGAAAAACTGTTTTGTTTCTATAGCCACAGCCCCCAGCCATGCATTGCCTGACATGGAGTCAGATGTCAGTGGATGCTGAATGAAGGGAGAGATCCAGAAAAGCTGCTTGATGGAGGTGGTCATTTTAGCCATTTAGGGTTTGAACATGCAAAGGGAAGAGGAAGAATATCCCAGAAGAGGAAGCTCGAGCCTATGATCAGGCTTGGACATGGTGTAAGGAAGGCAGAAGGAAGGATCTAGTTTGACTGGCCATAGGCGTGTGTGTGATCTGGTGGAAACTCGGGAAAGACCCAGATCAAGGGTGAGAATATAAAGAGTTCTGTTGCCCAGAAATAGACTCTCCAGAGATGAAATAAGCTGGGTAAGGATTGAAGCTGGGCAAGGACCAAGAGTGAGGTTTGAGCCATGGTGGGTTTGGGTACACCATTAGGACACACATTCCTCCGTCCTGTCTTCAAGTGTCTTCCCCATGACCTTACTTATGTTTTGATCTCCAGGGCCTAGTAAGTGCTCAATAAATGCTGAATGAGTGAGTGAATGAATGCAGTAGAATCAGTATAAAGACCAGCAGTGGTCCTGCATGAACCAGGAAAGAGGAGAGGAAGCTTCGGTGATGATTTTAGGCAGCGCACTGCCCTCCAGATGCCACCCTTGTAGAAAAGACTCAGGAAGGGCGGCAGAGGGGAGGGCCATGAGGGGTAGCTCGGGCGATGGGCAGCAAGGGTTCAGGCGACCACTGCTTGCCACTACAAATGGGGAAAGTCTTAGTGTTTGTGAGAGCCATCAAATGACACCCAGAACACAATGCCCTAACCCTGTGCTTGTGGTTCTTCACAAGTGGCTTCACCGTTTGGTGCGCCAGGACGAGACAGCTGCGGTGCCCCCCCCACCCCGACTTCACTGTACTAATGCAGTAAACATGCACATGCAGTAAACACCTTTATGCGATGTTTAAACATATGTCTAGAAAGAGTTATGCATTGTCACCGCTAATCAGTGTCTCCTTGTGAAACAGGCAGCTTTATGACTGTTGTGACACTCTTCTCAGGATCTAACCACTACTGTTCTTTCATTGAGTTTAACATGTTGACATGTGTTTGGAGAAGGTAATAAAATGTTGAATACGTGAAAGACATGGTTTTCCATGGGATCTGTTTTTCCAGCCTTCTCGTACAATACTGTGGGGCTTTCTCGTAGTATTCATATGTGTGCAGAGAAATGCCTCAGTCAAAATAGTCTAGAGATTAAGGCATTCAATGGTGTTTTCTATCAAACACACACACAGTAAAGAGTTATGTTTCTAAGCAGACATCCTCAGGGACGTTGGAGTGTGCTTCCAAATAGATCATTCTATTGGTAGAGCCATCAAAAATCAAAATTTGCAGTGTGAGCAAGCGGGAAGATTTATTACCAAAAACAAAGACCAGAGTATGGGGGGGGGGTGGAGGCTGTAGAGAATAAACACTAGATAAAGAGGCAGAATTCAATTTCCTTTTATGCTCAAGCTCAGGCAGAGTGTTATTTACCTGTGCCTGCCACCGACAAACAAAAGCACGGGGTGTTGAAACTGCAAGTCATTTACTTTGAAAATTCAATTTCATACCTTCAAACAATCGCTGTGTGAATATCTAATAGAAGGAGAAGGCATTGAGAGTAGCATCCGAGAGTAGCGAGAGTAGCGGCAGTCGGAGTTAATTGACTTCACAGATACTTCCTGTGCGTTTGTTTGTGTGTGTCACCCTGCGCTCGGCACCAGGGGCCCAAGGGCAGGCCCAGGGCTCCGTTCTGCGTGAGGCAGCCTGGAGTTCCAGACTCTGGTTTTATTGTTGCTGCTGCCGCCATGGTGACCACGTGAATGCCCGGTTTTGTTTCCAGTTTTCAACCTGAACTAATTCATAAAATATGAAACGCTGTACTTGTGATGTGCCTCCAGAGTAGCCATTTTCAATGTGCCTCTTAAAAATTCCACAGCGTGTCCGTTTTGATGGGGCCAATTAGAAAAATCCAAGGAAAGTAGGCTTCAGGAAGCCAGGGAGTTATAAGAATGCTTGGAATTTCTAACAGATTTTACCAAATGTTTTCTGCATCATGACATGTTCCAGAAGACCATAAATGTTAGTTTATGCCAATATAAACTACTTTTTGCCTTGCTGATAACTGCAAATAAATAATTCAGATGACCACCCACCAAAAAACCAAAAAGTTCAGGAGGTTTGCATGTTTCCTATGAAATATTTGCTGCGCCATAAATGTTTATACTCAAAGAGAAAAGTAATGATATGCTGCTGCATTTTACTTGCACTTGTAAATTCTGCAGAACAAGTTTCAAATGTGTCTGCATATCCCAGTAATATCATTATAGAAATATAAAATAATGATTAACCTCTTGTCTTGATTTGACTTTAATGGGAGGGGATTAGAGGCATTTTCTCATTTGCATTTTTCCACAGCAATACACTGATGTTGCTAGTTAAAATTAATTCATCAGTCACATTGTTTTCATGGTAGCAATCAACTGTAGTAAATACAGGGCTATAAATCTGGGTAGCTCTGCTTTATCCAGCGAGAAGCCTTAAGCGAAGTTCATGAATGTTGCACAAAACACAGCTGCTTGGCTCTGGTCCAGGAGGTAATATGTGGCCATGCAAGAAGTTGGGGAGATAACCTTTAGCTTAATAGAGCTTGGAAAGTTAGATCCTACATGCGCTAATTTTGTACTTTTTTTAATAGATGGAACTGATTAAAAATATAAGTACTGCCGAACAGCCCTATTTATTTACTCGACATGTTCATTTCCTCAACTTCTCAAGGTAAGATATTTTCCAGTTTAATGGTTCTTTCATTTCTTTTCAGCACTTCCACTCTAACAAACAATTACTTTAAAATCTACCTTCATTTTCAAGGTAGTGTAAAGGCCCTTGTAAGGACATTTTTTAATCCTGTTATTTTCGCTGTGGAGGGACCAAATTTTGAAATATTTGGACACAAGCTTTATTTCTTTCTAGAATACTGATCTCAGATCTTATGACAAGTTGAAATTATTTTTAATGAGAAGCCGTTTGACCTGATAGGGTTTTGGTTTTTTTTTTGTAAGTCATATTTTGTATTGAAAGAAATAACTTGGGAGGTAAAATGGTTATTTTAACAGAAGTATTTTATTATGCATTTTTGTGCAACTTGAACCCACATAGGACTCTGGGAATGACTGAATGGCGGAGTGATGTATATTTTATAGAATCCAAAACTCTGGTAAACTGGCCTCTCTGCCTACTTTTCTCGTACTCCGTCTGGTTGTTGCATACTTTGCATGTTTGATGGCGATGGGGTATTTTAGGAAGCTCTTTTTTCTCTAGCTGCAGGGACTTTCCAATACTAATGCAAATCCTTCAAATTTGGGAGACCCTCGATTTGTAGTGGCAAACTGTGAGTTCTGGGTGTTCTCTTCCCCAGAGACTCATTTGCATGGGTTCCCTTGTCACCATGCTTTGCTGTGAATCGGAAGTTCTTGCATCCTTCCCCTTTTCTGGCTGGCCTGTGTCTGAGCTCACAGTTGTATCCCTGGCAGAGCACTGGGTCCAGGGACAGATCTGCTGACCAGCCCAGGACCCTGGGCCTTCCTCATCAGCCAACTGACCGGCATGTCCCTCATGTTTACTCCCACGGGGATGCAGGGCCTCATAGGTCTGTAGGAGAGCGCCAGATTGTCCTGGGGGCTGGTGCTGACCCAATGGTCCTCAAGAGCCAGACACCCAGGCAGCCCCTGAGTGTTCCCAGCTCCCAAGTTCACGCAGGCTGGGCGCAGCTGCCTGGCCACGGGATGCCTAACAACGTAAGGGGGTGGAAGAAGGTTTCAGCCTTCAAAGGACTTCCCTGCTGTGCAGCCGGCACAGTGCAAATTAAGTGTGAAGAGAATAAGATTCAGCAAAGCAAGTCACTGAGCAGCAAAGAGGAGTTGCCACCTTATCTTTGAAAGCAAGCTTCCCCTGGTTTCCCGGGCTGCCCAATAACCAGGGTTCCCTCGGACAAGGAAAAGGTGACTAGGACACCTGCAAAATTATCCTCAGTGGCCAGGGGCCATAGCGCTCAGAGCTGGCGTGTGTTTCCAACCACATTTATAAACTTACTTGCTACTGGATTGTCTGAGGTATGCACCCTGCCTCTCACTTCCAGTCGGCCAAGAACGTATAATTCAACATAATTAGATAATGAGGACTTGTTAGCTATTTCAGGCATCTCAGTTTATTATTGCAGAGAGCTGAGCTCAGCCCCTCTGACCCTTACACTTCTCATGAGCTTCCGTCTGCATCACCCAGGATGTCCTACAACCTCGTTCATTTAACTCTTGCTTCAGGGTCAAATCTTGACAACCAAAACAAATTGTAATGCAGCAAATTTTAATAATGAGCTCAGGACAGTGTAACATTCTGACGCCAAGCCAAAGCCCATATCTTAATTGGATCAGCAGAGCTGGGCACAGTGTGGGGAACTGTATCTTATCATGGCCTCTAACGTCAAAAATGTGTTTAGGAGTTTAAGCTTGATTAATTTAATTGTGAAAGAAAAACTATTGATAAATATCTTCAGAAAACACCACATCTGCGGAAAACAGTGTTGGCCCAGGGGTTAGACCTTTTCTCACCAACTGGGATTCAGGGCCGGTGAGTTAACCTCTTGCGGGAGGGTCTCTGGTTTTCTGTCTACAAGCAGAGGCAGCCCTGCCCACTACCACGTCGCAGGGACGCCCTAAACACGGGAAGGAAAGCCTTCCAGGTGCTTTGGAAAGAAAAATATTCTGTGTATGCGAAGTGTCCTTTGAAAGGCGTTTCGGTCAGGAGTTGGTCTGAGCCCACGGGGTGGCTCCTGTGAGTCACCCCACCCCCACCCCGTGTCTCTATCTAACCCTCAAACTCAGGGCCCAGCACTTGCTGGTATCTCCTTTCTCCATTCCGTTTTGTCCAACTGAACACATGTTTATGGAGGACCCTCTGTCTTCTATACACCGCCCTAGAACTGGGCTTCTGCGGGGAACAGGAAACGTTTTCCTTGCCTTCATGTAATGGTAAGCTCTTCTTCTCTTAGGGAAGAAGTGGCAATAAAGTGTGATGAATCGAGGAGAAAGAGTCACAGGGTCCCCCCAAGAGGAAAGAGGAAGTCTGGAAGGCATTGTGAGCAGGAGCCATGCTGCTGGGATGTGAGGGGTGGGACAGCTTCAGACAGCTTGAAGGGGAGGGGCCTTGGCGGCCCTGGAGCCAGCCTGAGCCGAAGTTGACAGACAGAGGATGGAGAGGAACTGAGTCCCTGGGAGCGAAAGCGTGGATACCCTGCGGGGGGGATGGCAGCCCAGAGCTGGAGGCAGAAAAGATAGAGACCCACCAGATCAGCTTTGCCCCTTTAACAAGCTCCCCTCACCGTGGACCAACCTCACACTCTCTTCCCACCTGGGGCCTTGGGTGCAAGAGCTCCATAAACAGGGTGGAGTGACAAACTGACCTTCGTACATTACCAGATGATGTTATACTCACGAAATGTGGGACGTTAAAAATCGTTTTTTTCTTTTTCAAGGCAATAGCTTTACTTAAGGAAAAGATCTTAGGTATAAGTGGTAAATTGTGAGCATACAAAGTAAACCCCAAAATGTACAGTTAGAGAAAAACAGCTAAGTTGGGGCTCTTTAAGAGGACTTCCACATGATTTAAAAATGAGTTCTGTGTTTTGAATTGTAAGGCATAGGCATAACTAACTGCCCCTAAGAAACCTACCCTGACCTGTGTTGACAGGCCTGTGGTCGGCTTGTTTCCAGATAATGAGGTTATTAAGAGAAGAATTGATACCTCAATCCAGGATTCTTTGTTGATATTTTATTTCTAATCTTTCTTACATTTTTAAGATGTCACAAGGTACTTGTCTGTGAGCAAAATATAAGAAAGTCTAGCTTCTCTCCCAACGCCTTCTTTTGCTCCTAAATGTCCTAAACTTCTGAAGAGTGTGGGGTTAATTGCCCCTTAATTCATTTTTCCCCCATTAATTTTGACATTCTTACCTTGAAGTTTAGACACTCTGAGTGATGCAAAATATTATCCTGTGAGCTTCTGGTTCTTCAATAGGTGAATTATTTCATTTATTCATTATCAAGGCATCTTTCTCTGCCCCTCATTTTTCCTTGTTGTAGAGCTAGAAGGAACCATTTCACCATATCCAGTTTTATTAATGCAACTATGAAAACCAGAAGGATCAGACCGATGTAGTGTGTTTGCAGTTACGTCTTTGGGGAGTCTGCCACAGTCGCGCTCTTTCACATGAGCCAGACAAGAGTTTTTCACCCAGACCACCAGATAATTGAGTCCAAATTACCTTGGTCTAAAAGGTACAGCTCTTTCCTGTGGTGTTTAAGGAGGAGTTTTAATATTTGTGTACTTTGGTTTCATGTGTCTGTTCCCAGTCGTCAAAGTAACTTGAAGAACTATAACTTTTGAAAAGGTTCAACTTCCCGACATCGACAGTATCTCTTTATGTTTGTCTTAGATCGACATGCTGGAGAGAAGGTGATAGAATTCAATTTGTCTTAGATCCACAGGCTGGAAAGAATGTAACAGTTCAATTTGTCTTCCTCCTGCCCCCACTTTTTGTTTGTTTTCCAAGCTTTTGCAGGGAGAGGCAGTCATTCTTTTTCCAATTTCCAATTCCTCTCAACCCCCAACTTGGATCTTGCACAGAAAACATTGTGAAGCTTTGTGTCAGAGCTGAGCGCTATCAAAATAGTCCAAGCGAATTGTAGGAGATAGCAATACGCCAAATAATTTCAAACTACCACCTCGCTAAGCCACTTCTCACCCATGACCCCCTCACCCCTCGCCCTCCTCTGCACCCATTCCTATTTAGTCTTTCATCTCAGATGGTGGCTCCAATACCAACACTAACTTACAAAAGCAAAACATTTAAAACTCAATCAATCACTAGGGAAGCAGGCAGGGCGCAATGAGCAAAGGGAGGTGTTTTGGCCACTTTCTCTCTTTCCTTAAAGGCAAGTCTTAATTATTGACATGAACAAAGTCTGTCCTCTGATGGCATTACTTTGCAAAGCAAATCAGACCTTGCTAATTCTGTGATTCGTTCAGGTTTCCACATCTGACTTCTAAATGTTAGCTTTGTTTCTGTTCTCGTTAGCAGAGTGATCCATTTCAATTCTGTGCCCTGCAGATCTTCTGTGGCAGTAACAGAAGCCTCAAACTTTGACGACATTACTAAACACTTTCTTTACCTACTTTGGCAGAGCCTAGAAGTTTGATTTGAAAATGAGAGATTTCTCCCGGTTTACCCTATTGAAATACAGCGGAATTAATCTTCCTGAAACAGCCCTTCCCTCCCTACTTTTCTCACCCCACTCTGCAGGAAGTGGCCCTCTGCTGCCCATCAGCCCTCTGGCTCTGCTGACCCATTAAGATTAGCGTAACCTGGACTAGCCCTGAGCTCACCTCCCCGAACACGAGGAAGGACCTCCCTCTTGGTCATGTACTTACTTCCTGTCTCATCAAGTCATCTTCCTGTCCGAGCAAGAACCCTAACTCCAGGGGCACAACTGCCTCCCTCCCCTTACCCCATTTGTCTCCACTTCCTACTAAGTAAATGTGCCCCCCAACCAGGGAGTAGAGAGTAGCTCGGTCTCTTCTGCTTGTATTTTGCGATGGGAGGCTCTATCCTGGGCAGCCAAGATGAAGTGCCCCCTCATTAGGGTTGTGAGGACGGAGTGTGGACCTCCCATCCCATGAGTTGGCCCATTACTGGGATTAGCTTCCAGCAAAGGACCATTTAGAAACCATCTCTACTCTCTCCCCGACCCAGGCAGCTCTGCACCCCGCACCCCATTCATATCCTTTCCCACGTTAAGGTGTCTCCTCCCTCACTGGCAGGGATCAAAGCGGTGCACCTCTCTTCTTGGGCACTTTTCGTCTTTCACTGTAGGTCACTGGGCAAGGGCAACTTCTACTTCCAGGCCAGAGGTTGGAACGCAGATAAACTTTGGGCGGAATGGTGGCTACTACAGGCTGGGAGGAGGGGGGGCGAGGGGGACTTACTGTGTAATAGGCACAGAGTTTCTGTTGGGGACACTCAGAGCCTTCCACAGATGGCTGTTGATAAAAGCAAACCTAAAATTCTCAACCAAGTGCTTTAGGTTGCTAATCAAAAGTGACAAATGTCGATGTGCTGATCGATTAAGGTGGAAGTGTGGGACAGAGGTGGAAGAAAATGCTCAGAATTTAAGAATTCATGAAAAAAATGAGAAACATGCAGTTATTATTCCTAGAGAATTATATGCTGCTTTGGATCTTTGTGTTCTCAGCAATAAAAATAAAAATAAAAAGAGTATGATAAATCTGCAGAAGGTCAGAAGGAGACCCACAGGGGTGATTCCAGTGTGGGTGAATATGACCTGTGAAGAAATAAACGTCAAAGAAATTGGAAATACCTGCTATTTTAGGGTGATTTAAAAGAGAACTTTAAACATGCGGCCATCATTGTGGGGACCAAGGGACAAGAAGGTGTGTCGTTAAGTGAGAGACGAAACGATGGCCGGACTCCACTCCCCCCTGTTTGCACGACACAGAGCCTGTCGTCAGCGGTGGCCACGACGATTGTTTAGGGCTCGATAAAAACCAAACTAGAGCTGTAGATTATAACTGGAAGGGAAATAAGTCTCAAGACAAGCACTAAAGGAATTAAAACACACACACAAAAGTTCAAGAAATTGAAATTGAAGCTGAAAATGCTAATAGTTGTAAAAGCACATGAACAGAAGCTAATCAATCCTTTGTGTGGAGTGGATCAAGCCAAAGGAAATGCGCACAAAAGGAAGATTAGGAATTTGGAGCGAGTATGACAAAGACTCCTTAAGTGTCAGGCTGACCCATGGGGTGGACTCCACAGGGACGCTGTGGAATCTTCTCTCACGGGTTTTAACACTAGGGCAGTGGGATGTGGGGGTTGGGCACGTACTGCATTCTTCCTCTAGAATGAAACCCAGCAGTGGACAGTAGGTTCAGGTGACTCAGGGACCTTCTAAGGGGACCAGGAGTTCTGAGTAGAATTTAAAAGTTACTGAGAGGTAAAACTGATGCTGAGAGAGAATGGAATTAGGATGAGAGACCGGTTTCTCTTCCTGGGCACTGAGACCCGGAGCAGTGGTTTCCCGCCCTCTTTGGTGTAACTGACACGCCTCCCCGATTTCGGCAATTTGGGAGGGAGCCCTGTGTCCCAGACAACGGACAAGGATTGGCAGGCCAAAACTATTATCGCTGTCACTTTCTGGAAAGGGCAAGGTATATATCAGACACTTCTCTGGCAGAAATTTCTAGAGAGACTATTATATTACCTGACATTGGACAACAAATTCTTCAACTATCGAAAACTTCTGTTTTGGAAAATTAACCTGGAATTCTTCCATTAGGTTACAATTGCAAACAGGAGCAAGCCACCCGTGCTCAGGAAGCCTCGTCAGGCCACCCAGCTGTCACTTTCCAGGGAGGACGGCTAGGGCCAGGCCAAGCACATCTCAGAGTTGGGAGCTGTGATTGCGTCCCCTGAGTGGACAGCTGTGCTAATTGGTGGTGATAGTCATTCTTCACATGACCTAGAAGTACGGTTGAGGGTTTTAAAAGCATGATACAACTTCTGAGGGCTTAACCGCATGCACATCCAGTGTTCATGCTTTGTCATCCTGTCCCTAGAATTATTACTTTCATTGCTGTTTATCACAGATAGGAAACAGTCTAATTTAGAAGAGGAAGGTGCATCGAGGATGGCGGTAGTTAGCTGGGGATGGCACAGCTGACTTCTGGGACTAGTTAGTTCTGGGAACGTCACCTTGTGTACCTCTGGGAACTGACAAGTTTGCTATTGGCAGAGTTCACCTTGTTCACGGGTAGCGAGTTTTCCAATGTGGGATATCCAGGGTTCCGGACTACCATTCCCATGTCCTGGTGCCTGAAATTCCACCATTGGAGAGTCATTTCTTTTTCTTTGTATTCTTCTCCATGAAGGTTCTGTTTTAAACGTGAATAAGCTGAGGACAACACTGTGTGGATTAATACACGAGAAAGGATTGGTGCTGCATGTCCGCTTTCCTCCGACAACAGAGCCCTGTGATATTGGCAGAAACATGCAGACATTCATTTCTTTGTGGTTGAGCACCTACTGTGTGCCATGCATTGTGCTCAGTGACACTGTTCCTGGCTCCAACAGGCCCACAGTCTGATGGGAGAGGCTAGAGACAGGACTTGGAGCCAGAGGATGGGCATTAGGACAGGGTTCATTGCTGAAGGATGCGAATGTGGTTCTGGGCTGGGCTCTGAGGGTGAGTGGGGTCTGCCTGCTGCAGAGACGTGGGGCCAAGGTTGCAATGGCGTGTTTTCCCTGAGCTCTTCCTGACCCCTGATGGAATGTCCAGGCCTCCTCGTCAGAAGGTCACGGGGTCACAGGAAGAGAGAAGCCCTCGGGTCTCTGTGGAGGTCTCCAGAGCAAGACCTCTACCCAGAGCCAGGAGTGCACTCTCCGGGCTCCTCGGTTCAGTGCTTTCAGGCAGGTCCGCGAGAAAGGGGAGGGATGCTCAGGACAAATTCAGCCAACCCATCATGTTGTCTTGGGAAGGCCCTGCCCTTGGGCCAGCACTTGGCGCTTCCATCTAATTCCTCGGTGGGAGGAATCAAAATGGAACCCCAGAATATTTGTTGTGTTTTTATCTACAACCACTTGCTGTCACTCAAGGAAAACGACACTGATTTTTGTGTGTTCGTGAGATCCCTCACACTTACTTTTCTCAATTCCAGAATCTTTTTTCCGTGGTTCAAATCACAGATTCTGGAGCCAGACCTCCTGGGTTCCTGTCCTGGCCCAGCCACAAGTGACTCATGCTCTCCCTGCCTCAGTTTCCCTAAATGTAAATGGGGATAATTATGGTTTCTACTCTATCGAGGTATTGTGAGGCTGCAGTGAGTTGGACACGTAAAGTATTTGCAAGGTAAACAGTGAACATTTAAGAAATGTTGACTCGTGTTAATCCACTTAGTGCAGAGCACCTTACCTGAGATGGTCTAAGTTAGAAGGTAAGATAAGTCCTGTTTACCTGAAAGACAATCAGAGTTTAGCAGCCACTTGAAACATATACTGAGGACCAGCCAGGTGCCAGTGGGTCTGAGCCGGAACCTGGGGACACAGCATTCAGTGCAGCCTCCTCTGCCCTCAGGAACCTCCAACCTAGTAAGAAAACAAGATGTCTACCATGAGGTTGACAAACGCTGTCATTTTTTAGTGCTGTCCTACGGACCAGAACTCACAGCCTCTCCGCAGGTGCCTGATATAAAAAGCCGATCAGGAAACACTGCCTGCTGACTGGACTGTTCATTGCTGCCCTCGCAGAGGGGCTCACCTGGTGACCTGGACGGGGGAGGGTGTCTACCTAAGAGGGCTCTCTTCTCCTCCAGAGGTGAGAGGTGGTAACCGGCTCTGTGTTCCTGTGCTTGTGTCAGGTTTGGAGGAGACCAGCCTGTCTACATCAACATCATCAGAGACCCCGTCAACCGCTTCTTATCAAACTACTTCTTCCGTCGATTTGGAGACTGGAGAGGAGAGCAGAATCACATGATCCGCACGCCCAGCATGCGGCAGGAGGAGCGCTACCTGGTGAGTCCTGCAGCATCTGAGGGGTGGCTGCTCCCCTGCCCTGCTGCCCGCCTGTGGCTTTCCCAGGCACCTCCACAGAGCCCTGTGTGGCGAGGGTTCTTACTTGGGGAGAGAGTTTTTGACAGTGACAAACTGTTCCAGGCGGCCCAGATCCTAGTGAATGTTTTCAAAGGACTGTTCTCAGCTTGTTTTCCCTGGTTTGTCTTTCGTGTTAGCATTGAGGTCCCAGGGAGAAGCGGTCTCTCCTAGGAAGGACACGGAGCATATTCTCACACCTCATCCCATTCCATTCCCGTGGCAGTCTATGAGGAAGGGGTGTTTCAGGCGAGGACCCTGACCTTCCAAAAGGATGGGGGGCTTGCCAAAGTCATGCCCCCAGCAAGGCCGGAACTGACAGTCTCCGGGGCCTGTTGACTGCAAGTCCAGGGTTCTTCCCACTGCAGCACAACAAAATTGGGTCATCTCAGTGAAAAATGGTTCACTTTTTCTGCACTTTGTTTTGGGACCCGCAGCTCCAGGGGGACGTTGGTGTTGACCTCAGTCATTGCTTCCAGGGTGCCGTGTTGGTAACAGAAATAGAGGGCAGTTGGGCATCTTTGGGACAAACCCAGAATGGAAAGGGACACATCACCTCTTTGTGACCTCCATTGGCCAAAGCTTACTGAGTAGCTGAGGGCACGGTGTTAAGGAGCCTGAAACCCTGGTCTCTGTGGGTGAGGAGCCCTTTGGGGTCACTCGGACCCCTGCTGGCACAGACGGAAAGAGAAGAAACTTATAAAGGGACCGGTGCGCCTATCCCTTCCCACGCTGGAAACTGACACAGCGCCTGCACCCGCTGCGGACGGGCTGCAGCAGCATCCTGGTAGCTGAAGGAAAGCGGCATTCAGCACAGCTCTGGTACCATGTCAAAGCTCCCACTTCCTCACTTAATTTTTAAAAATGTAACAAAAGTATGCATTTGGAGGGCGGGAGGTTTTTGGAGGATGCAGAGAAGTGAAGTGTCACACACAGCACTGCACACAGTTTGTGGATACGCCAGGAGCAGAACCTAGGCCTTTCACTCACCACGCGGTGTTTGCTCAACTACCTAACGCTTCAGTGAAATAATTTGATGGCATATTTTGAAAGTGGTTTTTAGTTCTGATGGCCGTAATCTTTTTTTAAAAACTGCATGTTGCGAATATGGCTGTACATTTTCCATTCAGTGATGAGTATGTATGCAAAGCATAAAACCACTGGCTGGAGGAATAATGTCAACTCAGATGATCTTTATATTTCTACTGAATCTTGATTAGCGTTTCTATCATCTTCTGAAAGCATAGAGCATATTCCATTTAATCAAAATATATTTCAAAGTTCCTGACTTGATCTTGGTATTGAGAAAGTTAGAGCCAAGTTTTAGCAGAAGATGCTAGAAAACTGAAGATATGAAAATGAGTCTGATGAATCCTGCTCTTCAAAAATTAATATCAATGAATTCACAGTCAGCCAGAGGGTGAAAAGTGAGAAAGTGGAGGGACCGTTGGCGGTCTAGAATGCCTGAGGGGTGGGGAAAGGCTGTTAATAAGGGGTGCGGGAAGTCACAGAAGATGTGGCATCTGAGCACCTATTAGAACGAGAGATGAAGCTGCTTACAACCGGTTAGCCGGGGGAACACAGCTCCAAGTGCCGCAGGGGCCTGCAGTGGGCACGTGACTTGTGTGACTCATTCAGAGGTCAGCCCAGAGAACAGTATGGCTGGTATACAGGGGCGGGCGGGGGCATGGAAAGAGGGAATTGGCAGGAGGTGAGTTGAGAGAGGGGAGGGCTTGAGGCAACGGGCCACGTAAGGCCCTGGGAGGCAGTGCAGTTACTCTGAGCTGGGAAACAGCATGAATGACCCCGAACTGAACACACCTTAATCAGTGATTCTTTCTCCTAAATCTCCACTAGAAAGCTGAGCCCTTCTCACAGCAGGAAATGCCTCATTCCATCATGCTCAGCAGTTCTCTCCCTTCTTTCTAAGAGTGGGGACTCCTCCTTCCTTCTGTAGACCTGTAAGTCACTGACACCTGGATGCTTGTCCTGGAAGTCTCACAAGGCTCTCACACTCGAAGTTTCCAGGGGGCGCCATAGAAACTGTAATTTGTGGGATGGAGACCCCAGGGTTGTAAATACAGCACACAACCCACACAGCTGTACAGGAGGTCCTGATGTTCTCCTCCTGAGCTCCCACCGAGTTCTGTGCTGGCCATGCCATTTCTCTGGGTGATAAAACGTCTTACATTCTTTCCTCTCCTCCTAACAGTCTATAAGCTCTCTGGGGACAAGATAGGATCAGAGTTCCATCTATGTCCCTGGTACCCAGATGAGGGGCTAAAATACCGGAGACCTCAATAGCACTCTACTTAGTAAATTAAACAACAACCGAATATTAACGTAGGAGTTGGGGGAAGATCTCTAGGTTTTTCTACCCCATCAAGTTTTATCATCCTGTAAGTTACTCCATGTAGCGTAGCCTTCACACACTCACACAAACAAGAAGCTGTAGTCACTACTGAGAGAAGTTGTAAACATAAGAGGAAAATAATGGTTTAGATTTTTGTTTTTTTGAAAGCCTGTAGAATGTTGAAAGTTGGTAGGGGAGGCAAGTCTTATATTTTTGAGGAGCTGGTAGCAGCCTTTCTGGTGTGATTTGAGAGATTCCAGGGAAATTTCCCTGCCTGGCATCCTGCCCTTCAAGAGGTCAGCAGGGGCCCCCTTTCTGAATGTAAGCACGTGTCCTGGAAGGGCCTCTGTCAGTTGAGCTCATCAGATCCTTCCTTGGTAAGGCTCAGCAGGAGAGCAGTGGGCTCCCCAAAGCCGCAGAGGGAGGCATCAGGGAGCAGGGAGTGGAGAGGGGGCCTGAGGGACATGTGACTCCTTTATAGTCTGGCCCTGGCCTGACCCTGTTAGGAAGCTGTTTTCTTGTTCAAAGGATAGTTTGTTTATTTGGAAGAAGAAGGTCTATTGCCTTTTTTTTTTTAATAGATAAAACTTTTTATTTCATCTCCTTGGCCCCATTAAGCCCTTGAAATAAAACTGCCCCCTTTCAGAGCCTGTCCTCATTTTGGCAAGCCTGGGTGGTCAGTTGTTTGCCTCAAAAGAGGTTGTTGTTTGTGTCTCCGTGGGGTGCAGGGCAGCTGTGAGGAGACCACTGTCCCCTCCCCACTGTGAGGCCCTGCTGGAGGTTGAGGGCCTGAGAGGGGACCTGCAGGATATCCCCTTTCCCAAGAAGGCAGGCATGGCAGCCCATGCCCTCAGGGACCTTGCCGCAAAGCCCCTCCCTGCACACCACGCGCACACACACAGTCACGGGGGCTGGCCTGAAACAGGCCTACTGACATGCTCACATGATCCCGCATCACAGCGCCCTGAAGCCACTTGCTTTATCCAGTTGCCAAAAATCAGGCAGTTCTGCTCCTGGCCCTGAGCCTCGCCGAGCTGCTTAGCATACAGCTGAGAAAGGGCCAGGGCCTCTGAGTCTGCTCTGGGGGGAAGGGCCGGGGGAACATCATCTTGAGATGCTGGCTGGTTTGGAAGAACGTGGGAAAGGGTAAAGGGATCCTAGGGTTTGCAGAAGTCATGAAGAAACTCTTCACAGGTGCAGGGGTGGGGCCTGGGTCGAGGCGCGGCCTCAGAGCCCCACAGGAGTGGAAGCCAGGCCTCCTGATTCTACAACTCTACTGTTCGATCACTTGGGCTTTATGTCTTACTTCCTGAGTGGTAAAGGGAGAACGAGGACTGGGCCGAGTTCCATGCTTTTCGAGCAAAACCATTTTGTCTGACATTGTACATCCCTAATAGCTATTATTGCAATTGTTTTTTCCAAGTATGCAAGCATCTTATATAAGCTATTCCTTATATTTTCTGGGAACACTTAGATTTTCTAGAAGTACCCATTTCTTTCCAAACCATTCTTCATTTGTATTTACCAAAAAAATGATCTTAAGATGAATTATCGCTAGAATGGGTACTGATTCAACTTACGGCAGCCACACTGTGGAAAGACTCATTTTCTCTCTGTCCAGAGCCAGAAACTCGGCTCCCGGGTGCCGAGGCGGCGGCCACCCTAGCGGGTTAGAGAACCATCAGGTGAGGCAGATCCGAGCCCAGGCACACTTGGAGGCGTCCCAGCCTGTGAGCCTCCTCTCCAGCTGGAGTCCAGGCGTCTTTATTTCCAGGGCTGAGAAATACCTGGCACACAGAACCTAGCTGATGAAAGAGTGAATGACTGCTAATGAAAAGCAACTGTGGTGATTTATGAGCGAGGGAGAGCATCCCGTTCCTGCCGAAGCCACTGCCGTTTCCCGTCCCTGACTTTCCCTGACAATGGATTTCTTGCACTGCCATTTCCACTCGGGCAGTTAGTTACATGTGTGTGATTGGGGCTAGGGGTTTGCCTGAAACCTGGCCTCAGGAAGCAAATGCTAAGCAATGTCAAGTTGGGCTCCTTACCTAAACCTATTGCCACTTCCCAGATGACCTCCATGGGAAGAGCAGGAAGAGAGGGTAGGAAATTTTCCCAGGAAGAAAACTGCCATGGTGATGCTATTTATTCAGCTTGGCTATAAAGATGGAAAGTAATGCATGTTTCAAAGAAAAGATGCGTAATTTACAGCTTCCTAATTTATAAAGAATTCAGTGAATCATGTTGGCCCACTGGATTCTGAAGAAGCTTGAAAACTGTCCAGAGCAGGAAAGGTTTTCAGAAGCCTATGCATTTCCATCTGCTTGTAAGTTTTGGACCTTGAACGTTCTTTTGCTGTGGAAGTATGTATGTGAAATACTCATTTCTGGAAATTTCCACTCTGTTCTGACCAGCTGAGGCTGTCCTGTGAATAAAAGCTCAGGCTCTGCTTTTGTCTCTAATGTACCATTTTTAATTAAGAAAACAAGGAAGAGATTTGGATCATTTGCTCTTTTAAGTAAATATCTGTGTTTTCCAAATCTTCAAAGGTGAAAAGGTAATGTTCTTTGTCTCCAGCTAGTTCAAATTTGGCTTATGGTTGGAGGCTGAGAGAGAGAGGTCTGGGGCATGGCGTGCTTATATCCATTCTCTGCTACTGAGGTGGGTGACCTGGCCAGGGATTCAGCCTCTACGAACCTTACTTTTCTTGTCTGGGCAATGGGCTCATATTGCCCACCTTGCCTCTGTCATAACAATGGCAGGAGAATAAACCGAACACCCTACACAGAAGTGCTCTCTGAAAGCTAAAACTCTCCTGAGCATGTTTTGGCACGATGCTTTGATCCTTGGCTCTGTCAGTGGCTCCATATGACCTGAAGGGACCGTTTTTCCTACAGAGGGTGCGGGTCTTCTGTTCGCTGGGGAGCCAGCAGGAGCTGTTCTTCCCACATGGCTCAGGCCATGTTGGGCCCTGCCCTGAACCTCAGCTCCACCTTTGCTGAGGTCTCAACTGGCCCCGCTAGACCCCATCCCCTGGGAATTCATTTCCAAGGAAACTGCTTCTCTTTGTGTTCCCAACAGCTGGAGATCGTTTTGATCCCAGCCTGCTGGCATGCCTTTGTCCCGCGTGTATTTACTTGGAAACCTAAGCTGGTATAGGCGCAGTAAAGCTGCAGAAGTCACACGGACTCACCCCCGGGGGTGGGGAGGAACGGTGCACAGGGGCCGGAATGCTCTGACGTGCTGGGCAAGCTCTGCAGAGAACAGAGGAGCCCCCACTGGAGAGAAATGCATTTGAGATTTATATTCCTGAGGTGTGCTGAAAGCAGCATCACAGGTGTTTTTAGAAGCAAGGAACACTTTAGGGTTTAACGATACCTGCAAGTATCCTGGGAGCTTCCAGCAAACAGAGAAGGCGATGGGTGTAGCAGGAAGAGAGGTTGGAGGAGCTTGGTACACAACAAAGAGATTTGGGAGAAAAGGAGAGGCTTCGAGAGAGCAGAAGGCTAGGTGAGGAGAGAATGGAGTGCTACCAGCCAGCAGCCGAGAGGCCACCAAAGAACGACAGCCACGTGTGTGGCATGTTGTGGATTAGCATGCTGTCCCCATGTTGGCTCATTCACCCCGCCCCCCCCCCCAGCATGCGCTGGTGCAGGTATTACAGCTGATTCCTTTTTGAAGGCAGGAGGGGAAGACCCATGTCTTTGTTCTCTGGGGTGGTTGACAGAATTTGTGTCCTATGGTTGTAGGACTGACATCCTATTTTCTTGCTGGTCATCTGCTCAGCACCATTCCTATTTTCTAGAGGCATCTATATTCTTTAAAATGTGCCCCCTCCTCCGCCTTCAAAGCCACCAGGGGTGGGCTGAGTCCCACATGCTTCACATCTCCCCTCCTCCTTCTTTTATCTCACATCTCTAACCCAGGTGAGAAGGGTCCTCCACTTCTAAGGAATTCTGTGATTAGATTGGCCTCCCAGGCAACCCAGAATAGGTTCCCCATTTCAAAGATGGTACCCTTCATCACATCTACAGAATTCCTTTCGCCACACAAAGTACCATATTTCCACATCCCAGGGATAAGGGTATGGACATCTTTGGGGTCCATTATCTGCCTGCCATGGTGTCACCAAGGACTGCTTCCTCAGCAGGGACTGAGGGGACTGTGGATGAGAGTGTGAGCATGGCAAGCATTTTGAACTTGGCCTGGTCCATCCACAGATGGAGAGCCCACATCCTCCCACCATGCCATGTTGCCACACAGTGGCACCAAACTGTGGCCTTCCTGTCCCTGCTCTGCAAAACCAAGTAACCACTCATGCATTTGGTTTTTTCTCCTTCTACTAATGACTCATTCATTCATTCATCCATCCTTTCATTTACCATTCACTCATTCATTCACTAAATATGGATTTTAGTACTTTCTGTATGGCAGACACTGTAGGAGGACCTGGAGGTAAAATATTGAGCAAATATAGATTCTGGGTCTGCCCTCATAGCGCGCAAACAGGCATTAACCCCCAAACCACACGAATGCATGTCTTCGTGTGCTACACAATACAGACGGCATCGCATCCTGTGAAGCAGACAGATGTGGCACTGT
This sequence comes from Anoura caudifer, assembly GCA_004027475.1. Lineage (NCBI taxonomy): Eukaryota > Metazoa > Chordata > Mammalia > Chiroptera > Phyllostomidae > Anoura > Anoura caudifer. Next base: position 135,526 of record PVKU01002478.1, on the reverse strand, counting down.
CTGGGCGTAGAACGGGACAGTTGGTGAGCCTATGGGTCAGAGACATGATAATTGAACCAAGATCTGAAGGAAGGACGAGGAGCATCCAGACCTACAGAACCACACATCCAAAGGGCCTGTGGCCGCAGGGCGCACAGTGAGCATGGGGAGAAGAGCCAGGGAGGCTGATGCAGGGTGAGCCCAGGGAGAAGGGAAGCACCGAGTACCTTCATGTGGGCAGGCCAGGCTCAGGCAAGCCTCCCAGGTCCTGTTGGAGAGAACTGGGGGGCCCTAAAGGATTTGAAACAAGGGGGCATGTTTACATGGGATCCTCAGCTACAGCATACGGAGTAGAGAAGGACTCTAAGTATATGTGAATGGCTGGCTAACTGGAGGCAATTGCTGTGATCCCAGCACGAGATAAGTCAGGGGGCCGATTTACGGAGCACTGACCGTGTTCCCGGAGCAGCTGCAGGTGGGGGCAGAGCAGGGTTGGGGGAGCACTTACAAACAAGGGTAAGACCCCTCGCTGCCCTCCCGGTGGCTAACGGCCTGGCTAGCCACGGAAGACCCGGACTTGAAAGGCTGATTGCCAACAAGGAGAGGGACGATGGCTCTGTTCTGCAGCACAGGGATTGCCATTGGTTGGGGGGCATGTTGAATTAGCAAATAAATAAATAAAATAAAATAAATGATGCAGACACTTACAACTTGAGAATTCAGGTAAGAAAAGAAATCAGTGGGAGTTGGGGTCTTCAGGGCAGGCTTCCTAGTCCAGATGGAAGCTCAGTCTTTACGGACGATGCAGGTGAAGGCACAGGTCAGGGTCCAGAGGACCCAGTAAGCGGAGTGTCAGCAAAAGCCTGAGTGACCGAGCTTGCTCTGCAGGGAGCAGCCCAGCTTGGCTGGAACAGAGGGTTTAGGGCAGCCAGGAGCTTTGGGCTGGTGAAGCAGTTCTCCAGATGTCCCGAGGAGGGGGAGCAACAGTGCTTTGCTGGCTGCCAAATCTGGCTCGCCTGACCTGCTTTCTCAGAGGAAGGTCCCGTCAGGGGCATCAGACCCTCGGGCTGCAGAGCAGGGCCAGGTGCATCCTGCTGGCGGCCACCTGTCAGCTGAGCTCATCTTCCCGGGACCCCGCCCCTCCCTCTGAGTCAGTGGCCTGGCTGCAGCTGCCTCCTTGCTGGGACTCAGCTGGGATGGTGGCTTGTATTTACCAAGGTGGTGGCGGTGGTGATGCTCAGCCTGGCAGCTCATGGAATCACCATGGGGGTGGGGGGGGGGCTTTAAAAACTACATATGACTGTGTCCCACACCCAAATATTGTGATCAAGTGGTCAAGTGTACAGCCTGGGCTTTGGGTTTTTTTTTAAAAGCTTCTGAAGTGATGCCAACATGTAGCTGAGGTGGAGGACTCCTGAGGAGTAACACAGTCCGTTCTGGGCTGTATTAGCAAGAGCTGTTTTCACTGACGGATGCAGCTCCTGAACACCTTCTAGAAGCTTATTTTCTGTTTGCCCATTTGGGAAAAGCTGTATTCGCCCTTCCCTTTTCTATTTGTTAGGCTTTTAATAGGCATGTGCAAATAAATGTCACTAAAGAAGTTTGAGGATATACTGTGAGATTTCTTGTATTTATGAATACTCCATACATGTCTTGTCAGGTTTTCTTCCAAACTGAAGTGGGTAATATTTATTCAGAAACCAAAGAGTACAGTGTACTGTACGGTTAAGATCTCACTTTAGGAAGCTTTGCTTTTGGCAATAAACCAGAGAGTGAGCACTTCAGTCCATAAATATTTCAGCGGGAGGCCGTATTTTTATTTGGTCAGTGAGGCAGTTGGAATGTATTTGCCATCTCTTCGAAGAGGCATGTGTCACTCTAAATGCAGGCCAGTTCATACAAGTACATATAAATGCTCAATCAAAAGACACAGGTGAATAGAACTATGTTTTACATTTCCTGCAGCCGGGAAATGTTCTTTAAAATAATGCTCTTTAAATGCAGTCAGATAGCTTGCTTACCAAGATGCTATGAAGTTTTATATAAAGTGCAAAAGTGAAGACTTCATTTATATAGGTTAAAATTTTGAATTTCAGACCCTATACTTGTTTTTCAAAGCCTGGCACACCTCTACCGTTGTCCTCAATTTGCTTTGCCAAATGGTCATTTTTCCCCCCTCCACTCAACTGTTTAGCACACACAGCAAAAATTCCCCAAAGGCAGAATGACCTCCAAATGTGTTCTTAAAAATATTTTGCAAAGTCTGAAGACAGACAGGAGAAGTAAGTGTAAGACATCTGGGAGATTTATTGGAATCTCGGCTTGGGCTCTAATTGCAAGTACTTATGAAAATGTCAATATTAACATGAAAAAGCTGGCAGTTTTTCTGCCGAATGTAAATTGGATTAGGTAGCACGTAATTGGAAAACTGCTTGCTTCTCTGAGGCTCTCCACAAAACAAGCCTCGGAATCTGTTAGCTACAGCAGGCTTGCCCTCTAATGGCTGGAAATTGAAGGGCAAGACTAAGTCCTTTTTTTCCCCCTTGCTTTCTTGACATACATCCCTGTATGACTAAATACTTTTGACTGCAAGGAGGACAGAAACTAAGAAGAGGGAACGGCTGACCATCTGTCACCACAGCGAAGCGCAGAGCACAAAGGAGGTGTCCGCGTGACCACGTCCTTAAAAGGCAACAGCTGGATGGGAGTCCAGGGATAGGGAGCCAAAAGCATGTGGGGTGCCTTGGAGATGCAGGGCCGACTTCCACAGAAAGAGGTGTTATAGATGCCTGATCTCCTGAAACGCTCATCGTAATAGTTAGAAATGTAGCTGCCTGCAAAAGTTATAGAGTAACAAGCCTGCAAACTGGGATGGGCCGGGTGCACAGTCAGCTCCTTTTGCAGAGCACACTTAGCACACCACCCGGGTTCTCTTTCATGATTGACTAATGAGTGTCACAGACATGTGGTTGGCAGGAATTTAATGAGAATTTCAATTTTATCCCGTGTGACATTGTCATTGATCTTCTAGGAAAGCAGCCAGGAATGAATGGGACGGCCCGCTCCAGAAATGTGTAGCCTCCAGTCACCGGCCACTTTTTCTCTGACCCTAAACCCTATTCGCGGTTGAATGGAAGAATTTTAACCAAAGCTTACTCAATTGCATGACAAATAAGGCTTTGACAAATAGCTCAGCTCAGCATTTCATATTGCAAAGCTAAAGCAATGGAATTGTGTCAACATTCAGCTAAATGTTCCTGTACTCCTTTCCCATTAGAGAGGAAGGTAGCCCTGGTGTGACTTTTATAGTAACATGGCTGCCCCTTGGCCACCCTACAAACTTAAATAATCACTTCCAGTTTTTGAGATAAACTAGCCTGTTGGAGGCTTAGAGAAAGAATCAGCAGATGTGTGAAACAAAGTTACCGAGTTTATTAAGAGATGGAAGCAACGTTGATGACTATAAATCTCAGATATAATGAAAACGTTCCCTATCTGACCACTAGGGGTAAAAACCCTGCAAGATTAACAGAAGTGACCTAAAGCCAGTCAGCAAGGCTAGCCTCCACCAACTCCGATCACTGCTAATCTATTTCTGCAGGTAATTAGAGCTCCCTGTGGATTGTATTTATTTTTTACTTGTTAATATATTGCTTCATAAATCCTTCAGATTATTTCATGCTTGTATAGGTCTTACATTCTTAACTAAAATGTAATTCTCTCTGATGACAGAACCTGATCTTTTATGACCTTAGCCCCCATCACTGCCCCCTGGGCGACACCCCACCCAGCTCCCAGAAGCAAAGTGTACAGAGCACCAGTGATGTTTGCCTCTTCTCCCCACTTGCACGTACCACTTCGGTATAGTTTGAACACCTACTGTGCGCCAGGTACTGTGCTGGGAACAGCTGTGGCAAAGTGGGCATATGCTCCTGCTTCCTGCCTCTAAGCACATATGGAGAAATCCACCTGCTCCTGTGTTCTGTTATCAGTGAGTGGTACCCACCCTGGTCTGTTGCCCAGACTCTGGAGTCATCTCTGCCTGCTATCTCTCCCCCACCATCCTAGCCAGCATCTTAGCCTGGAGTCCTCCTGAAAGCAGAGCCTGAGCAAGGGTTCAGGTAAAGGGTGTTGGAATTTGGACAGTGATCCCAGAGATGGGGGACCAGAGAGAGAAACAGGGAAGGACAAGACAGAGGGGTGTCCTTATACTGGTCACTCCTGGGAAACTAAGATCCAACCTTGGTAGGACTCTCTGAGGACAGTGTAGGATTCGCCCAGAGGACATTTATCCATTCGTCTCCTCCTGTTGTCCAGTTTGCCCCACAGATCGTTACCTCCCTGTCATCTGGGCTGTGCGCACATGGGTGCCACATGGGTTCCTATGGGCGTCACACTGGGAACAGAGAGCAAGGGATGTGTCCAGCTGCCTAGGCAGGGTTGCTCGCAGGCTACTTCTGCAAGAATCTTGTGGCTGCAGCCATGGCTGGAGCAAAAGTAGCCAAGAGGATGTGAGGCAGGACACAAGAGCGCCCGGCTGCAGAACGTGTTGCTTCTGTCCCTTAACTTAGGTCAATCCCTGTCAGTGGTCATCAATAAAGGTCTCATCACTTTCTACGCAGATATCTGCAAAAGCCACGTACACGATCAACCTGTCTCCAGTTCGTCGTCTTCCTATCCATTGTCAAAGCGCCCAGTGGGCAAACCTGACATTGCCATTCACTGCTTAAAACTCTTATTTCTCCTCCCTAGATTTAATGTAAGCTATTGATATTATTATGATAATATCACTGTTATTTGTTCCAAACACATACAACTATGAATCTACAATGATCTCAATAAAAAGTTCAATTAAAATGAGAATCATGCCCTGGCTGTTGTGGCTCAGTGGATTGAGGGCTGGCCTGCGAACCAAATGGTCGCCAGTTCAATTCCCAGTCAGGGCACATGCCTGGGGTGTGGGCCGGGTCTCCAGTTGGGGGAATGTGAGAGGCAAACACAGGTTGATGTTTCTCTCCCTCTCTCCCTCCCTTCTCCTCTCTCTAAAAGTAAATAAATAAAATCTTTTTTTTTTTTAAATGAGAATCACAAATGCAACAGAGAAGAGATTGGTGAATCAGTGAGTAGAGTTGGAAAAATGGAAATGGGAGTGCACCTGTTCTGGAAAGAAGGTGTGAGAAGCTAGCTTTGAGGAGTGTGTGTTTGGGAAAGCAGTAAGTAGGGCTGGAGCCGTGGCTCCAGATTACGGAGAGTCTCGAGGTCCGAGGGAAGACTTGGGAACTTGTCACGGAAGGCGCGAGTCACCAAGCCTCTTGCGCAAGGAATTAAATGACATGGTGAAGTGTGTTGCTCTTAGAAAGATCTTTTTTACTTTGAAACTCTTTTTTAAAACTTTCTCCATGGTTTCTTCCAGGGTGTTTGTTGTAATTCATACTGTTTAAATTAAAATATTTGATCCATTTGACATTTATCTTGCTGTCCAGGATCCATTTTCCCCAGATGGCTAACAAATTATTCCAACAACATTTATAGAATAATTCATCTTTTCAACACTAAAGTGTCATTTTTATTATGTAATAAATCCCTATTTTTAGAAGGACTTCTTTTTGACTTTTTATTTTGTTCCTTTGATCTGTGTCTTTCAGTACAGAGCAAATTACATATTAAATATGTGTATATTAAATATGTGTGTTTGCATATGTGTAAGCTAATACGTAATTATATATTATACATTTTATATAATGTGCAATCATATAAGTAATACAATGCGCAATACACAATAACTATTATATAATATCTATTTTATTATTTGGTAGGATCTAATCTCTTCCTATTAATCTTTTCCCCCAATTTTCCTAGCTCTTTGTTAATTTTTCATCAAAACTTAAACCCTGCTTCTTCAGTTCCCCTCTCTCCTACATACATACCCAGAAAACCCTATTGCTATTTATTGGATTTATAGTAAGTTTTAGATTAACACAGGGAGAATGGGCATATTTATGTTGTGTCTTATTATTTGAAAATATATTTTGCTTTTCTACTTACTCATAACTTCTATCTCTTGAGAGTATTTTAAAGTTTTCTTCATTTGGGGATTACACAGTTCTTAAGTTTGTTTCTAGGTATTTTATCTTTTTGCTGTTTTGCTATTGCATGTTAGTATACTGCTATTAATTTCTGTATATTTTTTAAATATTTATTTATTTTTGAGAGAGAGAGGAAGAGAGGAGAAAGAAAGAGAAACATCAATGTGGGGCTGCCTCTCGAGTGCCGCCAGTCGGGGACCTGGCCTGCGTGTCCCTGCATGTGCCCTGACTGGGAATTGAACCGGTGACCCTTCGGTTCACAGGCCAGCATTCAATCCACTGGAGCCACAACGGCCAGGGCAATTTCTGTACATTCTTTTTAACTCAACTGCCTTACTGAATTCTCTTACTGATTCTCCATAGATTTTTCAGGAGATTCTTTTCAGTTTACAGTTGATAATCTTTTCTTTCTTTTTTACAATTTTTATAAATCTTAGCCAACTGTTTTTGTTAGTATCTCTACAACAATATTAAACATGTCACCATTATATCTTATCACTAAGAATTGGTTTTTTCACTGATTTTTTATAAAGATTTTATTTATTTATCTTTAGAGAGAGGGGAAGGGAAAGAGAGAGGAAAACATCAATGCGTAGTTGCCTTTCCCATGCCCCCCACTGGGGACCTGGCCCACAGCCCAGGTATGTGCCCTGACTGGGAATCGAACCACAACCCCTTGGTTCGCAGGCCTGCACTAAATCCACTGAGCTACACCAGCCAGGGCTTAGAATTGTTTTTTTTTACAAGCCAGATAATTGAATTAAAAATTAAATATCCAATTCTCAACTTTTGTTCATTTCTAGCTTTTTTCTACTAGAGTGTAATGTTTAAGATCCAGACTTTCGGGATTTTATTTCTAGGAAACTATATGCAGCATAAATCTCAGTGTCTAATGATAGAAAACCCTAAGGAAAAAGACAAAAAAATTCATTGACTGTCCACCCCTCCACTTGTAACTTTGATTTCATTATTCATAACCACCAGCCCCCAGACTGTGTTCTCAACGGCTGCTCTTGCTGATCTGTGAAAGAAAGACATCAGGCGGGTGGCAAATTCTGGAGGTCCTTGGGCTGAATGCCATCCTGTTCCCTTTCCCATGGGTGTGGTTTTTCTGGCAGCCAGTTCCTCAGTGACCACATTTAATGAACTGTAACAAGTGCAAATAGATTTATTATTCACAATTTTGCAATGCAAGGGAAAGATAAAAAAACAACTGGAGCCTGAAGGTAGAATTAGATACACATTTTGCTTTGCTTTTAATCATGAGCAAATGTGAAAATGAAAGATTTCCAGGGTGGCGAGGTCTGGCCCATCTCTGATGCCAGGGTAGAAGTGAAGGCCACGTCTACTCTCACTTCTGTGGTCCAGGCTTCTCTGACTGACTTCTGGCTGCTACAGTAGGGCTGGAAAGGCCTATCAAGTGAACCTGACATTGAAAAGGTGAGGAAGCTTCAACAGGGCCCTGTACTTTCAGAGAGTTTAATCCATTCATTCGAATACAAATATGGAAACAAATAAGCCAAGATCCTTAAGGGGAATCTTGACCATAGACACTTGGTGGATGATGTTTCTGGTTGAATATTGGACTTGAGAAGCCCTGTGGGAGAATGTCCAAGAGACACCCCCTTCCTCCCATGCTCCCTCTTAGCCCCTTGTGGTCTGCAAGCTTGCAGGTAACCGAGGCCGCCATTTCTCCTTTACTTCAGGAAATGGAGTGGAAGTGAGGGAACAAACCTCACTTGAATTGTTGTGACTTAACATGTATCTGAGACTTTATCTTTGTCATCTCCACAGGCTGCTCCCCTCCTTAAATTTGGATCAGTCATGTAGATTAGTGTATGTCTTTCACCTTCATGAGCAAACCCCAGACATAGAGGCTGAGTAATTATTTGTTTGGAATAGCAGGTTCTGTTTCTGGCCCTTCATAGATGGCTCCTCCTGTCTCATAACATTTCTTTCTTTCCACTGATTCTTTGGCCCCGTGTCTCCATCAGGTACTCACGTTCAGTCTTCCTGAAGAGTTCTGTACTACAAGAGTTTTAAGCCGTCAGTTTCATGCATCTTCACGATTCTACTTTTGCTCAGTCTGATCACTTGTTATTTAAAACTTTTGAGTAATATACATCACCAATATACCATTATCCTGATTAATTTTTTTTTTAATTCTTTGTTCACTCCAATTTGTACCTTTTATTTTTCCTTTAAAATATCTCTCAATTTTGCTCACTGCGCCTCCCTGCCGTGGCCAGCACCTCAGGCTTTGAGGGCTTTCAACTCCGAAGTGGCCCCTGGCTGATCTCTGACCTCAGTCACCACCGTCCCTCTCCATCACCCTGCAACGCGCCACCACGGCCATTTTCCAAAGCAGCGCTTCCATTCACACTGCGCCATTGAACTCCTTGCTCAAGAGGCTTGGTGACTCGTGCCTTTTGTGATGAATTCTCAAGTCCTTCCTCAGGCTCTTAAGACTCTCCATAATCCGGACTTCTTTGGCCAGCCCTGTCCTACTTCCTTGCCCAAACACATGCTTGTCAAGCCAAGCTTCTCACATCTTCTTTCCAGAACAGGTGCACTCCCATTTCCATTCTTTTTTTTTTTTTTTTTAAACATTGCTTTGAAGTTTCTGGGAAGGGCAAGCTGGAAGGCCTTCTCTTTGCTCTCTCCATCCATATCCTATCCGTTCCTCAAAACCGCATCTCCAGTCTCTCTGGATCCCAAGCTTTGGGGTGCTGTCCCTTTTCTAGAATTCCACTTTCTCATGAGCCCTGTCTCTGACTCTTGGGTTCACGCTATGTTCTAGTTACTGTTTAGTACATGAATACTTAAATTGATCCTCACACTCTTATGAGTTTATTATATTATTATAATCTCATTTTAGGGATGGGGAGTCTGACATTCAGAGCAGTTAAGGCCTTTGCCCAGAGTCCAGTTACACTCATTAAGTGATGGAACTAGGATTCAGACTCAGGCAGGCTGGCTGCAGAGGCCCTATTCCTAGCTACTAGGCTGAGCGGCCTCCCTTTGTCCTCTGTGCCTCTCTCGCTGTTTCCCTGGTCCTTCCCCAGGCTGACCCTCAGCTCCTGAAGGGACGATGTCACCTTCCCTGCCTTGTGTTCATCCCATTCACTGCTTCCCTGGAGCCCACCGTGGTAGGAGGTCCTATTAGACCGTACTGCATCCAGGTAGGGAACTCACCTGTCTTATTCACCAGCATTCCTTTACCTCAAACAAACAAACAAACAAACCAGGGGTCTGACACAGAGCAAGTGCTCAAAGATCATTTGCTGAATAAATGACTAAATGGCCCTTTGAATGATTCAGTTTGGCAAATACATGATCATGTTGGTGCATCCTTCTCATGTTTTTCTATTTACATAAATTTGCATATCTGTATTTTCTTACAAGTCTCTCAGTTGTCTCCAGGACACCTCTGATAAGGAAGCTGGATTTTTTTCTAGACTGTAACATGGATTCTTAGTTGCCCTCGGCTAAGGCAGTTGTCACCTTTATGCATCTAAAGGGTTTTGGAGTTCACCTCTCTATTAGAGCTGATGAAATTAAGTTACACTAATTGAATTAAACTCATTTTTATTAGGAGCAAAAAGGGACACTTCTGTTAGGTTGATCTTAATAAATATTACTTTTAACTTGAAGTCCATAGCACTTGCTTATTTATATTAAGTAAATGGTATCATTAGTCCAAAAAACCTTTAACATTTAACTGTCACAAATGTTTCTTCTTTGTGAGAAAGCTCTTCCACACTGGCAGAAGACAGTATTTGTTTGGTTTTATACCCTACACCTGAAAAATGCCTTCGGTCTTCATTTCTTATCCAGTGTTGACTGTACTCTTTTAGATAAAAGACACCCCGTTTAATCCTCTCCAAATGTTATTAGTGGAAGTCAAGTTTCTGCAGAGCACAGTTTGTATTTAATTCATTTGCAAAACCACATTTAGCATTGAGAATTTTAAAAGTCAGTCAAAACAAATGATTTTATATCAAAGGCTATATTAATACCACGTTTTCAAAGGGCTTTTCTTTTGAGAAATTCAAAGCACCTCATTAAGTCTACAGCCTCCCAAAAAATGTGCTATTCTCCAAGATAGCCATATTAGTTAATCCCATTTTGCAAATGACAAAGTTGTGGAAAGAAGCAATTGAATATCTTTACCAAGAGCTATTAGAATGGAGTCGCACTGGGGGGCCCTTGACACATGGACTGACTGTCATCAGTAAATTGGAAGAAGAGGCTCATGCAAAGCAGGAGGGAAATGATCAGCAAGGAGGAAGCAAATCAAGTAAAATCAAGATTTTTTACCAGGACCCTTTTAGCATAGGGTTCCAGAGACTTGAGAAAATAAGAGAGAAAAAAGAAAAAGAAAAAAAAAAACAGATCTCAGCTAGTCATTGTACTTCAAGGGAGAAAAGAGGCATAGAACTCAGCCCTTATCATGACGCTGTTGACTGCAAAAGCTAAGCCCAACTGGGTGTTTATCAGAGAAAATGAACTTAGGAAATAGAATGTCAGGAACAAATTTATGAAGCACAGGAAGGTGTGCATTAGGCTCTAAAACAAAATTATAAATCCCAGAAGTGATGGCTGTCTCCTACACTTTTCCAGTCTGCTGTTCACCAGTCAACCTACTGCCACAGCCTAGTTCAATCCCTTGCCAGAAAGGGAAGACACCGTCACCTCGAGGTGACCAAATCACTGTGGGTGGACCTTTATCACCTCCCCCCCCACCCACACACACATACATACACTCAGTCACACCCTCACACTGATTGAGATTTCAAACCCCTTTTTAAAAGCAAAATCTTTCTTCCTACACCTTTTTCTTTAATTATAGACAGAGCTGCTAGGTTTAGAATTTTGTTGCCAATATCTTTTAATGAACCTACCCATCTACAATTGGCTATGTGCACTATGCACCTAAGCGTTTGGACTATAATATTCTGATATGGTTGATTCATTCATTCTTTCAACAAATACTCAGCACCTACTCTGCAGTCAGCTCTTTGGCAGATGCCGAGAATTCCATAATGAAAAACACAGATGTGGTTTCAGCCCCCATGGAGTGTAATCCATCAGGGAAAACAGGCATTGAACCAGCAGCTGGGAGAGGTGACCAGGCCATGGGAACAGTGTGTACATAGGTCACAAGTCTCGTATGGATGGAGTCCAGAAGATAGAGTACAGGGGTGCGATACGAAATGGGAAAGTGGGCAGGGACTGGTCACCAGGGACCTTAACAGTGATCTCATAAGTATGTGGGGCTTTATGCCAAAGGCAATGAGAAGTCCTAGACCGGACGTGATTAGATGGGGATGGGAGGATAACAGGGCAGGGTCTGCATCTGAAATCTGGTGCGAGGGGAAGATACTTGGATGGGGGCAAGGTAAATTATTTTGGTACGGAATAGGGCTGTCGTGGTAGAAGACATGGAGGTGCATGGATGGATTAAGACACACTGCTGAGGTTGAATCAATAATTGCTTCCTGAGTGATTGGATGTGGAGGAAGGAGGAAGAGGAGTTGAGGAAGATCCCAGGCTTCTGGTTAGAACAATTGGATGGATGGTGCTGCTGAGGGTGGGGAGTAAAAGGATAGGAAACGTAAGTTCTTGCTTTGGATATGTTGGGTTTCAGATGCCTGAAGTACATGTGAATGGAGACGTCCAGCAGGCCAGAGAGAGGGCTGTGCTGGAGGTATGGAATTGGAAGTTTCCAGTATCCAGAGAGAGGGAGAGGGTAAAATAGGCATCCATGGGGGTGGATCATGTCTGGAGCAGTGGGGGTGCTCAGTAATTATTTGCTGAAGCCATGGTGTGAAATCGAGGGTGAGGACAAGGGTCCTGCGGGTCACCCATTTGTTACACTCCTTCAGGAGCTGAGAGCAAAAGGAAACTGAGCAAGAGTCTCAAGAAAAAGACAACATAGAGATGTGGTGTTGGGACCAGAGGAAAACATTTTGGACAGGATTGTTCATCATTGCTGGATGTTTCTAGGAGGGGCCAGCCAAAGAAAAATAGAAATATGTGGCCATTGGACTTAGCAACATGGCAAGAGCAAGTCTTCTTGGCAAGAGCAATTTCCAGATGAGCTTGAGTGGAGAGCAAGAAAGACATGAAAGGCTGAGACAGCGATGGGAAGGGCTCATCTGCACTGTCCTGGTGAGGCGCACAGAGGCACACTCAGGGCAGTGGCCGTCATCTCTGCTCAAAGAGGGTGTTCTTTCTCGGGGTCGCTAACCAGAAGAAGAGGTAGGTCCTTGGAAACTGAGGAGCAAGGGGATTCCACATCCCTTTTCTTTAAAAAAATAAATAATAATTACTTATTGAGCACTTACTGAATACACAGTCTGAAGTGATTAGCATGCTAAGATCCTATGAGAAGCAGATGTCAAGATAAGATTGGACATTCAGGAGATTTCTTGGGAGAAATGCCTATGAAGGGGAAGAAAAAAAAAGGAGGTGTGTAAGGAGAGCCTCCAGTCCCCTGTTCTAAGAAAGTCTCAGCACAGCAGATGGGGAGTCTGTACGTCGCAGTCACTCGTCAGAGGGGTGTTGCAGGAATGAGCCTGTCAGAGTCTCCTTGCTGTGCTCAGTCTGGGGCTGAAAGAAGCCTGTGGGGACTGAATTTTGGCATGAACAAGGTGATGGATTTAGCAGATCCAGAGCAAAGCATCAGGGACCATGGGTCAATTACTCTCCCTGTAACAGGAGAGGGTCATGGCTACCACCCATGCATTATCTCATTTAATCCTTCTAGCATCCCTCCGAGATCGTGTCTTTATGCCCCTTTGGCAGACGAGACACCAAGGATTAGAGAGGTTAAGTGACTCACTGGTCACTGAACCATAGCTGGTAGGAGGCAGAACCTGGGTTTCCACCAGTGGAGAGCCAGCGCTGGCCCTGAGCAAGTGCTACCATTTCAGAAAGTGCACTCCTCAGTCAACATCGAGGGTAGCTTGAACTTGGCTATGGTAGGAGTATTTACACCATGGAACTCTGCAGAGGCTACAAATCAAGCCTTTGTGCATTTTCCCTGGAAAGGTGGTTGTTACGCGTTTGCCAGCATTCCACCGGCTAGAATCCCAGTCATCGGGCTCCAGAGCTGCCCCTCTAACCTCTTTGCTGCGTGCCGCTGGCTTTACGATTCCCTGGTGCATTTCCGAAACCCACCTGGATAGAGGGTTCTCTAGGACAGGGAGAGAACGTGCCTTATGCCTCCCGGTGTTCCGAGCCATGCACACCACCACACCACACCACTCGATAAGTATTTGCTGTCAAAGGAGATGCTGATATATACATACACTCACCTCTGTGAGTGATTAGAGATCGGTAGCATCTGTGAAATAATATAAAAGTTGTGCTCGATACAGTTGTATCTGTTTACACTCAAATTAATGCCTGAATTTATAATAACAGACACTATGGGAAGTGTGTTTCAACCTCAAGGCGACCCTTTAAGAGGACTGTACCCTGCATTACAGCCCAGTGTTGTGGCTGATATGCTTCCTACCTACCACCACCCACAAATGAGGAGCTATAGTAACTACCTGTCCTCCTGGCCATGGGCAGCTTTCCGTGAATTTGTTTATCCTCCTGGCTGTGACGCTGCAGCCTGGGAAGTCACGTGTGCGTGCTGCCCGGAAGTGGAAGGTACAGAGGAACCTGCAGAGCTGGACCCTTGCCTCGCTCACTACGTCATGTGCACCAGTGTCCCAGAGCCCGGCGTCTGGAGGGAACAACCCAAGAAGATTAAAATGAGAAGCTGCCCCGGGGCTCCAGCCTCTTCGGAAAGAGATGTGCCTGCCCTAAGTGGTCTGAAACGTAAGAAGATGCAGGACTTGGGGGTCCCTTCAAACTGCGTAGTAATTTGGGAGCTACTAAAAATATTTCTAGCGCGCGTGAGCAAGCTGTGGAAGGAGCTTGGCCGTGAAGCCTGCTTCCAGATGCAGACACGGGTCTCTCAGGAAAGCAGCCCTGGCCCTCCTGCAAAGCCCTTTGAAGTCTCAACATTGCAGAAGAGTCTATAAATCACTACTTTTTCTGCACCACTTCCAAAAATGTTTCCTCCTTATTAATTTATTTTTTGAAGTACTTTTTTGACTGCCTACCGTGCGGTAGGCCCTTTTCTCAGCACTTGGGAAACATCTGCAACTAAAGCAAAACCTGTATTGCTGTGGAACTCACATTCAAGTTCACTGCTCCACCCTTCTTGATCTTTATCACCCTTGTATGTGTTCATTCATCAAACGTGCATTCATTCAGCCGCACAGGTGTTGGGCCTTTCCTCTGTGCCACGTGGGGAATGGGGTCCGGTGCTGCAGAAACAGGACAGACCCTGCTCTCAGGAATGCAGCCTGTAGCCCTTGGGTTCTAACACTAGGGCATCATCAGTGGACAGGTGAGAGGTCACGTCCATGAGGCTTCCTGGAAGAGGTGACACCTGAGCTGAGTCTTGCAGGATAAGTTTAAGGCAGCCAGGCAGAAAGGGCATGGCAGCTGGGTGCATGGGAAGAACTAAGGGCAGTGAAGGCTGCTGGCGTGTAAAGTGTGAGGTAGGGAGTAGCAACAATTGAAACTCATGAATGGACATCTCGGTGAGCCTGCGTGGTGGGCCTATTCCCTAGTTCATGCCATCTGTTTAAAATATAGGAACACCTACAACTGAAGGCCATCTTCTGCCTAGTATCTTTTGAAAAACAAGCAGGGGTTGCTTCCCTGGTCTCTAACCAGAAGGTGTGGGCCTAGAAGGCCACCGTACTGCCCCACACTCCCTATCTCCCAGCAATACCTTCGTCCACTCCACCATTTCTTCTCAGCCCCTTTCCATTTCCAGAGCCACCCTTCACAGGAGACTTCTGCCTGTTCCTAAAGATGCAGTTCCCAAAGACGGAAGTTCCTTCCCTCCTCATCCTCGTTGCCCTGTGTCACTAACTCACTGGTGATTCGCTGGCCCATGAGGCAGCAGCTGGGAGCCCTGCAGTCTCCCTCACCCACCTTCCCGCCCTCCTTTATCACCCGAGAGTGAGGCAGGCAATGAACTTTACAGCTGCCTCTGCTCCTCCTGGAATGGCCTTCCCGGAAACGTGGGAACCTCATCAGTCCTCTGTCAGCCAATAAAAATGGGGTAATAGATGTGCAAAAGCTTGGAAAAGACAAGAAACATATCATCTGCAGTGTTTTTGTTGTGATCGTCTGAGGCCTCCAGACCTCTGAAGAAGCTATTTTTGGCTTTGTAGAAACTTCAGGAAGGAGAAGTTCATTGGCTTCAATAGGTGCTCTCCCCCACACAATCAAACCTTTCATTAAAAAGTTTTCAAAGTTCCAAAGGAACTGCAATGGTGAAGGAGGGGAGAAGTGAGGGTGAAATGTTGCAGTCGGAACTCTCAGAGCCATCCTCTGTGAGGGGGGGTCCCTAACCCACAGCACACAGAGTCCTGGGTCTCTGTGACTTTTCACAAACCTTGTTAGCATTTACCTGCGCTTACAGACTGGTTTGATGGAAGGCTAGGGCGTTAAGGAAAATGGGTAACCCATCAGATTGTTCCTAAAACAAAGGGGAAACAGAAGTGGCCTTGATCCTCCTTCGGGTGAACTGAAATCAACTGGGATTGCATTAACAGAAGCGTCTGTTCAATCAGCAGCAAAGGGAGATGACACATGTCCCCATTCTGTCGTGTCTTTCTAGGTGAGCCGGTAACTCATTATGTTAAGGCAACCACGTTCACTTTTCCAAAAAAGAAGGCCGCCTCAACCTGAGACACAAAAGCCCGCCCAGGGCTATGATCCATCCTAGTCTGAGAGGGAAGGTCTCTCCCTCAAATACAAGAGTTAATAAGTTGCCGGTTCATATGGCGAATGGCAAACTTTCCTGAGCTCTGGGGTAACCAAATCACTTTGACTTTATTAATCCATTCCTCCCCATTTGTGATTTAGGTGGAAGAACACCTAAGGCGATGAAAATCCAACTAAAGAAATGGTCTGTTTTGGAAGAAAACTCATATTTAAATTATTTTTTTAAATAAGTGTTTAGGGTAAGAAAGTTCAAAGACTTTTGCTTCCTTTGTTCTTCTTTATATTTTATTTGGAGTTTGGCATTGCAGTCAGGACAACCCACAGTAAGAAAAATAAGCCTTCATATAAAAAATATTGAAAAGGGCTATAGACCAAAATATTTTTCTTTTTCCTATTATATTTTACATATTACATAATTGCATGTTTCTATTACATTTCCTATTTATTCCACATCTATTTTATCTTTAAATATTTATTTCTATGTGGCAGATTTAGGTTTGCTTTTTATTTTCCTCTTTTTGCTTAACTATCCATTCTCTAATAAATATGGGTTAACACTGCAATAAAAATATTTGAGGACAAAGAGTAAAGTTTGATGCCAGTGAGATTTTTTTTTTTTTTGCTTTTGAATTTGAATAGTTGGGCAAATCAATGTATTAAGATTGAGAAACCAAAGAAAACATTCAGTGATAAGTTAACTGAATGGTAGCTTTCTCTGTAGTTGTTTGGGCTCTTTCTCATGACACTAGACTGTTTTCATGGGTAAAATTATAATCCCAGATATTCAAATTCTCAGATTCACATTTTCCACTTTAGTCCACAGAAGCTTCACTTTAAGAATTTTGCAGAAAATTCTGGCTCGTGTGTCAGTCTCTCTCCTGTGGAACCCAGTAGGTAATTGTAGCAGGCGCTGACCATCCCCAGACCCTCAGCCGTCTGTGCTTGAAGGCTATCAATTGATGGGGAAGTTCTTCTAAAGCACCAACTTCTTTCTAAAACAGTTTGGATTAAATAAGGAGACTAGCTACAGACCACACTCTTTATAAGAGGTATAAACACTGAAATCTGCAGCGATATTCTGTTAGGGGTCTGACCTAGAAGTGGACAGAGAGAGAGTGCCAAGTAGGCTCAGGGGAACCTGGAGACTGATGGCACCTCCTCACTTCCTTGAGAAATACTGGCTGGGCATCTACTCTGGGCCAGATACCTCTCCAAGCTCTGGCACAGCAGCGAACAAGACTAAGTCCCACCTTTCTTGGAGCTGATGCTCTAGCTGAGTGAAACACATAGCAAACAAACAAACAGGCAAGTCATATATAGTATGTCAGGTGGTGGTAATGGTCATGGATAAATTCCAAGTGCCTGTGAACTCCAAGAGAGGGGGGAAAAACACATCCTTATTTTCACCAGCTCAGCATTTTCTTTATTTTTGAATGTAGGCAACAAACAGCAGTATTAATAGTACCTATACTGTTACCAAAGAATTCATAGGTATTTTATATCAATTACTATTATTGAAGATGCTTCAAAATAATCATTCACACTACCACAATACTTGGATTGAAAATATGGTAGATATTAGACCCATGGAGAAATCTTACTTAATACAATAAACAAACTTACCAGAACTTTTTAGTATTTTGATAAATAATTCCATATATCTGTTTTCCTTTTCAATCCTAACTGTTTTGTTTCACACAATTAAGCACGTTGGTTTGAGAAGCGGCGCCTTAGGCCATACCACCTGCCAGAGGTCAGGAGTGCTTTATGCAGACTTTCCGTATCTGCTTACAGAGTGTAAGAAGATATGTACTTAAGAATTGAGATTTAGTACAGTCAATAACTTACTGCTCTATCAAGGACATTCTTGAGGGAAGTTTGTTTTATGGCAAATGTGTGTAGTGTGAGGAGTACCATGCCTAGGCTGGTTCGGTCCACTGTCTTGCTTCACGTGAATGGGTCAGCCATTTGCCCCAGTTTTGCACCATCAGCGCACATGTTGACACCATTGACACCCTCAAAAGGACAAACAATAGTTTAGTGTTATTATATGGAAATAGTTTCTATGGTGTGGACCCCTGAAAGCATCTCTGGGTCCTGCCAGGGGTCTGGGGACCACACTTGGAGCACTGCTGAGCTAGAATAAGTGGCAAGTTCAGGAACCCTTTCAAGCACTTGAACTCTAGGGGACTCTATTCCCAGGGGACTCTATTCACAGAAAAATTGTGTTGTTGGTGTTTGTAGTTTGCTGTCCGACTCTTTGAAATAGAAGTCCTACCCAAATTTTTAAGGGAGGATTTTTTAAATCTGTCAAAAGTAATCTGTTGACTTTTTTGTTTTGATGGCCCAAAAGAGGCCCAACACTGAATATAGGTCAGGAAATTCCCTTTACAGCAGAGACATGTGGTTCCTGCTCAAGCAAACATGTCCAATACAAAGGGACTCTCCACCCCTTTCATTCATGGACCCTGTTAGCATCTAGTGGAGCCTTTTGACCGCCTCTCAGAATAATGCTTTTAAATGCAAAAATCATTAGGATTGCAAAGAAACCAAATTATATTGCATTGTAGTCATAGTCTCAGACCCTCTTGAGGGGCTCTCTCTACTCTGGGTTGGTGACCACCTGCATCTCCCAAACGCTGGTGGTAAAACACCTAGGGGTGACAGTTACTTGAAATGCATTTGTTTCTAGGTTAAGTAATGTATGAAATCCCCCAAATTCTGACTATCAATGAGAATAGATCTCTGGACCAGGGCAAGAATGTGGAAGAAGAAAAATGAGTTTCTCCTTTGCCTTCTGTAAGACTGAGCGGCACATGTCTCCTCCTAAATATAGCCTCTTTGGAAGGGAGAATGGCGCTGGGCAGGAGGCAGGAAGACTTGGGCACCTCTGCCAAATGGCCCAAGACTGTCAAGAATTCTCCACTGGGACTTTCTAAAATTTTGGTTACTCTTTTTGGAAAAATAAATTGTTTGATATCAATAACTCCCTTCTTTTTCTCAGCTTCTTAAGTCAAACCAGCATCCTTAGGCTTATTATACTTCAAGAAGCTATCTAGCCCTTAGTGCTTAAAATTAATAAGCAAAAATGTACAGTCATGTAGTTACCTAAAGAGTGAAACCAGTGACAACCCCAGAGTGAGATTTTCCATTCCCCTGGTGAAAGGTTTGTGAATTATTGAAAAATGCCTTTTTTATCCTCTTTCATAGAAGAGAATGTTGGTGCTGAGAATGGTAAGTAGCCAATAATTCAAAAATCACTGAATATAGCCTTGGAATTCATGAAAACTACTCCAGCATCGTGATCTCCTCTGATTGTTTTTCTTGGGCTAATGGTGAAATGAAGTCTTATTCTTTGACTTCAGGGTGGAGAAGTAAGTGGTGGTTTGAAAATATCCCAAGGTAGGAAGCCAACCTGTGATTTTAAATTTGCCACAAATAATCTGCCAGGTGGATATTCACCACTTTGTTAGTCAAGGGTTTCATTGTGGGCTTTCTAGTCCTGGTCAGTTTTCTCACGCAGGAAACCCTGCTCCCTCTAAACCGCAGCTCTCCTTCCTGTCCCACCAGCGGGCTGCTTTCCTGAAGGGCGAGTCGAGCCTTCAAGCCCTTGCATTTCCGTGACTACTGTATCCAGGGGCTGAATCCTTCGGAGCCCTTCATCAGCACATTCAAAATTCAGACCACCGAATCAGTCTTGCTGTTCTTGCTGTAGTTTATAAAGTGTTTTCAAATACATTTTCTTTAATCACCATAGTCATCCTGTGGAAGAAGTATTACTACCTGTATTTTATAGGTGAGGAAACTGATGCTCAAAAAGGGGAAGTATCTTGCCAGTCATTATCCAGCCAGTTAATAAGAGGCCAAGACTCAAACCCAGGTTACCTGACGCCAATCCCAGTGTTTCCTTCTCTGTCCCAGGTAGCTCTTATCGGGTTCAGGCTCATTACAACTCTTGCTTGTCCTTTATCTTCCAACATTACTCTTGTTAGGAACAGCACAGCAGATGATGAGATTTTTTTTTAATGTTTATTGTTTATCCTATTCCAGTTGTCCCATTTCCCCTCTTTGTCCCCCTCCACCCAGCCAGCCACCCCCACCTCCATAGTCAATCCCCACACTGTTGTCCATGTCCATGGGTCTTTCGTGTATGTTCTTCAAGAACTTGTGTTTCAGGGGCTACTCAAATTAGAAATGGCTGCATCTAAAGACAGCCGAGCAGGAACTGGAAAACTGTGGGTTGTATTTGACCTGCAGACATGTTATGTTTCACTCACTTTTTGTTTTGTTTTGATACTAACATTCACGAATTCACAGATTTCACACAAAAATCCAAATAGCTTCTCTTAAAAATGGGGCAACCCTGGCACAATTCCATGTGGCAGTGATCGGCTTCAGCTCAGCAGCACCGGCCCCCTGGGGACAGGAAATGTCCTTTTCCAGTTTGCTCCACGCAGAACGTGTGTGCAGGCACAGGGCCCCACACATGTGCTCAGGTCACCCAACAGGCTCCTGTATGCCTTGGTGCTGGCTACCTTTGCTCTTGAACATGAGTTCCTGCGGGGCAGGGCAGGGACTGTATAACACCATGCCCAGCAAATATGGGGAGCTCTGTAAGGGCAGAGTTGAATGACTGCTACGGATCTCGTTACATTTATTGATTATTACACCTTGAGTGTTGATTGACAGTGTTTATTCTGATCATTACAAATGGTTCTAACCCCCTGACTTCTTATAGTTGATTGCGGCTTAATAGATTGTTCGTAGTGAGTGAGAGAAACACAGAGAAATAGCCTCCCTCCCACATTTGTTTAAGTAGTTTTCCATCAGATTCTTTCATGTATGTGTCTAAATGACAGCCACGTTATACACTCAGTCTGTGGAATTGACGTCTTCATCACTGCTGTGGCCCGCATCTATTTTATATCGAGTTTATAAGGTGTTTGCTTTTCTTTGCCTTTGGTTCTCAGTTTGATCGACTCAAAGGAAACATCTGGGAAACTGTTTCAATGGTTCTTTATTTCAATAAACACTATACTTATATACCAGTAAATTATTATAGTTATTTGAATTTTCAAATCATTTGTAAAGACGTGATCTGATCCATGGCAGATGACAAACTTCTGAAAGGGTTTCCTCTTGTGTTCTGTGTCGTTGTGTTTTGCTCTAGAGCAGAAAGAACCCTGGGAGCAGACCCATGACAGGGTCAGAAGTAAGGTTTCCAGAGAAACTTCAGATGGAAAACTATAAAGGGGAACGTCTGAGGCTTCATAAAGGCCTCCTAACCCCTGCAAAACAGTCCAGAGAGCCTTTAAGTGGTCAGAAAAAATCAAGTTTGAATGAATGAATGGCATAAAAAAGGGACCAAGTTTTTTTTTTTTAAAGGCAGAAAAAAATTGAGGTGTGTGGTTGGGGACACAACTATACTCACAGTTTCTGGAATTTTTTTTTTTTTTTGGTGTACTTTTTACATTATGGAAAATTTCAAATATTCATAAAGGAGAGAAAGACAGACAAATCCCCATCACCAAGACAGCTTAGTCACTCGTGATAACAGGGTTTGAGAAACTGAAATTCCCAGGTAATCTAAAATAATTTTTCTATTTAGTTTTAGCTTCCCTTTATTAAATCTGTTGTGAATTCCATGTGACCTTCTGAGTGGGGAATGCGAGGCCACAAAGAGAGGCTGTAGGCCTAAAAAAAAAAATCCACAAACATGCTGTTTATTTCCTGGACAACCAGAAGTTGCAAGTGTGACTTTTGTGGTTTACTTTGGCCTCCTATGCCAAAACAATTAGACTATTGGAATAGAAAGAAAGGAAAAGCAACTCTGAACCGCTTCAGCTGAGAAGACAAAATCATCAACGTTCTATGAGGCTAAGCAGTTTCTGTGGCTTTTAGAATCTTGTGTGGCCCAAAGGGGTCATAAATCATTTTTATGGTATAATACCCTGGAAGGAAATGCTTGGTTCCCCAGGAATGCCTGCCATTCTCATACTCACAAAGGCTCACACTGGTGGAGAAGATCTGTTGGAGCCTGATTTTTTGGCTCAGGTCAGCCTCTAGGAAATACTAGACAGTGATGAGACTCGGCCTACCTTCCGGGGTTCCTTGAACTGGTGAAATGAACAGCTTCGAGGTAGCGATTCATTTCTCTCCACTTCATAGTTCACCTTTTAAGTAAAATCTTCACTGGTCCTTCTGACCCCTGGCCTGTTACCATCATCATTTCCTTCTGGTGTAACAGAGAGAGCAATGAAAAGTTAAAGTGCATTTCCATGTCTATGTTAAGATCTAGACTGGTAAATTCTAGACCCCATAGGATCAACTTGCAATCCACTTGAGTGATGTCACACGGCCACACTCACAGAAAGCCCATGGTGACCTGTCCATTTTCTATGCGACTAGGTAAGAAGGAGGGGAGTGGGACTCTATATAAACCTGACCTGCATATTTTAAGGGTGCAATCAGCATCTCAATATTAGTCATGTTAGGGCAGATCGTCCCACTGACTGTAAGCTTTCAAATATTATCTGCAAAGGCCGCTGCCAGCGACGCATGGGGCTGGGTGCACCAGGCAGAAGAGCTCCGGGCTCAGGGGCTGCAGTGTGACTGGTTAACCAAGACCGCACTTTCCGAGCTCACAGCAGAGCTGCTGGTGGCAGATGCACAGCCACATGGCTTTCTCTGGGCCTTGGAGACTAGAACCACAAAATCCCAGTCATTATTCCCCTGAGTGGAGCCCACATCTGGAGTGCACCTTGTCTAGCAGGGAGTAGGTTATAGGTCATTTAACGACATTTCAGTCATGTAGCCATCTGCTGAAAATAAGTGTCCATAATGATATATTTTTATCTACAATATCATTTAAGTACTTTTTATATAAAACTTATCAGTGTTTGCATTCCTGGTTTTACTCTGCTGGTGAATATTTCATTACGTTACTTACTGCGCAACAGTACATCTTCTGAAGGCTTTTAGCAGATTCCCATGGTGATGTGCTGGATATAAGCAAAGCACAGCTCAAATTAAAATTTCATCATCCTCAAAGGCTACTTTTATAAGCTACAAGAGAGCACCTGTCTGTCCCTGGGTCGGTACCAGAATACATAGAGGAGACATGAAGCTTTTCTTGAAGAAGTTCAGAGTCTATATAACAGACATAAAGAATATGCAGAGTGAGGACTATGCCATTTTTGTATTCATAGCACACTTCAAATATTGAAGCTTTTGGTGACACACTTGAAGCCATTAACAGATTCAAAACAACAGCACTGTAATAAAGTCACTACTGTGATGTAACAATGTCTTGTAAAGTCTGTAAGAAGAATCCTTAGGAATCACTCTTTTGATGTCCAGCTTAAACTGTGCATTGGCCCTATGACATACTCATGAAGCAAAACATTATCACATTTCAATAAGCATGTGACCTTGCTTTGCACGGGCTTCACGTTTCACCAACTTCTTTCCTCCCACTTAGCAAGGTGCACTCCCATGCTCATCACCCACACCTCCGTACTCAGTGTTTCTTCTGATAAGCCTCCCTATGGGAAGAGAAGCATGGATAGCCCATCCAGAACCATGTCAAGATGGTGTAGAGATTTCACACTCCCTTGGCTCCAAACACATAGCAATGATAGAGAGCATCAAAACAGGAAATCCAAAGGATTTACTAGTTTACAAAATAAGAAAAGCATCCCTGTGCCTGGAACAGTACCAGAGTGATGAGCAGTGGTAAAGTCGCAGGCCAGCTGGGCTGTGGCTCAGAGTCAGGCAAGGCAGCCAGGGATTGGGCTCTTGTAAGGTAAAGGGGACTGAAAGTGCTTTCTGTCAGTGCGGGGGCCTGAGCCAGGCCTAGTGCTTTAAGGGCCTGAGGTGGGCATCCATACCTGCCCTCACTCTCAAGCAAAGGAAGCTGAACTGCTGACCTGTGCCTGGAAACTATGACTATATATAAGTGTCTGTGGACTAGAGAGGCTAGAAAGCCACAGCCTCACAAGTAGGAGGTGAATGGAATTCTTGCTGCTTGGTAACCAGATCTGTAATAGTCCCATTGTTCTCATAGGATGAGAACTACCAATAAGACCTGGTTCTGGACCAAGTGCCAGGAGTCCAGATGTAGTAACCACAAAACCACCCAAGGAAGAACAGAGGAAGGGAGGGAGGAAGAAAGAGAGGGAGAGGAGGAAGGGAGGGGAAAGGAATAGCCTAATTATGGTTCCTCCATTGGTCATCTACTTTTCTTCCTTTCCCTTAATATACTGTAATTTCACTCTAAAGTATTTGGGTATAAATTTACCTTTGTTTATTTTGTTCAGTACTCATGGCACACTTTTAGCCTAAAGAATCACATCTCTATTTTTAGACTATTCTATTCTTTTTAATTGAGTTTCTTATGGTGACATTGGTTAATAAAATTATATAGGTTTTAAGTATACAATTCCATGTCTTAAATTTGTATTTCAATTACCGTATTTTTCATTTTAAGACTTATAATTAGTTCTTTATGAATATCCTTGTATTCTTGATTCATGTTATTGTTTCATAATTTCCTGCCCTTGTATAAAGGAAGTTATTCATTCTTTTATCTTTTCAACATCCTAAGTATATTTATTTTAAAGTCTTTGTCAAATTATTCCTTAAAGCCATCTGGAATGAATTCATGTTCCAACAGAAGATTTTGCTGCCTGTCTTTTTGATATTAGATTTTTTTTTTCATGTGCTTACAATATTTGCCCTATAGGCTCATTTTGAGCAGAAGACTCATTCTCATTCTGACATTTTTTTAAGATTTTATTTAATTCTTAGAGAGGAAGGGAATGAGAAAGAGAGGGAGAGAAACATCAATGTGTTGTTGCCTCTTGCACAGCCCCTAATGGGGATCTGTGCCCTGAGTGGGAATCGAACCAGTGACCCTTTGGTTCACAGGCCAACACTCAGTCCACTGAGTCACACCAGCCAAAGCTCATTCTCACATTTTAATATAAAGCAAAAGCATTAATAAAAATGGATACCACATACAAATAAAGGGAATCAGCTACCAAGAAGATATTCTCTATAAACATTAGTAAACTTACATACTATAAACTACAAATAAAGGAAGATAGATACAATTATTTGTCAGCTATTTGGCACCAGAGTGCTTACCATGATGCCTTATATACAGTAGCTGCCTTGATCCATAATATAATTAAAGGATCTTGGCATTGGTTTGTTGAAGATTTCAGCTTGAATTGTTTGAACATAATGAACAAACAATTTTGAGCTACTCCAAATTAAGAACCTCTGAAATAAAATTATATTATAGATGTAAACTATGCAAGGAAATTCTAGCTGAAAATTTAAAATTAGAATCCCAGGTAAAGTTCTATTTTGTATTTTATTTCTAATCAATAGCATTAAAGAAATGATGACCCTACTTGACCTCTTTTTCCTCACTATTCCTTCAACTAATCACTGGATACAGTCCTCATAATTTATGATTGTATAAAATATGGGTCTGTCTGGAAAAAGTCCAACCATTGTTCATATAATCAGAATGGTTTGCAAGATATCAGTGTAACCTGGCAGCCAAGGAGAGTGGACTGGAATGCATATGTGTGAACAATGATGACTTCACTGTACTAGTCAGTGGTGGCAGTAGATTCTGTTGAGTGAGCATGTGTACTGTGTGGCCATTTCATTCAAAATGACTGAGTGAGTAGAGCCACGAATCTGCGTCAAATTTTGTGTGAAGCTTGAACATTCCGCTACGTAAACTATTTGGATGATTCAGAAGGCCGCAGCTATGGGCAACTGATGATAGGCAGCTTCATCATGACAACACACCCACTCATGCATCATGCCTTATACAGATTTTTTTTTATGAAATATCAAATCACCCAGGTGACTCAGCCCCCGTACAGCCCAGATTTGGTGCCCTGCAACTTCTGGCTTTCCCCAAAACTAAAATCACCTTGGAAAGGGAAGAGATTTCAGACCTTTCATAAGATTCAGGAAAATACAACAGGGCAGCTGATGGCCATTAGGAGAACACTGTGAGATCCCAAGGTGCCTACTTTGAAGGGAACTGAGGCATCATTGTCCTACGTACAGTGTTTCTTGTATCTTGTATCTTCTTCAGTAAATGTCTCTATTTTTCATCCTGTGTGGCTGGATACTTTCTGAACAGACTTCATACATATATGCCTGAAACTTTTTGTCAAGATAGACTCTCATAAAATGTCCCACTTATATAACATTTAGAGTATCTAATGGTTTCTTAAGTAACTCTCACTGGCACTGACCTCTGCTTAAAGACATTCTTTGTGCTCATGTTCCAGACATCGTATGTAGAAGGAAGGAAAATGATGATTAGCCAAAAAAACTATAATTTTGAGACCTACTGAATGATAATGTATTCCACTTTTACCTTTGAAAATGTTTTTATAAAACTAGGTTGGGCCCAGTGTTTTTACACTAGAATCTGTAGACACTTATCCGCTTAATAAAATAACCACACAATCTGGCAAAACTCTGCATACTTGGCAGCCCTTCCTGCCCTGAAGCCTGGAACAGCATTGGACCCAGCAGGTGTGGCTTTCAGAAAGTCCAGAGAGCTGAATTCAGGAAACCTGCCCAGCACCCCACCAGTGAGCACTATGCCTTCCCGAGGGCCAGGCTGATGTCCCAGCTTTCTACAATCCCCAAGGGCCTCCATTCATTCGTAACCAATAATGAAAACTAAAGTAATTACAGAATTGACACGGGAGACCTCAATGACAGTAAGTTAAATTTCTTCTTAACAAAAGATACCACGTAATTTAAAAGATTTTTTTGACATTTAGAATGTAAACACTACATAACATTTAACATTTTTATACACATGAAAAATCTACTGTTCCCCTTGTTAATAGTCCCCTTTTTTCCCCAAAGGGTAGAGTTGAGAGAAGAGTAGAACTCTCAACAGCCTAGATCCAAGGAAGGAGAGGGGTAGGGAATGTGGTTTCTCATATTTTTGTTTTTTCCATAAGGTGCTCTTTAATTGTAGGGACCAGTTAGTGAGATCAGACTCCCTGGGCCCTACAGTCAGAATCACCCGCTTGTATAGGGCCAAGGAGGAAACGATGTGATAGGGTGGGACTCGGACCCTCATGCCTCCTATGGGCCATGATCCGTCCAATAGGCAGAACATAAGGCAGCAGTGGGCAAGCTGAAGTATAGTGACATGATGACATGCCAGTCGGGCCCCAGCAGAGCCTGGTGACAGATCTGGTATTTAGAAGCAATGTGCTATGCCTTCGGAGGGGCTACCTAGGAAAAGCAAGTCAGAGCACCCTTGCCTGGAGGAACCGGGGGTGCTAGGGAAGCTGCTAAGATGGGGAGAGGCTCCGACACAGGCAGCGGACCTGGCCTCAGTCACCAGAAGCCGGCAGCCTGCTGGGCCTGCACCTTGGAAACAAGGAACAAGTCCAGTGATTCGATGGGGCCCCAGAAAAGGATCATACTAGCTGGCCTAAAGCAATGATTTGCAGATTTAGAATTTTTTAAATCCAGTGAAATCTTCTACACAACTCAATACAGAAACCGAGGCAAAGCCCAGCTCTTCTGGCTTCCGTAGGACCTAGAGTCCTGCAGCCCCACCCATCTGGCATTCCCTCCCCCACCACAGACACTGCGTATACCTTGATTTTTTCCTTTCTTAGAACTCCTTAAATCCCTCCTTTTTGGGCCCAAGATTAGCCATAAGATTGGAGAGGGTTGAATGATGGAACATTGTGGAATGAAGGAGAAATATACTGGAGACTTGGCTTAGTTTATCTTCTGTGAAATGAACAAAGTTCAGGGACCACTGTCAACCTGGTGAGAGGTGGAGGGACTTTTTTAAAATGGGGACTGTGGGTATGGAGGGTGCCACGGACCACACTGTGCAGGCTCTGCATGCCTTGTTCACTCAGAAGGCTCACCAGGAGTTGCCTTGAACTTGCTGTCAGATCCTGACGTCTTCTGCAACTTCTGGAGCCTTCCTTTCTTTCTAGACGGACTGGAGTGTGCTAGTCCTTGTCCAGCCAGGAACGACTCCCAAACCTGGACCTGCTCGTGGGTCCAGGAGAAGAGGCAGAAGGAAATTCCAGGCAAGGGAAACTGATGAGCACAGGCGTGGAATTACCTAATTGCACAGTGTTGACAGCTCATGGAGAGTGACCATCTTCTCAAAATCAACAGAGGGTCTTTTTTAAAATGCAGATTTTAAAAAATCTCCAACTCTGTTCTATCACACACTCTGGGAGTTGGGCCAGGGAATTAGCATTTTTATTAAGTGCCCTTTCTTAATATTATTCTCACTGGCTTTTCAAGAGTCCTTCAAAGTTTTTGAACAAGAGAGTGATATGGATGAATTTGCATTTCAGATGAGTTACTGGGGCAGCTACGTGGAAAATGCATTCTGGGAGAAGAGATGAGAAGAAAAGATACCAACTGGCTGGGGAGGAGCTGAACAAGGATTTGTGGGGTGAAATGGGTGGGATAATGAGGGTTAGGAAGCCATTTGGGGGTCAAATTGCAGGGCCAGATAATTGAGTACAGAGAGTAAAGGTGAGAGGGGAATCAGGAATGACCCCCCAGGGGTCTGGCTGTGACTAGGGTGTCCTTTGACCCACTGGGCCCTTTAGCATTTAAAAAGTGAGTGTTGTTTATCACGATCCATTCCATAAAAATGTGCCAGAATGTTCAAAGTGGAAGAAGACGAACCCACAAAGAAAACCTAGGCCATATTAGTCTACACTTTTAAAAATAATAGCTTGAAATAAATTTCAAAAAATAGTCTTTTTTTTGTAGGTTTGTCAATTACAAGGATTCTCTTAGTTATAGGGAGAATCCTTTATTTCCCTAATAATGTGGGAATATGAGTAGAGTGGGGTCTTATCTTTACACCTAACCTTATAAGAGGGCTAGTCTTGGCCGGGAGAGCGCTGTGGGGTGCCCATGGCGTAGGCCACCATCCAGGGACCAGATGAGCAAATCATAGGCCCAGCACTGGCAAGCAGGTTGGCTTGGCCAAAGTCATCGAGCATGATGACAATCTTAGAGCAAAGTGTAAAATAAAAGTTTTCATTTAAAGCAAACTTATCCTAGAAGCACTGCATGAAAAGGCAAAAAAAATGAAGTTGCATAGCCATACAAAAATATATGTGTAATATGTGTACTATCTGTAATGGAATATTACTCAGCCATTAAAAAGAGTAAAATCTTATCATTTGCCACAGCAGGGATGGACCAAGAAGATATTAGGCTAAGTGAAATAAGTCAGACAGAGAAAGACAAATACCATTTGATCTCACTTATATGTGGGAACTAAAGAGCAAAATAAATAAATGAACAAAGTAGAAACAGGCTCATAGACACAGAGAACAGACTGATGATTGACAGGGGGAGGGGTTTGAGGGGCTGAGTAAAAAGGCAAAAGGATGAAGAAGTACAAATTAGCTGTCACAGAATGGTCCCTGGGATGTAAAGTATAGCATTGGGATTATACAACAATATTGTAGGAACTCTGTGTGGTTCCGGATAGGTACCAGAAATATCGAGGGGGCCGTTGTAAAGTATATGATTGTCTAAGGACTATGCTGTACACCCGAAACTAATGTGAAATCATACTGAATGTAAACTCTAATTGAAAAATCAAATTTTGTCATATTAGGTACTATATATACCTAATATGTATCCACTGTTTATCTATACACTTAGTATATATATGGAGAGAGAGAACTGGAATATGAAAAGGGGATTGTAAAACAACCCAGGACAGCAAGGCCTCGTGCCAGAGATAAAACCATCAACACCCGGGGAAACTGGAGTGGGAGAGGGGGCCGGACGGTGCCTGTCAGAGCAGAACAGCCTAAGAGCGGCTGTGTTGACAGTTGTCCCATCCGATTTCCCAGGTCACTGAGAGGTCACTCGCCGAACGTCTGGGTTCCAGTAAGAGTGGACTGTGTGAGTGGCCAGGAGCAGTGTCTGGTGGCCCCTCCTCCTTGAGCTGCTGGGAAGCAGTGCCACTGTTCGCAGTGGCTGGGCCAGAGGCAGACAGCTGCGGGGTCTGCTCAGCTCCTGCTTGGGCTTGCACCTGCGTCATCTTGCATTTATGTCCTCCTCTGGCAAAGGATGGCTGTGGCCAGCACCATTCATCAGCCTAATGGGCTCAAATGGAAAGCTCTCAAATCCCCCCAGGGACATGCCTTGATCTAAGAAAAGAAGAATTGTTAACAGCACTTCTTAAACTAGGAATTTATATCTTCCCAGGAATTGACCTTGTGAGGTTATTTGTGGATCCCAATTGGGAGCTGACCTCCGTGGGCCCCTGCAGCTCCTCCGCCCTCCCACCCCCACCCCAGCCACAGGCTGTCCTCTGCCAGCCCCTGTGAGCCTAGGCCAGGCTCTCTGGGGACAGGAGCAGGGCCGCATGTCTTGCTTTTTCCTCTGCCATTAGTTCATTTATTTATTGAATATTTATCACGTCCCTGCTTTTTCCAGGCAGGGTGCTAAGTGCTTGAGCCTGAGTGAACAGGCAGCCTCTGCTCACAGACTCACTACTACACAGATACTCAGGACACGAGTTCTTTTATTCTTTAATTAAAGAAATTTTAATTACGGCTTACATTCAATATTATTTTGTATTAGTTTCACGTGTACAGCATAGTGATTAGATAATAATATACTTTACAAAGTGTTCCCCAAATCCCTGGCCGCGTAGCTCAGTTGGTTAGAGCGTCATCCTGATAGAGCAAGGTTATGGGTTCAATCCCAGCTTAGGACACATGCAGGAAGTACTATTAACTACGTTCCCTATGGTGTCCTCCCTGTGACTGTTCTGTGACTGCCCATCTGCACACCTCCATCCCTTCACCTTTTTCACCCAGGTCCCCAGCTCCCCACCCTTCTGGCAGCCATCAGTCTGTTCTCTGTGTCTATGACACTGTTTCTGTTTCGTTGGTTCATTTATATTGTTCTTTAGATTCCACATGTAAGTGAAGCCATACGGGGCATTGCTGGTGGGAACGCAGACTGCTGCAGCCACTGTAGAAAACAGTATGGACGTTCCTCAAAAAAAGTAAAAGTGGATCTCCCTTACGACCCAGTGATTCCACTGCTGGGTAAATATCCAAAGACACCCAAAACACCAATTTGAAAGAATACATGCACCTCTGTGTTCATTGCAGCGTAATTTAAAATAGCTAAGTTATGGAAGCAACCCAAGTGCCCGTCAACAGGTGAGTGGATAAAAAAGCTGTGGTGCCTACATACAATGAAATATTACTCGGCCATAAAAGAGAATGAAGTCTTACCACTCGTGACAGCGTGGGTGAATCCTGAGGGCATTATGCTAAGTGAAATAAGTCCGTCAGAGAAAGACACAAGTGTTTGAAAGACCACTGTGACAGGAACTCTGGAGAAGCATGGGTGCTGTGAGAGTCCTGTGGGAGAGCTTTGTGGCCCGGTCCCTCCTGTTAACACAGATCTCCGGGGGGCTGACTATTTGTGGGACAGATCCCTGGAAAGCCCCTAAACCACCACCGCTTTACCCCACCCTTTGGTGGGAAGCCTCGGCCTCAGGGCACAGACACTCCGCCTCTGACCACACCTGCTCTGGCCGGAGTCCCCTAGCTCTGCTTGTTGCCCAGGCCCTGGCTGCCCCGCCTCTGACTGCGGCCCACTTACTGGCTCCCTCTGACCTCAGGCTCAGGCTCTTAGAGGAGGCCACCTGCCAGGGGACCCCCAGAGTGTGCAGGGCAAAGGGAGGTCTGAGCACCCTCCTGGCAAAGCCAGCTCACCCTCCCACACAAGCTTGGGCTTGTTTTACAATGTGTAAATCTCCTTATAGTTTTCTGATGGTGAAAGTGCAATACATGCATTATAATAAAAGCTAACATTTCCAAAAATGAATAAAGTATAAGTTCAATGTAATCCCATGTCCTTTTACATCTACCACCATAAATAACACTTTAAACAGTTTGATGTGCATCCTTCCAGATATGTTTGTGTTTATGTAAGCAAATACCGTTTTATATTGTCCTACATGTTCACATCGCCTTGTAATTGGCTTACTTTCATTTGAAATTCATCACAGACACTTTTCAGGAGGTTTGTGTAGATGCTCCTTACCCTTCCTGAGTGCTCATGTTTCATTTTAGGAAAGTGCCCGATCATCCCTGCAAATCAGCCTCCCAGTAAGGAACACTTAAGTTCTGCCATAGTTTGTTATAATAAATCGTTTAGCAATGAAGATCCTTGTCTCTCTGTCAAATTTTCTTAGCACGATATTTTGGGCCTGACATCATGCATTTTTAATGGCTTTCTATACACAATGAGGCACTGCATTCTGTACAAAACCACATCTTGAATTTTGAATTTTGATCTTTTCCTGGACTAGTGATGGGCTGTACGGAACGCTCTCATGATTCTGGGCAGTGGCAACAAGATGATTTTGTCCAGCTGTAGCTATGTAGGCATTCTGAGCATGTTCAAGGTCGGCTAGGCTAAGCTATGATGTTCGGTAGGTTATGTGTTTTACACGCATTTCTGACTTAGGATATTTTCCATTTGTGATGGGTTTGTCAAGACATAAGTCAAGGAGCAGTAGGTCTTTCTGGGAACTGTGTACCTCCGCTTCCCATGGTACACTCAAATGCTTTGACTGTGTTTGCTGCTGAATCCATTTTTTTCTGGTGGAATTTGGTGTTGCAATTGTGTCATTTATTTCATCAATATATAAAACAAACAAGCATGGTGGGAGGGGTGGGGAGAAAGGGATATTTTTGTAAAAAAGTTTAAGTTACATTTTTCTTATTCCCAACTTAAACAAAAAATTGATAATAGCCACCTACCCCTATCATATCAGAGACAGTGGCTTCAAATGACTGATAAACTGCATCAACCACGTCACCATGTTTGCGAGTCAACACCCTCTCTTGATTTGCTTTGACAGTGTCGTCTAAGGAAAAACACCCATAGTTGTTGGTGTATTTGTAGGTTGGGTTATCTTTTCTCCCCAACACCTAAGAACCAGTGTCTGAGCTAGGGCATCATCTGCCTTGATGGAAGCTGGTGGTCAGCCCTTCTGTTGGCTCCCAGCAAGCCATGGCAGGCTCTGGTGATACTCACAGAGAGTCCATGTTTAATGAACCCCATGGAAGAGAGGTATAGAAAAATCAGGGAATCACAACTGCTATCCGTGAAAGTGAGAGCAGTCTGTATACAAACGTCTTGTTGCCTTCTAACCTAAAACAACACCAGAAATTATTTTACAGCCCCTCCAAAATGAACAAACCCTTTATGCAACAATTGTAGGCACTTAGTGATAATTTGTTGGGCGTATGGATACACAGGGAAACGCATTTCTACAGGGTTAGCTGTGCAGGGATCTCAGGTTAAGTTGGAATGAATTAAGAATTAAGTCATACTGAATTCATTCAACAAATATGTGTTAAGTACCAACTGTATACCTACCAGTTGGCTGGTGACTGCTGTCTGTGGCCACACCAAGCCACAAGGGCTAGAACTGCCCTCCAGATGTTGGATAGAGCAGAAGACTCCGGGCCTCTGGGACATGCACAGGTGCGGTTTACCCACCAGAACCAGCACTCCCTGAAATGCTCTGACCATCTGTGCACCAGGCCAGTGGAACAGGAGGATGTGAGGGGAAAAGGGAGCATTCCCATGACATCTCCGAGTTCTCGACATCTCAGGCTTGCCCAGGTCACTTATGCATCGACGTCACTCACACTGTGTGGCATTTCACAAGGCGCTTACAGAAGCTGCAGGGCATCTCACTGCTGTATTTTCTCTTCTAGGACATCAACGAGTGTATCCTTGAAAACTACCCCGAGTGCTCCAACCCCCGGTTATTTTACATCATTCCGTATTTTTGTGGACAGCATCCCCGATGCAGGTAAAGACGAAAGGAAGGCTCATGGGGACAACGGTGGCAGAATCTCTCGTCTCTCAGCCTCTCGGAATTAATATGTCCTGTTAGTGTTTGAAGATCTTATTCAAGACTCCGAGTGTCCTATAAATTAAAAAAAATCAACAAGTCCAGTTCTGACAGAGCCCTTGGGATCACCCCATAAAGCTGTGCCCCTGGCATGCCGAACAAATTCTTTTTTCATACTTAACGCTACAGAGCCATGAGATAGCAAGGACCAGGGGTGAGCACCCGCCTGCTCCTCCGTAGTGACTGTGCCTCCTCAACACCAGTCCGGCCTGCGTGGTGTGTCTGATTGGGTCTGAAACGTTCACACCCAAAATTTGATAGCATCTCTCTCATGAGACACACTTAGTAGAAAGAGAAGAAAGTGCTTCCCAGTGATTATCTTCTTCAGAGAGTGACCTTCTCAGATCGTAGGAACCTCAGGGTGCCGTCTGCCCACCTCCTGCCTCAACATCCCTGGGGCGCTTGTTAGGAAGCCCCTGCTGACCACAGTCTCTTCAGGGTGGGGAAGGCCACCTCCTTGGTGACTGTGGTCTGGCTGCAGTTGAAATCCATTGTGCTAGACGAATGTGCGGCCTGGAGAAGAAATGGTGGTAACAATGACTACTCTCTTTGCTTGGTGGAAAATAAACCCTGTTACCAGGAGTGATATTTCCCCCCAGGGAAAACATTAATTAGAAGGTCCTTGTGTTCCTGAAGAGACCAAGAGGAGATAGCTGCTTCCAAGTTGCAGCTCATTCACTGTACTTTTCGCTGACACAGTGATTATTGTTGTTGTATTGAGTTTACCCCACACAAGAGTTTGTTTATGGTCAGGATTCCAGGACTAGAATTGTCAGTTTTCTGTTTCACCCTAAACTTCCTGAGTTCAGGGGGCCTCCCCATCGTCCTGGGCCCTGGAATAAAGGACACCTGGTTCGAGATCAGTGCTTCAGACACTGGGACAGTTTGGAGCCAAATGACTCATTTTCTGTCACAATGAAGATATTTATTCCAGGAAACATGATACTAACTCCCTCAAGCATTTTCTTAATTATCTATTTCCTAATCTTGGAGAGAGTACTCAGGCTGTCTTATCTTGGTTCAGATGCAATGATTTTCAAAAACTCTTTGAAAATGTTACTTTGTCCCACCTCGACAACAATTATGTGAGCGAGGTCAGGGTTATTATTACAATTTCCCAAAAGAGGATCCTGGCTTGCCCCGGTTCCCTGAGCCGGTGAGTGCCAGCCAGCCCGGAGCCCCGCTCCTGCGGTCCCCAGTTTTCCTCACTCACGCGTTGCCGTTCGCTGGGAGGGATGCTCTAGAAACAAGATCCGGCTGCTTTCCTTCTACAAGTCAAAGGAAGTGCCTTTAAACTCTTGAAAAGAATCAGATGATTAGCCGCCACGACCCGACCCCTGTTTTGAGTCCTAACCAAAACCCCATGTCAGTTAGTTTCATATTCCAAAACTTCCATCTTCGTTTTGTTGGTTCTGCTTGGTCTGCTTATTAAAAAGCCATTCTAATCATCCTTGGATCCATGTTTATTAGGACTCAGACCTAACAGCCTGTGCCTGCATCCTTCTTCCACCAAATGCATAGGCCGGGGTCAGGAAGTGCGAGGCCCTGAGCCGGGCCTGGCACATGGTGGGAAGTGAGAGCGGTCGGTGAGCAGGTGCGGGGGGGGGGGTGCCAGCGAAGGCTGCTGCTGGCGGCTCCATCAGAGCTGGTCTTCGAAGAAACGGGGATTGGCCTTGTACACATGCGGGTGTGTAGGCAGAAGAGAGACACTTTCAGCATGCTGTTGCTGCATTGCAAAAATGAATCTCTGATTTTTAAAATGATTTTTATATCCATATAGGGAGCCTGGCGAGTGGGCCCTTGAAAGAGCAAAACTGAACGTGAATGAAAACTTCCTGCTCGTGGGGATTCTCGAAGAGTTGGAAGATGTGCTGCTTTTACTGGAAAGATTTTTACCTCATTACTTCAAGGGCGTGCTCAGTATCTACAAAGACCCAGGTAACTCTGTAAGCAAGCTCTTCCCTGCCCCAAGTGCTACCCACCTCGAAAAGAACTCAGGATGTAAAGGAGTGAAATCAGCTCTTCTGTTAGTGAAGGGCTGTTCCCCTGGTGTGCAAAGCAAGGTTGACACCGTGAGATACAAATGCAAAAGCCTTGAGCTTCAGGGCCAAATATAAACTTGCCATGTTTTAAAGGCTTGGTGGAGCCATTTCTGCCTTTGGAAAGTGAAATGGGCCCCCGGTCCATCATCCTTGTCCTGAGCGTGCTGCTGGGTGAACTAATGAGTGGGCTGGTGCGTGCCTGGCACCCACGGAGGGAGACGTGTGGGAGTGTGGGAACCTCTCCCAGCGCTGAAGCATCTCTGGTCTGCTTCCATTTTACAAAAGCGCTCGGGCGAACAAAATCCTGGCAAATAGAATAGACAGAGCAGCAAACCAAAAATACAATTATGATTTTATTCTGCCAAATGGAGTGGCTTCCAAATTAGAAACAAGAAAGAGAAGGCAGCAAAGCAATTACAAAGGTTGCCCATAGTGCCACCGTAAATAGAATTACCTTCGGAAATTTATTTACTTTTGTTACCATTATTTTATCCTGAGAGAAAGGCAAACAGCATTGTTTGTTTCTTTCCTGTTCTCCTTAATCTACTTGCTGCCGCAGCAAGCCCTGCGCATTTATTCACTAGTCTGCTGATTGTTTTGTTGTTTCGTCATTCTGAAATGGCAGGCGGCATTCTGCCTTGGGGAAGAGGGAGCAGCCAAAAGGCTCTTCCAATGCAGCTTGCTGCCTCCCGTTCCACAGCCAGGCAGGGACCCCACACCGCACCTGCGTCACCGGCAGGTAGGTTGCCCAGGGTATCTGGTCTTTGCCTAGAGAAGCCTTGGGTCCTGTTCCATAAGGTGACCCCTGCCACCTGCAGGGTTGTGCTGGAGGAAGATGGCTGCCTTGCAGATGCACCCTAGTCTCCCAGGTCTCTCATTCAGAAATAAATCCCGGCGCACCCACATGAAGGAACATGACCGGGAACCTCAAGGTGCCCCGCAGGTGTTTCTCCTCAGCAGGAAATGTGTCTGGAAGAACCAGAAGCATAATAAACCCTAAATAGTCAGTTTGGGGAACTAGGTCTTCCTTTGCCCTTTTAACAATGGACAATTTAAAGAGGTTAAAGAATTTGAAGAAGCCTGGTGTGACCAATTTTTAGTTCTGTAAGACAAGACAGCTCTGGTCTTTGTGCAAGAAGGGGGTCTTATCCTAGATTAGAGTCCTTTCGTGAAAAGGTTCACATCGTTCTTTGTTATTTTGCCTTGCTTCATCTTGTTGTAGAGCGCGCGTGTGTGTGTGTGTGTGTGTGTGTGTGTGTGTAAGTGATACACGGTAAGAGATAAAAGGCTGACTGAATCCTGGAGACACACAGTTGTCGAATCAGATGAATACGCCCTTGTCCCAGCATCTGGGGAGAGCATCAGTGGCCCATGTCACACATACCTTGGGCCCGAAACACTGTTCCAGGTCCCAGGACACCACAGCTCAGCACACCGAAGGTCGACCTCGGGGGTGTGGGCCTGAGCACTTAGAGGAGGACGTTTTTATCTTTATCTTTCTTAAATACAAATAAGCCACGAGCAAAAAGCTTACCCCATTTAACTGCTGTCACCAGGTTGTATTGCCTTGGCCTCCCAACTATTAGCTTCACTTAAATATATGACTTCTTAGAACCCATGGGCCTTGGCCCCATGACCTGTAGGCACATTAATTAAAGGAGAACATATTTCTGAAAACCGAGTTACCGTTAGCTCGTTTGCCTCCAGCTGCAGTCTTTCCACCTATAAATCAAAGACTGTTTTCCCTCCAAGTTCGGCACAGCAGTACAGTGATACTCTGAGGCTTCCCCTAAAAGAGAATGGGGGACACCCGATACTCCTGTGTCGTGGGATGAGGGGTTTCTCACACCTGGGGCCAGCGCAGGGCCAGTTGACGCCATCCAGCTGTGCTAGTGGCTAGAAGAGTGAAACACATCTATACTGCCTTCAGTAACCCCCTTAGGTGCACCCTGGCTGGTGCTCACCGACCCCCAACAATGAAGTAAGGAAAGGGGTAATTCACGGTGCAGAGAGGGTCTTCAGGACCCTGGCCTGAATTCAGTTCCTGAATGGAACCAGTTGTTAAATATTTTGACTATCACCCCAGAATCACTCTTCAACTGCCTCACGTTGTATACACAACCAATGAACCTCTGAGTGATTCTTTCTTCAGTCACTTGCACTGTTTCATGGTCTGAAACGGATACACTGCGGGCTATCAGTATTTTTCTTAGTCATAATTTCCTTTGGAGCTAAAATCACAGTGGTGTTAAAGGGGAAAATAAATAAGCAAGTCAAAGGCAGAAACTATGTGAGTATTTGTGATAGGAACAGTCATATAAACAGCCCTCACATATAAACAGCCCTCACATAAACCTTTGACTTGGCAAAGAACTGAGCTGTTCTAGTTCAATAGCGCCACCTAGCAGCCAGACATGGAACTAACTATATGACCTTATATTAACCCTTACCTTCCTCCTTCCTGGGGACCTGAAAGCACCTGTGTCCAAACCTTTAACCTTGTATTTTAAATACTTTCCGTTACTAACATTACATTAGCATTTATTCTCAACCCATTTTCATTACAAATGTAAATATTGTCATGGAAATTTTTACATTACAGTAGGGACTTTTGTGGGCTGCCTCGAAGAACCAGGCCACCAACTATTACAAGGGAAAAGTGTGTAATTCCAAACAAATGACTAATTTTTGACAATTTAAGTTCATTTATAAATTGGGTGCTTTCTTTTTAAAAATTTTTGCTTACTTGAATGTTTTATAAACACTGATGACAAACAGAGTACAAATTTAAATACTATCTTGTATGCTCGGCAGGAATGATAATTAGACTTCCCATCAGAAGTGTAACAGCACACACTCGGAGTTCATTTGCTGTGCAGTGTTCAAATCTGAAGACATTCACGTAGAAAGTAATAGCAAAGATGTAGAAAAGAAATTTTAATATAGTATCCTACAGGAAAAATGCAAGTTCTCATCTAGCAATAAAAAATGTCTTTGCTAAGTTAAAACAAATACTACATGATTAAAACTTGGCCTGTGTATCATAAAGAACAGTCGTTCTTTAAGGAAAGAACAGTGAGTTGGGAGTTAGAAGAGACTTCTAGTCCTCTTTCTGCTCCAGTTCTGCCACAGGACCCAGGGCAAGTGCATCTTTGGGTAGATGATCTCTAAGGTCTGAATTACCGTAATACTAAAATATCACATAGAATGTTTTAAGGCTGCTCTTTCTACCTTACATAGTGATTTCCAGGTTTAGGTTTGTAGGTTAGCACCACCTAGAGGACACGATGGAATCTTGGATGGAGTTTTTTGTTCAGAATCGGATCTTCCTGTCACTAGTGATGTTGCAATGATCCACAATGAGATCCCATCTCAAACTCTCTGGTCACGATGTCCAGCGCCTTCTCTGCGTGCCTTATGCATTTTTGTTGAGACAACAGGGTATCAGAATGATCAGAGCACAGGCTCTCAAGCAGACAGCCTAGGTACAGCTGCCCCTCCACTCCTCAACTGTGTGACCAGGGGAGTGTATAACCCTCTAAGCCTCAGTTTCCCCAGCTGTTTAATACACATAAACAATACTGTCTACTTCACAGGGTTGTTGGGACAGGTACCTCACCAACTCTGTGAAGCCCTTAGCCCAGAGTTCAACAAGTGATAAGGACTAAATAATTAGCTTTGGGACTGCCAGTCACATCAAGGGAGAGAGATGGGGCCTGTGTCTGTGAGAAACTGGGGCATCAGGCTCTCTTGTGACTTCCAAGGGGGAGGTGGGGAGGTGGGGAGGTGAGCCTTGAGTGATTTCACCAGCTACACCTGACTTAAGGGACGAGATCCACTCTATTATGGCCACACATCTTATCCCTGAAACAATTACTGGGAGTATGTTAACCGGGACTGTTACTACAATGACACACTCAGGGACTCACAAAACACACATCATCCAAGTCACTGTTTTTTTTTTTAATTATCTGTTTTTATGTCTGAACTCTTACCAGAAATATCAGGGAGTAAAGATTTCAACATTAAATGAATCCCACTATTGAGATGGGATTGAGGCCAATTACCGTTAACTTGTGCTGACTGGTGCATTTCCAGGCTATTTTATATCACGCTATTTGGTAGACATAGGATAGGTGTCCAAAGGTGTAATGGGGCTTTTTAATTTTAAGTAAGATCCTAAGATTCAGTTCTTTTAAAACCTTCAGTTCATTTTGTATGTGCAGGATTATGCTGTTAGTGAATTAAACTTTGTCCAGCAGGTGGCGGTGCCTCTCCATTTTTCTCCAGGCCACGCCTGTGGTTTCCTAACGCAGAGTTTGCATCTGCATGAGGCTTAAACGCAGATGTACAGTTAGGCTCAATTTGGGGCCTAAAAATGGGATCCTGAATATCAAAGGATTCCAAGTACAATTGAATGCAGGAGTCCAAATTGTGTTATATGAGAGCTAATTGGGGGCGGGGATGGGGTTTTACAATGAAATAAGTTTATGTGGGTTGAAAAAAAAAAATACAGTAATCTCCCCTACCCCTTATTCATAGGGGATAGCTTCCAAAACCCTAATGGATGTCTGAAACAGTGGCTCTTACTGAGCCCTATATATGCTATGTCTTTTTCTCTGCATACTTTCCTATGGTCAAGTTTAATTTATAAATTAGGCTCAGTAAGAGGTCAGCAACAATAACTAAAAATAGAATGGTTATACCCATAACACTATACTTGAATGAAAGCTATGTGGATGTAGTCTTTTATCTCTCCCCCTAAAAATATTTACTGGACTCACCCTTTCACTGAAAGGATGCACTTTCCCGCCTCTCTTTGGCGTATCCGCATTGCCAGCATCACGACTCTTGCGCTTTGGGGCCATTACTGAGTAAGACAAGGGTGACCTGAACACAGTCCATCTGACAGCCCAGGCGGCTGCTGAGTGGCCAACAGGTGAATAGCGTATGCAGACTGGCTATGGTGGACAAAGAGATGATCTATGTCCCAGGCTGGATGGAGATTTCATCGTGCGCCGCAGAACAGGACACTATTTGGAACTTCTGAATTGTTTATTTCTGGAGTTTTCCGTTAAATATTTTCAGACTCTGGTTGACCGTGAAACCACAGAAAGCAAAACCATGGATAAGGGCAGACTACTGTATACCATATCAACTCTGGTTTTATAAAAATAATCCATCATTCTGCAATGTCTGGATTAAACTGGTGCTGTCTTTTGCCTTTCATTTCTGTTTTTATTTTCTATCTCCCGTTGCTTTTGTGCTATAACAAAACTCCAGAATGTTCTGGAACCTGACAGAGATACAGCTCTTGGTCAGGAGGAATTCGTATTATGTACATTTACAGACACCAGTGAAGTTGCTCAAGGAATTCTATTTATCATTTATAAAAACAGGCCTGTATCCTGGACCACCCCGGGGTTGGCTCATCTGCATCAATGTTACCCCTAAAGATTTGTTTTCCTGCAGCCCCGTCCTAGGCCAGAGTCTATTCACGTTGGCCCTGAGTTGTGTGTGTGTGTGTGTGTGTGTGTGTGTACATCTATTCATTCAAACAGCTCTGCTTGAAACACAGCAGTCACACCCAAGTCTATCGCCTTGGGTCACAAGCACATAAGTAACTCCTAAAAAATAATTTGCAAAACAGTTCACAGTTAGAAAGCACTTTCAGATGGAATCCTCTGGAGGTGAGGAAGACAAAGAGTCTTTACCTCGTTTTCTAAAGAAAGAAGTCAAGATTCAAAATGTTTGGACAACTAATTTGCTCATAGTTACCAAGTCCTAAGTGACCAGCCATTCACACTTCTGTCCCCAGAACTACCACGGACACCATGAACTGTGATGCTCCCAAGATTCTTCATATTTAATTACTAACTCAGAGGTTTTTAAGGATTAAAGTCTCAGAGAATATATTGCAGAAGGTAAAAGCTTAAAATAAAATCCATAGGTTATTTTTATAATTTTTAACTTATAGTTTACATTAAACATTATTTTGTTTTACTTTTGTTAGACGGTCATATGCTTTACAAAGTGTTCCCCCAATATTTCAAGTACCCACCTGGCGCCGTACATAGTTATTATGATATTATTCCCTGTGCTGAGCTTTACATCCCCTTGACTATTTTGTAACTACTAATCTATAGCACTTAATCCCGTCACCTTTCTCGCCCAGTTCCCTTCCTCTCTGTCAACCATGTTTGTTTTCTGCATCTATAAGGCTATTTCTTTTTTGTTTGTTCCTTTACTTTGTTCTTTGGATTTCACATATGGGTGAAATCATCTGACATTTGTCTTTTCTCTGCCTGCCTTATTTCACTTAGCATACTACTCTCTAGGTCCATCCACGCTGTTACAAATGGTAAGATTTCATTTGTTATGGGTGAGTCATATTCCACTGTATATATGAGCCAGAACTTTTTTGTCCACTCGTATATCAATGGGCACTTGTGTTGCTTCCATGTCTTGGCTGCTGTAAATAACACGCAGTGAACATAAGGGTGCGTATGTTCTTGCGAATTAGCGTTTAGGGTTTCTTCGGATGTAGACCGAGAAGTGGGGCACAGAGTCCTAAGGCAGCGCCGTTTTCACTTCTTTGAGGAGCCCCCGTACCGCTTCCCGCAGTGGCGGCACCAGTCTGCACTCCCATCGACAGCGACTAGGGCTCCCCGATCTCCCGGCCTCGCCGGCGCTCGTGTGCACCACCTTGCTCACAAGGGAGGTGAGTTCGGAAATCCTCATCCGTCGCTAAGGCGTTATCTTAAGCCAGTGTGTGGCAATCCACACAGAAGAAAATAATTTTGAAAATGGACCCTCGACAGCATTCGATACCTTTCCGGTAGGGACAGGGGAGTGGTAGGGAAGAGTATTGCCGGACTTTTAAAATAGTGTCCAAAAATAAAAGCTGAGAGCACATGACCGTGTTAGCTGTGCCTGTTGAGTAAATAGTTAACATTCATGCCTAAGGTAAAGACCCCTTTAAGTTAACTCCTGAATGCTTCGGGCTCCTTAGCAAATTCTTCCCTGAAGGGGCGTCTCTAACCGCAGACTGGGAGCTCGCCCAGCTCGCAGCAATGTCACCTTCTCGCGAGGACTCAGCCTCTGCGTGTGTCCAGATGTGTTTGATGGATTTTATGGGAGCTGAAATTGCACCCTAACTTTATATATATATAATATATAATAATATAAAATGGATAATAAATATGTTACTATACATATACATATACATAATAAATCATAGTATAGTATATGTACTATACTATAGTATAGTACTATAGTACTATATAGTATATAGTACTATAGTACTATAGTATATATAGTATATACTATACATATACATAATAAATCATATATTAATATATGATAAATAATATATAATAATACATACACTTTTGACCCATTTCAACCATAATTGTAAATTCTGTTGGAAATGCTAATTCCCTTGAATTGTATTTTTAAATGGATTTTTCACTCGCTTATTAATTTACTCCTGCCTCCGGGCCGTCCCCTCCCCAGGAGAGGGCGTCATCCATGCTATTACCTACGGTTAACAGGAAAACAGGACTTAACTTACAGACATTGCTTTTCTAGTAATAACTTCCCAAAATAGT
Source organism: Anoura caudifer (assembly GCA_004027475.1). Taxonomy (NCBI): domain Eukaryota; kingdom Metazoa; phylum Chordata; class Mammalia; order Chiroptera; family Phyllostomidae; genus Anoura; species Anoura caudifer. Next base: position 91,977 of record PVKU01002478.1, on the reverse strand, counting down.
TCCTATTTGTGAAAACTGATGTTTAAATAGCAGGTATCATCTGAAAATACCAGAACAATTCGACAAACACACTCCACAAGTGTTGAGGTGTCTGCAGTGCGCCAGCGCTGGGGCAGGGCTGTCTCGAGGTAAAGAAGACAGTGGCCAGCCTGGAAGACACCAGGCACAGGCCCGGGGGAGTCCCTCCTAGCGCAGGGATTTGTGGCAGGCCTTGAAGGGCACTCCGGTGCACACCAGTGCTCACCGAGTGGACGTGGGAGGAGGCATTTCAGGCAGAAGAAAACAACGTGAGTGCAGGTGTGGAGGCACGAAGGGCCAGGGGAAGCATAAGGAGTGGTCCGGCCGTCCCCTGCTAACCCTGCCTCTTGGAGCTGGGTACCCCAAACCCTCACAGTCGGTCAGTGCCCCTGTCACCGAGACAGCCCTGCCGGAGGCAGGAAAAGTACCAGAAGCCTCAGCTCTCAATGTGGCACAACCTGGAACTGAGCCACTCACACCAGTCCTGGAGCCAGTGGCCAAGCCAGAGTTGTCAGAGGTTCCTGTGTCACCCCCCCCCATTTCCTGCCCTCTGCTAAGCCTGACTACCACCCAAGGACCCCACACTTCCCAACAGTGCCTCAGGGATCTTGCCAAGCACCCAGGCCCTATGCTGGGGTTTCTTCTGGGAAATCACGTATTTCCCAGTCTCTTCACCTGAGATCCAGCCTGGGGCACCCATTGGCTCCAGGTGGCACTGCACTGTCCCACTGGGGACCCCCCGGCACCCCTCCAGACCCCAACCACTGCCCTGCCTGACCGCCTCGATTCCCCTTTCCCACCAGCATGAATTCCCCTCTAGTTACCAGTCACTCCCTCACCCAGGCGTGGCTGGCTGGGTCCCCCAATACTGACTTTGGTCTTCCTGGCTTCCCTTGCTGGGAGCCTAGGGACCACCATTCCAGAAGTCTCCCCTAGCCCCCACCTCCCACTCCATGAGCCCTGGGAAACTGATCTAGTCTGCGTCCCAACCTCATCCTCTGGAGAACCCCGGATGCCCCCCCGCACGTACTCACACAGTGTGGCTAGGCATGGGGTGTGTACTCTTCTCTCATGATTCATTTCCCCAAACGAAAACCTGGCTAATAATATCTGGGTGTAGAGGTGAATTTTCTCTTCTTAAGAATTTAATCACTTCTACTTAGTTTTTAGTTGAGGTTGACAGTAATACGCTTTGCACTGAGTAAGAGTCTTACTAAGGGTAAAATTAGTCACCACAAATTTCAGTTTCTGGACTTTCCTGATAGACTCTGCAAAGCTGAAATGCTTCTAAAGCCCGGACAAAGCAGATTAAAGAGAGACCTGGCCCCAGAGAGTGACAGTAGGTCTGTTACAAAAGACCCTGTGACCTCCCTGCTCGCTCATGCCCGAGGACCCTGTCACCACAGGGATTCGCGTGGGGATGTGGGAAGAGCAGTAGGCAGAGATCTCAGAGCTGTCTCCATGCCCTTGGCTCATGGCCCTGCCTCTCTGACATTCTTTGCTTATAAAATATACCCCCAGCTGGGGCGAAATACAATCCTTACCCATTTTTGCATGACTCAACATTTTATCATGGAAGCTTCTATTTTTGTTCTCCTAAATCTTTTTCAAATTAAAAATACCATTTCCTGGCCTGTATTTTTTCAATACCTCAGACATTTGATCAACATATAATGCCCTGGCTTTTCACATCTTGCAAATGGCATCAGACCGTGAAAGAATACAGCAACAAACTACGAACACACCTGCGCGCACAGAACACCGCCGGTTTTGCGGCTCCTTGTGGGTTATATTAGGCACATGCATTTCATTGTGCACAAACCCACAGAGAAATTCAGCATAATTCCCCACGGATGGGAGTGGGAGGGGCTTGCTTGTTGAGTAGGGGTTTCAGATGCTCTGACGGGAAAGTCTCACCTCCCCCGCTCCTACCCGGTACTTCTAGGTACTTCTGCTGCCTTGTCAGAGCCAGACACCTCTGTGGCTGTGTTTCAAAACATGATGTGCTCCCAGAATTTCACCTCCCTGTTTTCTAACTACATTTTATGTGTGAAAGTAATGTGTGCATGCAATTAAAAATCAGAGAGTACTAAAAATGCATAATGAAAAGCAGGAGTTTCCCACGCCTGCCTGCCCCATCACGAAGTCTGGTTTTGCAGAGGCAAACCCTCTCAGCCCAGTGAGCAGTTTCTCCTGATAATCACCACACTGTTTATAACCGGTGTGCGCGGGCCGCTGCTGCTTGGTTCATTTATGTGAGACATTGTTTTCTGTTCTCTTATTCCATCACCCTTACCCCTCCTCCCTCCCTCCAGTTCTTCCTCATGTGGCCACAGCCACGTTTCAGATGCATAGTTCCTATTTGTGGTCCTGTGATGTATGCATTTGTTTGCTGTTGATCCAAGTAGCCTGCTGTCATTTTGTTTCATTTCTTGCATAATTTATTTGTCAGTTTCCCTGGAATTAATTGTTGCCTTGGTTTTGTTTTCATTTGCTTAGATTTATTTCTACCTGTCAAAATTTTCGTATGTGCCATTAGGTCTGCTGTATCAGTATTACTTTATATATATATATATTTTTTTCAGTATTACCATCCCATCACCCCCAACTCTCTGGACCACTCCCCTCCTCCACCCAGAGCTCTGCCTTCCTGTTTCAACCCAGCTCAGTTCGCAGAAGCTCCCTGACAGCTGTGCTCTGGCAGCTTCCCTTTACCGCACGGCTGTGCTGGGTCCCTGTTCTCTTGAATCCCATGAATCCTGTTTCCTGATTTAATAACTCTTCTCATTCCGAGCTATTTTCGCGTTGCTTCCCGATCAAAGGTGCATGGGAGGAGGTAAATTCCCTGGGTCGTTGGCTGTTTGAAGACTCCGAATTCCGCTCTCTCACTGGGTCACCCATTGTGGCTGCAGGTGGATTTCTTCATGCCCACATTCCGTTTTCCACCTCTTTTTCTCTGACTTTTGGTTTTCTCTCTCTTTCTCCCAGAGTCTTCCCTTTATTCCTTTATGAAGTTTTATAACAATAGCCTCAGTGTGCTGGGTATTCAGCAGACACTTTTAAGCTTAACATTCCCGTTTTTCATTCCTGGGTATGAATGCTTCTTGTTTTATTTCTTTTGTGATCTTATCGCCACTGTTTTCTCTGGTGCGGTTCTGGAATGCTGCTGGTCGGATTTCTGAGCCCCCACATGCTCCCCTTCCGTGTGCTTTATTATCTTTTCCTCTCTCCATTTTTATCTCTCCCAATGTTTACCTCTGGAACAGTTCCTCGATTTGTATTCCTATCAGTCTACTGCAATTTTTCTTTTCCAATAACTCTTTTAAAATATTTTTTCTTTTTACATAATATCTTCTTCTAATTTATTAGATGCAGTATTACCTTAAAGGTCTGAAAATTACAGAGATTTAAAAAAAGGTTTCCATTCTTTCCCTGCATTGTTCTAACTGCTCCAAGTTCCTCTTCACTGTTTTCGCTGGTCTGGGCCTCTTTCCCAGTCTAAAGGCTTCCTCGGTGACCTTCCTCAGGATCTGTATTTGAGGGTGAGGCGCCAAAGAGCTGGTTGAAAGGACTGAGCAGTGGGAGAGGCTTACTGGCTAATGGACTCCACTTGGCATGACCAAGCAGCACTAGAAGGTTTGCTGGAAAAAAAAAAACAACACATTTGTTAGTGATTGTACGTCTTGTTTCTCTGGTGCTGATTCAGTTTTCCCACGGAAGAATTCCCCAAACATTTGCTTGGGTGTGGGAGGTGAGGTGGGGAGAGGGGAGGGGAATGTACCTGTGGTTGCTGGTGTGGGAACAGGAGCTGAAGACCCTCATTCACTGCACCATTCACTTAATTGTCCTCCCTTTAGTCCTGGCCTCCCCTTTCTCTCCCCTGGGTTAGCAGATCAGTCTGGAGCCTCTGCCCAGATTCTTTGGAAACCAGTCCTAAGATTGGCTGCTCCAGGGCATGGACAATGCCCTGCAGAATGGGGGAAGAAGCTTCGCAAGATATCTGGCTGCCTGCAGCTGTGAGGGAAAGTCAGGGCCCAAGAGCTTCATGCCCAGACTGCCTGCCTCATGCCCAGCTTTCCATCTGGGACACCTGGTGCCAGCCTTCTGTGTGTCAGGGGTTCTGCAGGAAGAGCTGTCTCTCCTGACATAGGTCCCCTTCCACCAACAAATGTGCTTCAAATGTGCTTCTTCTCAAATATATTCCTCCAACTGCTTTTCACCTTCCAGAAATCGGTTGAGCTCTTTCTTTGACTTCACTCTCCAATTCTTTGCTCTTGTGACCTTGAAATCACAAAGGATAAAATTGTTATTCTTTACTGTCATTTTTGCAAAGGTTTTCAAAGGAGAGGAATTGAAGGCATGTAATCAACCTACTACATTTAGCTGGGAATGTTCCAAGCACCTGAACTTTAAGGTTCTGATTACCAGTTCTGTGTTTATGGCTCTTAGCTAGACCTCTTTCCTACGTTTGTTTCATGTGATAGCAGCATAGCCACCACCTGAATGGGGCTGCCTTAGCGCCGCTGCCTTCAGCATCTGTGTCTTGGTGAAACAGAACTGGTAAAATTCCAAAAGCAAACAAACAACAACAAGATCCTCTAATGATAATTCATTAATTAAACTCCATTGGGTTGTTACTGAATGATGTGGCAAGCATGAGGCCCCAAACTACTATGCCTTTCCAATGACTTTGAAGACAGATCAGGGACCCCTTAGCAATCTCCTTGGTGGGAAAGAAGGTCAATTATAAGAACTAGTAAAAAGACACTCTCGTGATCCAAGGCAGGGTGCGCAACCATCCAGAGACACATTCCGATGTAACGTGGTGGACCCATGCATCTGCATCTCAGGCGCTGTCACGTATCACTTCCCCAACGCAATGCAAGGATAACTCCCGGCTCGGAGAGTGGGGGGCCTTGGTTCGAGAGCGCTGTCAGCCAGCTCCCAGCCCAGGAAAAAGCAGCCATTGAGAGGGGTTCTCGGCAGCAGCTGCCTGAGTAGCGGTAGCAGCAGCTCATATAACAAATGTTTCATGACGAATGCAAACAAAAGCCAGCTCTGAAATTCCAGCCATGCCATGTCCAAGCCCGTTCAAAATCATATAACCACTCGGTTCGACTTTTTTCCCCTCTCTAAATGCATTCCATATGAGCCGTGGTGTTGGGACGGCTGGGATCGCCTGCGTTCACTCACAAAGTGGTTTTGAAAGCCCAGACTGAAAGGAAAGTAAGTCAGTGGGAAAACAAACTCAAAGTAAACACTGGGGCTCAGGTGCGGGAGGTGTGTTTGTTTTCCTGGCCAGGCTCACCCCCTGGAACGGGCTGGAGGCTGGGAATCAGTTAGCGGGCCCTGGGGTGGCAGTGGCCCTGGCCGTGGCCCGAGCTGCTCACTAAGCATGGTCTGAGCACCGGTGCCCGTCCCCAAGCTGTTTTCTTAGGCCCGTGATGAGACAAGGGCAGCAATGGCGCTAAGCCTTCAGAAGCTCGGATGGCGATTTGGCATGGCTGTGACCTTTTTTTTAATGACTTATTTTTATTGTAGTTTACAATAATCGATCCGAGATGGATTGTAGGGGGGAAATGCGCGACCGTTTGAGAAACACTGGTGTAGGCTCTCCTTCTGGCTTGGGCGGCCCAGGCTGGGGAGCTGGCGAGCCGTCCAATTCACAAGACCACTGCGGCATTTCGGGCTTATGAGGCACCCTGATTCTTCCCTATGTTTTCACTTTCTCGGCTTGAGTTGAAAGTGCTGCTCCATAGACCTGGTCAAACTTCCAAACGCAAAGAGGTGTAGTGCTCTGAAACTCTGCCTTCCTAAAACTAGTGCCTTTCAGAACTAAAACCTGTAAAAGTGGCAGTTCACACAGGGATAGCCCTTGTACAATCCATGAAGCCTTGTGCCTTAGATTTACGCTAGCTTACCTCCTCCTCACAAGTGCATTAGGTAGTGTCCGTGGTTGAACTGTGACCCCCCAAAAGATACAAGTGTTGACACTGTAACCCCCTGTACCTGTGACTGTGACCTTCTTTGGAAATAAACCCTCTGTAATCATGTTAAGATGAAGTCGTGTTGGCTGGGAGGAGAGTTCAATCTGACAACTGGTGTCTAATGAAGACACAGGGAGGAAGGAGGCAGGGATTGGAGTTATGATGCCACAAGCCAGGGAATGCCGAGGGTTGTCGGCAAACACCGGAGCTGGAAAGAGGCAAGAGGATTCTTCCCCGGAGCCTTCAGAGGGAGCGCAGCCCTGCTGACACCTTGACTTTGGGGTTTCTAACCTCCCAAACAGTATGAGAATAAATTGCCACTGTTTTAAGCCACTCGTCTTTTGGTGAATGCGTGGCAGCCCTAGGAAACGAGTGCAGTTAAGAACCCTCTTCCGCTCCGCTCCCAGAGGAAGATCTGGAGACTCTGATCTAAAGTCTGCTCACGCTCGAAGCAGCCGGCAGGTAGCAGAGGCTAGATCGGAAGGAGGAGGAGCGCTGCCCTCCACACCAGACGGCCTCCCCTTGTCGGACGAGGGGAAGAGAATCATCTAGCATCCGGAGAAAGTGAAGTAAGCGACTTTACAGTGATGCAGTGACATATTACAAAGCCATTGGAATTTTATGTTGAAAAGCTATTCATGACATTGGAAAATACTCTGAAAAACAGTATGAAAAATCAGACTCAGTATTATATTTATCTTTATATTCTGTAATACTTATATGTGTTTATAGTGCACATACTCACACTCGTAATATGGAAGGAAAAAAACACCAAAAGAATAGCTGTTGTTAATTGTGCTCGTGGATTCTGGGTAGTTTTTCTTTGCTCCTTTAGCCTTTTCTGCATCACCCGCCTTTACTGTAATCAGCGTGTATCGCAGATGGCCAAAACGCCTTATGTCCCAGCCACGTCCAGGCACTGTGGCCTGCGCGCTCTTCATGCACACTCTTCATCATCACAGTGGCGTGGCAAGCTAGATATCGTCACCCCCCTCCCCCGGAGGAGAGAACACCCCCGACAGTCTAGGGACTCTGTCTGAGGTCTCTCAGTCGAAGAGGCGGGGAGGCGGGGCCTGTCTGGCCCCAAGCCCGGTGAGCTTCCAGCCAGGCCTTGTGGCCTCTTCCACTTTCATGATCGGAAGAGAAGAAAAAAGGTCGTTGGGGGTGGGACAGTTGAGCAGTGAGGGACTGAGGAAACAAGGAGAAACGGTCCCTGTGGCCCTCAGGCAGGGCTTGCTCAACCTCAGTCAGAACTTAAATCATTTTTTAAATAGAGTATTGAAACAAATTTTATTGCTCTAGTACATCCTATGGTTTTACCACAGAATTTCTATTTTCAATTGTCTGATTCTTTGTGTCCCTTATTTTGATCTGATTTTTATTTCTATCATTTGTATTTTTGCCTGAAAAATATCTAGGTACTAGCAGATGAGCATTGTAAAATGAAATAAGTCATAGATGTATATTTTTTTCACTTAGTTCGGCCCATGGAAAGCCTTCGATGGGTGGCATGCGTCCCTGTTAGGCGGGTGTGTTGTATGTTGAGGTGCTAGCAACTCAGCCCCATGGCGCAGCTTTTGAAGAGCTCAGAGCTGTCGTGGTAAAGACTCCCAGGGTCTCTTCTTACTGAATTCTGATTTTATGAACTGAGTGCATTTTCTTAGCCATCTTACTAATGTGCTAGAGCAGAGGTGCTCTTTGGCCCAGTGAATGAACTGTACACCACGCCCCTCTTTGCTCTGAGACCAGTCTGCAGCCTTCCTGTAAGAGTCTGGTGGGTGTCAGTCGGGCAGAAATGTTACCTTCCTTAGTAACACGTAAAGCCCATCTTTCCCAGGAAGGAAATTTCCTGACAGGGAGAGGCAACCAAGTCACCTATTCAACAAACATTGTTATTGCAATTACTATGGGCCAGGGAGCACGTGAACACTTAGAGATATTAACCCACTTCATAGTCATCGGACTTGTCTCTGGGGCTCCCGGGGATCGCCCACTGCACCTCCCTTCTCCTGAGTCCTGCAGACCCCACGGTGGTGGGGAGTGCCAACGGTCTGTGGTCAATGTGAAGTGCGCCCACCACAGTTAGGGTGTCAGTTAAGTATTTGTTCTCTCCTGCAAATGAAGACCCAAGTCCATCTATCGGTCAAGCTTTGCCCATAGCCAGAACGGACCCTGCTTATTGCAATTAATCGAAGTTCCTCTGCTGCATCTTCCTACTCCATCTTTCTAGATAGATTTGCCCCACTCCATCCCTGCCTCCGGACTTCCAGTGTTCCTGGATGGTATTCCCACACCCTAAACCACCCACTCCACACTGACAGTCCTAGGCATCAGAACCATCCTCTCCCAAAATGTAGCTGCCTAGTGGCCCTCTCCCTCAGAGACAATTCTAGAAGTACGAAGATGTTAACAGCTGGCAGTAACACAATTTGTCTTGTCCAGGGGAATTCTACTACTAATAGCAATAATAGCAACTTCTAGAACAGTGTCTTGCACATTGTGGGAATTCAAAAAAAACTTGTTGAATGAATAGTGAAGGCATGTCCTGTGATAAACATTTTATGTGGACTCCCTAATTTAATCTTCAGAACAACCCAATAACATAGATACTTTTATTATTCCCATTTTACAGATGAGTAAACTAAAGAGTTATTCAATGACACATCATTGTTTTATGGGGAGATTCCTTAGAAAAAGAATCATTTTAGATACCTTTTATTATACATGTACTGAAAATGATTTGAAAGAGCCTTTAGGAGAAGATACGTTGCTTTATTCACTTAAATTTGGTTCAGTAGAAATATAGGAGTGAAGTAAACTTTCATCGGGGTCAGTCCGTTATCTTACCTCTTGACACTTTCATTCAGCGCATGAACAACAAGGGCGGAGGGTGGAGTCTCGGTGGCCTTAGGGTGTGGTGATATGCTCTGTACTCCAGCAGCCTGCCCTGGGTCCCACTGCACCGGGATTTGGACCCAAGTACAACCAGTGCACTACCCGCCACGTGCAGTCTCACCTGAGGTGCGACACTCCACCTCAAGGAAAGACCTATCAGTGGTAGAGATCCAGGCCTGGGCCATGCACCAGAATGAGAGCTTTTTCCAAGGAGTGGATTTTGAGCAGCCCCTGCCTTCCTCCCAGCAGCCATACCACTTACCTGACTCTGTGTTCTGCCCACAGCACATGTGCTCAATCTGAAGGTCACTATATGGTCCTCAGGGACCCCTTACACTGGCCCATCCCGTTTACTTTAAATGAAGAAAAAAATTGTGTGTGTCTGCTTTCTTTTTCTGGGAAGTGTTTTCAGGTCTGTGTGGGCATTGCCAACCCCAGACCAGTAAGGATCACGGACTGTGGCAAAACCAGCTCTCCAGGTCTCCCCGCACCACTCACACCTCCCCCGCCTTTCCAGTGGCTGGTCTCTAGGAGGGTCTGCCCACTGACAACATGCTCCTTCAGCGGGTCTGTGAGCCCCACTGCAGCAGCGTAAGCCCCATGGGTGTGAGCCTAGACACGGGCAGGCATGACCTGATGGAGAACGACCAGGAAGGCCACTGAGCTGGCTCTCAGTGAGAGGAAGTGGCCCGGTATGGACTGAGGTCAGCCATCTTCTTCAGAAGCAAAACACAGAGCTGATGCTCCAAATGGTAATGAAGCCTTGTGTTTGTTCAGGGTGCTGTTGGCTCTGCCCCACTTCTAGATTTCCACATTATAGCATAGGATATTGTTTGTCTAAGTGTAACAGGGCATATGAGTTGGTTCTTGGCATTGGTCATGGAAGATTAGCTTACTTTCACCAACCCAGAATCAGCCCCAATGGCTATCAAGAAAGACCACACAACTCCCAGAGTGTCTATAAGTAGATACCAAACCACATGTGTTACTAGTCTTGATCTTAGACCATATTATTATTAACTTTGCTTTGGTTGAAAGAGGGCCCCATCATATTGTTAAAATAGAGTTTCACAGCCTTTAAGTGACCAGGGTACGTCACTTTTAAGATGTTTTTCCAAAAGAAAATGTTAAATCCCAAATACATTTTTTTGGCTGAATGGTTGGTTTTAATGGTCCAGAGTTAAAAACTGTAACTTAATTCCTTGTAAAACTAAAATCAATTTCATGAGGGTTCTGCTAAACAGTTCCCTCTGTTCAGCTGGAGATTTCTACTAGTTCCTAACCCTTACAATATATTAATACATTCTTTTGCAATGCCAATGTTTTTCCATTTAAAAGAATTCTGTTGTCAGTATCTGACTTCTGTTGACATACAGTAGCTTATTTGTGGCCTCGGTTATGGTACTGTGGTTATAGTTTCCCCTCTTTCTCACTCCCTTTTTCCTTGGTATCCGTGAGGGAACACCATGTCCAAATAACAATCTACATCGGCAGTTTCCCGAATTTTGCTTTCCTCAGGTGATAATGGTTGTGTGTGTTATTCAGAAGTCTGCGTGGCTAGGTCGAACTTAATGCTAAGTGTGACTGGTATCTTCCACATCTCATTCATTCATGGGCATCTGCTAGGTGCCTGTGGCTCCCACTTAATACTACCAGAGACAAGAATGCTGAGCCCCTCCAAAATGCAGTAATGTATCTGGAGAACTCCTAATACAGATCCAAGTCATTTTCAAGTTTGCTTAGTAATGTTCTCAGAGGTCTCATATTTGGGACACAAATAGCAAAACTTCTTCCAATAACACATGCTTTAAATATCAGATTAATGTAGCGCTTGCAAAAAGGAATCCACCCAAAAGCAAAAGGCCAATATACCACTATCAAAGGCTTACTATTGTGTTTTGTTTTACAAAATGGAAAAGAATCTTACCCCAAAGTGAGCACACATTGCTGAAATGACCGATGCCTCATCAACAGTGTGACAAATTCTGTAAGTTGGTAAGTGCCACTCTGTATTAGGCATGGAACAGATGTGGTACTGTTTTCAGATTTAGACAGATTTAGGAGTTCCAGGGTTGAGTCCTGGGACACAGTCTTTAGATAAAGTATGGGCGTGTGGACGGCTTTTCTGGTTGTCAAGTGTTATTTATAATAGCTCTTTGGGCTCAGAAACTAGATCTTTAAAGTTCATCTTTTTATGGAATTAATTTCTTTTGAAAAGTGTTCCTATGTTCCTTATTTTTTCATAAGTTCCCCTTCATTTTTTAGTAAATTTTATTTTTTACTAAGTGCTACAGAGAAATATAGAGAAGGAATTTATTGGTCTGTGAACTCAATTTGGTATTGTTGAGCACCTATTGCATGTCCAACCCGGCCAGGTGCAGAAAGAACCCACCAGGAGGTGCTTCTTGGTATGTATTTGGGTCTCCAGGGACAGTGATGAACATCCCGACTCTCCTGTTCACCCAGGGGGGTTATGGGAGGTGCTGGCTTGGGAAGCCCCACATTTCAGAGCAGTGTAAACACCTCACACACTGAGCCGCTCTCTGTTGGGGTTGAAAAACTGAGCTTAAAGTCAACCAGATTCTCTGAGAGAAAGCAGTAGGGTCTTTAGAAGCAAGGCAACTCCTGGTTCTCTGTTTCCTTTAATCAACTTTGTGGGACTTCATGTAATTTTTTATTTAAAGAGACATTGATCACCCTACATCTCCATCATGTTGCCAGTCACCCAAGTTTGGATGTTCAAAGTCCTTTCAGTTATAACTAAAGATAACCATCCCCCAGAAGTTCTGCTTGAGAGCATAATAGACAATCTCCAGCTCACCATAGAATGCACAGATGCCAGATTGCTGGGTGCCAGACATGCATCTCTCAATAATTATTGTCTCCTCAAGGCCACAGTCAAGGCATATTCAATAGAGAGTTGGAAGAGGTTTCCCTCTTAAATCCATGCAGAGCTTTAATGCACTTGGATGTGCTTACGCCTGGAGTGCACCATTGCAACCCTGTTTCTGGAGCCCAGAGTTTTACTTGGTGGACAGAATCTACTCATAAATGGCAATAGCTTCAGCCCTATCCTAAAAATTTAACAAAAATAGGCTCACAGGTTTCTTTGGGTTGGAATTGGACAGGTCACACACCACAAGTGTCATACACGGCTCCTAGAGCCAGCTACTGACCAGAGCTTGGGTCCTCGCTGCCCTGCAGCAGGCCAAGGAGTTAGCTGCGCTTTTGGAAACCTGGTCCACTTCACCTTGTCCTTGACAGTATGTTAGGGAGCTAATAGCTGCACTTTCATAAAGGCTTCTTCTATTAGTAAGGTTTTCTTTTCCTTTCTTGAGACGAGAAGCAGTATCACATAGAAATCAAGGTCATGGCCTTTGGAGCCAATAGACGGTTTGAAATCAGCTGTAATTTGTAGCATCTATTTAGCCCTGGGCCAGTTCCTTAACCTCTCTGGGCTTCAGTTTCTTATCTGAAAGAGGAGGATAGTAACCTGAGCTAAGGATTAACGAGACAATGTCCTCATACACAAATGTATGGTTTCCAAGGCACTTTTCTAATCATTTTATTTGATTCTTCATTTTCAACCTCTAGTACGGCAGGGTTTTCAACAAGTGCTCAAGCTAGTCCAGCCTTTGAGTTTCAAAGGAGAGCAACACAGTTGTTCCCAAGTCTATTTGTCATACTTTTGAGTTCCAGTGTTCCCTGGCATAATGCATGCTGGTGGGTGGCCCGAGACCTCTGCTGGCTTCAGCCTTGCTTGTGGTAGTGGAACCACCCATTTAGTGCCTACTGATGTGGGCAGCTTGACTGCATGGAAGTGTCTCTGTTTGGAGTTTAGGAGGAATTCTTTTCCTTCTGCGTTAGTTTAAAAATCACCTTTGAAGTCAATAGAGTTGTTTTCTAATGCAAATGTAGAGGTCACGTAAAGTTGACAGACCACATCCTGTGAAACATTCCCACTTGCTCTTCTAGTTTATTTTTAATATAAACCAAGAGTAAAATGACATACACACCCCAACTCCAATGATAATTGAAGCCAGGCTTTGTTTCCTGATATTTGTGAAATGGAGTAAGTAAGCTAATGGGAAAAAAAATGGTGCTAATACTTGGTCATATTCTACTAGTACTTGCTAATGCCTAAAACATGAGTTTTCAAGAATGATTCTGTGATTGTAGCCCTTATTTCTTTAATGGACTAGAACTAGGACTTTTAACACCAAGGCTCAATGGTCAGAGTCATGGAAATACATTTTCATAACCATTTATGGAGCATTTCAGAACGTAAAGTCTTCTTGGCTTTCTGAAATCTAATCTTTTGTGCTTTCTCCCACCAAGGCCATTTCTGTGCTGTATGCTTCAAGTGAGCTCAGAATTTTTCATCAGTAGTTCTAGCTCTTGAAAGACCCCAAAATTTCTACTTGAAATGTGGACAACCAAACTTTACACAGGGAAGAGCAACCACCACAGAAATGCAAAACAGGGGGGTAATCCATGTCCATGCATGAAAATGTAGATTATTATACAAATGTCATTTTTCTTAAATTGGCATATAATTTAAAGAACAAAAATTTAACTTAAAGCGATTCTCAGGCTCATCTGTAAAAGTAAACTTGTGAAATGGCCAATGAGTTACAAAACAAATCAAAGGGTATTTGCCCTACAAGATTCTAAAATATTAGAAAGCTCCTGGGCTTAATACAATAATGTAAAGGCAGAAGCTCAGACAGACAGGTTAATGAAACGGAAACAGATGCCAGTGTAGAAGGGACATCCTGTTCAGGAGAGATCTCTGTGAAGAAAGAGTAAATAAAGGTGTGAAATGGTTAGTTAAATGTTTGCAGAAAAAACAGAGTCTCACATTATACCATGGGCCTTAATAGATTTCAGATGGCCAGAGAGTGAATTATTAATAGAAAAAAAAGAAATAAAAAAATATAAATATCCAGTTCTGCAACAATAATGTTTTGCTAAGGATTTACTAGGCAATAAAACACATATACATACAAAGAGAGTCAAGAATATATTTTACTAAAATTTAAAGTAAGTAAGCACATTTGAAACTACTTAAGTGAGCAAAAATATTTGCAAAAATGATAAGATATCATATGGTTAATATCTTATTGTTAGTATATAGACTTTTTATAGATCCATAAGAAAGACAGGAAAAAATGGAGAAAAAGAAATATAAGTGGCCAATAAATAAGCTTGAAAATAAGCCCAGCCTCACTAATAATCTAGGAAATGCACCTTATAATGAGACCTTATTTTCTATTGAATTATTGTTGTCTGTTAAATGGGGAAACACTAAGCAGTATGAGTGCTCTGATGATGGGGAGAGTGCAGAGAAATGGTATCTTAGGAAATAATTAGGAGAAATAATTAGATTGCTGGAGGGAGAGCAAATTGGTACAGTCTGGGGTACGGAGTAATTTAATGATACAGAGTAAGACCCAGCGTCGTGGCTGGGGAACTGATAGAAATATCCTGTATCTTGATTGTGGCGGTGGTTTCATGTGTATACAGCTGTCAGAACCCATTGAATTGTACTAAATGCCTATGTTTCTTTTTAAGATTTCATTTATTTTCAGAGAGGGGAAGGGAGGGAGAAAGAGAGGGAGAGAAACATCAATGTGTGGTTGCCTGTCAAGTGCCATGTACTGGGGATATGGCCTGCAACCCAGGCACGTGCCCTGACTGGGAATTGAACCAGTGACCCTTTGGTTCACAGTCTGGTGCTCAATCAACTGAGCCACTCCAGCCAAGGCAAATGCCTGTGTTTCTTAAATATAAGTTATTCCTTGATGTTTTGATGAGCAAAATAAATGTTCATAGCCTTTGATCCAGTCATTCTAATTCTAGAAAAAAATCAGACAAGTGTACAGAAACTATTATAAGATGTTCTTCACAGTATAGTTGACTACTGCAAAGCAAAACAGACTTAACTATTTATAAATAGAAAAATGGTTAAATTTTGGCACGTCAGTTGGGACAATAACACATACTAAACTATGAAAATTGTGTTTCAAAACATTTAAAACATAAGCAATTGCTCAAAATATAATGGGACATAAACTGTGTCCCATTAGCTAGGGAGAAAGGGATAGCTAATAGTATTTATAATATGATACCAATTTTATGAGAAAAATTACATAAACACAGGAATATAATGAAATATCTTGAAGTGTTCACGCTCATGAGTCCTATTCCTATGTGGTAGGATTACTAGTGATTTGGGAATAGTTATTCATTTGAGGAAAATAATTGAGTGATCGGATAAAAATTACATGTGCCAGAAAGAAGCAGAAACAATGTCCACCAGAGCACTATGGCATTGCTAGAATCACACAGACCTCGATCCCCTCTCTTCCGTGTACTTTTCTGCACATGCAGCAACATTGACCCCCCAAGCAAAGGAAGAGCATCACTCTCTAGGGGCTAGCACAGACTCATGCAGATGCAATCCAGGGTTCAACGTTTTGTCATTGGGCCAGCCTCTCTAAAGACTTCCAGCCTCTTATCAGCAACTCTCCTTTGGATTTCACAAATTGCCTATCAAATTCTAGCCAATGGTTCTTTACAAGTTCATCTCTAGTTCCGTACACACACACACAGCCTTTTCTAGATGTATATAGGAGCTGTGAATTTGTGTGAAGATTTCTAGCCCTGAAATACGAAAATTCAATGACTCTACTTAACTCTTGAATAGTCTTGAAATTTTTGTCTTGCCTTATAAACTATGGTGTAAACACTGTAAGGGCAGGGATTGGCTTCCTGGGTCTGCATCCTTGACCATGTGGGGCAATCATGCAGATACTTAGGATGGTTTAATTATATGAGGGTAGCTCATAGATATTTTCTATTGCAGCATGACCATCCTTAACCTGAAAACAAATTGACTTAACTCTGCGGTAGCTGACTTGACTTCTCCCCACAAGTCATCAGCATTAAGATTAAATGTCAGTATGACAGTTTAGCCAAAACAGATGTGAACTGTGCAACTCTTTCCATGGCTAGGACACAGGTTTAAATATGTTTAAATATGCATCCTTCACATGTATTTTTATTGAGTGATTATAGATGGCACTTGATAGAGTATCCATGCTCTGATAGCCTGAGGTCATTGATTTGTTGAGTTTGTAGGTGTGGACACTCCAAATTTTCCTCAACCTCCCCTAAGTCCTATAACATAATTCTAAAAGGGTGTTAAAATGGCATATCCCTGTTTACTTTTCTTCTTGGCTGATGAGGATTCTTTCTGGGAGGTAAACACAGAGACTTTTCAGCAGTGAAGTTTAGCCTTTGTAGATATTTTTTCAATAAAGTATATTTTCAAAACTCCTTCAAAATTAAGTAGCAAAAATAAAAGCCATGGGCTTTCTTTGGAAACGTATGAGCCATAACCATCGCACTTCTGGTGGACATAAATTGATTCTGAATTTTATAAAAGTGATGATTAATTGTACAAAAATGTTGAGAGTCAGGAGATGTGGGAAAGTGGAATGTGAAGTTGGATTGGTTTGTATTTTCTTCCATTTGACTTGGACTGTTGGGTGACTATCTAACTGTCTCTTCCTAATTCTTTTCTGCTTTGCTTAGAGTGTTTGTAAAGACCCACCAGTCAAGGAGTCGAGCCAAGGCAACAGCTAGGCAGGTGCTTCTGCCAGGCTGGGGTGGCAACTGGGACAGAAGGTGCAAGCAAGCCAAACTCTGAGCACATGAGGTGGCTGCAGTCTGGAGACACTGATGAGGCAGGCAGCCCAGGGAAAGATGATGGTGTTGGGGGTGATGATAGGCATGAGAGCCACAGCCAGACATAGCCTGGGGTCTCCACAGTAGCATATGGATCTCACAGGCTAGGACTTAGTGTTCTGGAAACTTCCCATTTAATCATCAGTGAAATCTCCATTTCACATTGAGCAATAGACCTCGCACAGCCATAGTCATGGAGAAACACTTACGTTCAAGACTAGGAAACTCCAAAACTGCCTTCAACCATGCTGTGCTCAGCCCTAGAGATGGTGGGGTATTCAGCTGACCAGAAAAGGCCCAGGAAGTCAGGCAGCCTCTCTGTACCCTTTGGGGGCCTCCACAAAGTAGTGATGAATATTCTGGAAAAAAATGGAGAAGTCAACGGCAGAAAGGGAAAAGACCTAGAAATGGACCAGATTTTCCTAACACAATAATTCCTGAGTATTGATGGGTCTTTTGATCCAGAGTCTCCAAGTGATTCTCTTTGTAATTCATTATTTAGTGAAATAGCATTTTTATGCCATAAGTAGTGAGTCTGAATTGGTTTGAGCCCAGTTACATAACCCAGGGAACTGGGCAGAGGACCGAATGGCACAGCCCCTGATCTGAACAGGGCCATGAGTTGTCCTTCATGTCCCCACCACCTCATCGGACACCCCCACTCCTCTCACCTGTTCTAGTGATAGTTTCGGGAGAGTTTCTCACAAAACTTTACTTTCTCTCTTTTTCAAAAACCTGTTGTAGATGCTGCAGCCATGAATTATCTTTTGAAAGCTTTTATTTTCCGAGCTCAGGCAATATACAACAGAAGTGAAAATGAATAGAAAAGATACTGTCCCTATCCAAGTGGAACTTTGGGGATAGGAAAATACATGAAACATCCAAAATATATTTCTGACATTTACAGCATTATATAATCAATTCTAAATTGTGTGGTATTGGTAAGCAAGAGGCACATTAAGAAACTGATAAAGCTAGTGAAGAGGTAGTTGGGGAAAATCTATCTAAAAACGTACATGAGTATGAAATAGGATATGAGTCTTTACTTTCACTGAACCACCAGTTCTTAAACTTTTAAAAGAGCAGAGCACCATTAAGTCTTAATATCTGTAATTGCAGGAAGTACCATTTATCCACTAGGTTTTCAATTAAATTTAAACTTAAATTGTTCTGTCTCAGTTGGGAAGATTAGCATTTTTTAGTTTAGTAGCAAGATACTGATGTTCTGAGAGAACAGATTTTGAAAAAGATATTATTGTTGTTACAGTTTACACTTACTAGGAATTTATTGTGTACCAGGCACTTTTTAAGCTTTTTAGATATTTCATTTAATCCTATTAACGACCCTAAGAGGTAGATGCTGTTGTTCTGTCTGTTTTGGAAAGAATGGCATTTCCAGGTAAGGATATTAACATTAAGGAGGATTCAGAACTCCCCCAGGTCAAAAATCTGGTCCTTGGCAGAGCCAACACCCAAACCCGCCTGGCTGATCTCCCACACCCTTTGCTCTTGGCCGTGCTCTGTGACTGCCTGTCCATGTAAGGAGCAAAATCAGAAAGAGGAAGGTCTGAGAGAGGTGGGGTAGTCCATAAGGCCTAAGGTTCTAGGAAATTTTATTTGGCTAAATTCTTAAGAGCCCAGTGTTTCTAGAAAGCTTAGAAATTCTGTTGCAATGATGTTCATTGACATTCTAGATATGCTATTTTGTTTATTTTTTCTGGGAGAAAGACTTTAATAGTTGAAATGACTAAAACTGACTGCTTCAGTAAAGTGTTCCAAAGACTCTCTGGTTAACAGTAAAGCCATTTGTTTTCGTCATGTCAACAGCTTCGGCCTTCATAAGGGTTTTAATGACTCGCAGAATGGAATTTAAGAAAGCAAACAATCTAAAAAAATGCTTATTTTTCTAATACAGCAGAGCAAAAATAGGAATCCTTTCCAGTCTAGCTGCTGCGAAGTCTTAAACATTCTTAGAATATATAATTTATCATATAGGACAAAGAGGTGATTAACAAGCACTTTTTAAAAAACTTTTTAAGGGTTCTATCCCCATTATTCTAATTGTTTAGCTGAAAGATATATTGTAATATATTCACTGTCAAAATTATAAGGAGTTGACATTCAGTAACATTTATTTTTAAAGTTATTTATTGAAATGTATAATCTACCAGAAATAAATGATGGCCAGGTAATAAAATCAATTTTTAATATTAATTCAGTCTTCTCAGTCTGTTAAACAGAATTATGGCCTTTCAAATATTTTCACAAAGCCCTTTTACTTATGAATACCATTGAGATGATATGATTAAAGGCTGTGAGTACCAATGAGCCTGAAAACATCCCTTCCTAATTCAGGGTCATATCTTTTTCTCTTAAAAATTCTAACGTTCTTAAACTATTTGCCTTGTTGATCTCTGCGTCTGTAGATATGAGCTCCTGTGTGTGCGGGGCATGGGGAAGGGGGGGTTCCACAACAATTATGGATATAATGTATTCACCGCTGCTGCTGCAAGGTATAAGCTTAGGTGTCAACTGATTTCAACTATCTGACAGTATATGTACTTATTGTACCTTAGGAAAAAATAGTCATTCATATATATATCCAGTCAGGAGATGAGCCAATGGAACAGGAAACTGATTCCCTCCTAAGCTTTCTAAGTTCACACAAAGAATGATGGGCTCAGTAGCAACCATTGACTTATTGAAGAATTGGATCTAAATACCTCAAGAAATACACAGAGAGCAGGATGGTCTAAAAGCCTTCAGCCAAAAAGTGCAAGAATTGGGGCATATGTCTAGTACCGATCTCGGACCACCAGTCACAGTGGCCAGAACACAGGCTGAGGATTGTCAGGCTCAGCCCAGCTGTGACCACTGCCATCGACTCAAGAGAGGGGGATTGGTGGCTCACATCCCATGATGTGTCACTCCTGCCCAGGGCACCCCAGAATTTGACAGCCGAAGGGATTCTATACCCCACCCTCAGCCCATCCCCACCACGCCCAGCATCGCCCCACTCTCTGCTGATTTGAACTCTGTGGGATGAAAAGAGAAGGAAAGAAACACAAGTCATTCTGCTCCAGAGAGCTTTGCAGCACTAGAGGAAAGTGGGATTAAATCTACCCCAAGAAGAGCTGGACAGCTTTCACTCACCTTCACTCACCAACAGCTCAGGCCCTCATTTTGTCCCAAGTAAACCCAAGACATGATGACTGAGCTAAGTAGAATGAAGTTAGGCTCTTTTTTGGTAGAGATGGGATGAAAGTTTTCAAGGAGGACATGCTGATTCCTGTTCACATGTTCCACAGCCTTCAACGTTCAACCACATCATCTCCTTGAGCTCAAAGCAAAAGGAGGTCACGCGCACACTAGCATTGTCTTTACAATCCCGTGCCATTCAGATTACCTCGTACACCTTGCCTGCTGGGGCCAGAGCGGACACCAATGCTTATTGGGAAAGCTAATGACTTTGTACGGGTCTTATTTTAAAAAACCTGCTCTTTTGGGCAACATTCAGTAGATCCATTTCGTGATGTATGAGGGGAAGTTGGCGAGTGAAGACAAGAAGGAGAAGCAGAACCATAGAGCTAGCAAAGACTTGAAATAAGCAGCCTTTCGCCAAGGCCTGAAACCTTGGCCACTTTACATGATTGAGTGGGTCAGAAATTGTCAGTGGTTTTCTCTTTTCTCCAAAAGAACCGACGGGGCAGGAGGAGCATTTTAAAACTGAACCCAGGACTCCTAATTTCTCTGTGTGAGAACCCGCAGTTCCCACAGAGACTCGAGAAACGAGTTAGTGAGGGACTCCGGTCCTTAGACTCTGAGCGGCAGGATTGCAGACAGGCCAGCCAGGAGGTTACCTCAGCGCAGACCAAGTAAATAAACCGTTCGGTGAAAGCCATTAGAGAGGGAATGTTACTGGAAAGTCATAAATCAGCCGGCCTGTCTATGTATGGTTTTGCTAGATTGGGGGAGCATTTTGGAATTTTTAAAATGTTTTTCTGTGTATGAGTTGAGGAGGAGTTCTGTGACATCACTAACCAGTCTCTATTATTATATCAAAATAAAAATGTAAAATATAGTATGGATTGAATGCCAATCCACTTATTCAATTTTATGCAGTTAAATTGTTGTTTTTAGAACATCATGAAACTTCATTTCATGCCTCAATAAAACTGAAATGTGATGGGTTAGAGCTCTTCTGTTTGTTGACTTTTCGCCTTTAAATATCTTTGATTTTTTTCCATCCTTTGAACAGATTTTTAAAGAATGTCTTGAATGTCCTTCAAATCATCCTTTTCCTCTGTCCCCTCCCCAACCTGTCTTTACACTCTTTCTAAAGTGAACCGATCCCAGTAGAACTTGATGATATGCTGATATACTGTGAGTGTATTTTTTTAAATGGTAGCCTCTAAGCCACAGCATGGTCTTCCCAGCATTGGGAGATTTTTTTTTTGTAAGTAACCCCTCACCCCGTCTTATCTAAAAGGAAGGTTGGTGCACAACTGCACACTTTCTGGCTTGCATGGCATAAAAATTTTCCTGGCAATCTGTCAGCTCCCTGCAGGTTTCTGCAGCTTCTCACAGCCATTGGCCATAAACATTCATCTCCAGACATCACCCTCAAAAGCCTTCCTGTGAAACCTGCTGTTGACATGGCGATGCTCCTTCCTTTTTTCTTTCATATGCAAAAGAGTAAAAGAGCTTAATGTTTCTCATCAGAGGAGGTTAAACTTCTAGTCTGCTTTAGTAAAACACCCCTCCTCCATTTCTATTTCTGTTCTACCTTAATAAAAATAAAAAACACCCCTCCCCCTATTTCTTTTTAATAGCAGCTGCTCCAAAGGCAATTACCATTTAAATGTCTTCTCTTAGAAACTTGCAATTCTATTGCCCTACGATCTTTCATTGGCAAGTTCCAGTACCAAACACAAGTTTATACCACAACCAAGCCTTTCAAAACATATCTTGAACAAAACTTTGATTTTGATTCCCAGATTACATGTGTGAATGTTAATGTACCTGTAACATGTTTACAGGACTCAAATGTGCATATCAGGCATTTACCACTGCTCCTGGAAGTAATAGTCACAGCACCTGGGTGTGGCTGCCTGATGATGGTCTTGGCATCTACTGGCATTGGTTCGTCAATTTCGAACTTTAAGTTAACAGATGGACCTCTCATAAAACTGGACAGCTTGCAATTCATCTCGTTATTTTTTTCTTAGGATATTCTTTCTTATTCTTTTTGATTAAAGCACAGCAACTTGGATGTGCTCTTAGACAGGCACAGTGTTTTACAGAGTGTGCAGTTGACAATCACCTGACAGGGAGAGAAGGAGGAGGAGACAGGGCTGTTAAGCTATAACCTCCGAAGACCCGGCACTACCAGCATCCTGTAGGTGCCAGAGAAAGTAAATCTGAATTTTAAAGCAGCATCACAAACCCTCCCGTGGAAGTGACAGCGTCCTTGGAACTTCATTTCACACTTTCCTGACTTGGGAATGGTTATTTTGAGTAGCACCTCTTAATAACTTAACTTCTTAATGCCTGGGCAAGAGGTTAAATATCTCACTTATCTACATGTTTGGACTCCATGAACAGCTACTTCATTCAAAGCTCTTCAGGGGTTTATCAAAATCATGTTTAACATTCCAGAGACAACATCCAGGTTGCTGGTTCTTGGGACTTGCCTTTGGTTCACCCGTCAAGGCTGATCGTTGTGATAAATATAATACCAGAACAACAGAAACAATGGGATAGACTATATTCTATTTTAAAAATGTATCTAGCATGAACTGTAACCAAAAAAAAAAACAAAACAAAACCCGAGGCTCTGCAGTAGCCAGTACTGAGCACCCCATTCATGGATACAGGAAACAGGACCTATTTAATTGTTGTCATCACATGGTATAATTCACTAAAACGTTTTGTGCGCTAAAACTTTTACAAGCCACCATATCCCCCATATTAAGTGCAGTACTGTAGATAGTACATACAGGATGTTCAAAAGCCCTGTGCAGGTTAAAGATTTGGTAAATTAGGTTAAAGTTAGGTTACATCCTGTAGCATTAAAGAACATGTCCTAAAATTTAGGAAAGTTCTATTACACAAATTTCAAGACCTCTGACAGAAGAAAGTCGTATTGTCTTAAAGCTGTCAGAACCGAAAACCTTATCAGGTACACACAGAAGAGTCACCACTCAGTACCAAAGGTTGCCATTTATCTTAGGGGGACGAGCAAAAAGGCACATGGTCACTTGTGAACAAGGATGTTTATCTTGTGTTATCTAGAGTCATAGAAACTGAAAAACAGCTCAGTTATCTCACGGTAGCCGACTGGCTGTGTGACCTGTCAGGGATCCATCAAATGGAACACTTTAATACACATTGCAAAATATGACTTGGAATAATTAATGCTGTAGGAAAATGCTTGCTACCAGTTAAGTTTGAAAAGAATATAAAGTTAAAGAAACAGTATAGCAGAGATCTATTTGTATAATTTATATACATAAATAAGAAAAACTAGAAGGAAATACATTACTACAGTAATGAACGTGGCTTGATTTAAAGTCACTTTATCTTCTTACTCTCCCCAGATTACCATCTATATATGTGTGTCTAATGGTTGCACATATTTATATGTATTATAACCAGAAAAATGAATCTTTAAGTTGTTATTTTCCTAAGAATTAAGACTTAAAGCCAAAAGCTTATAAGCTGCCCAAGAGCTTTACGGTGACCCTGCACGTGACTGGACAAGTAGCTCAATCGACCTGAAACCCTGGAGAAAATAAAAATAGAGCAACAGAGGGAAAATGAGTCGAAGAACTGTCCTGTGGGCATGTCACCATCTGTGAAGTGCCCAGCATGACTGTGGGTGTCAGCAGGTGGGGCTAGATTTAGAGAGTGCAGTGTGATTCCAGGAGAGAGCCCCTTCCCTGTTGAAAGAGGTGTGTGTGCGTGTGCACGTGTGTGTGTGTGTGTGTGTGTGTGTGTATAAGAGAAGTGGCCTTGGCCTGCCAACTCCATTCAGGCTATGAGGAATAGAAAGAAGAAGAATCTTGCATATAAAGTAAAACCAAAGCTCATGAGATAGATTGTCAGATGCCAAAGAAACCTGGACAGAACTACTGGACCGATCTCCAGATCTTCTGTGTTCAAATCAATGCATTTGATCAGGATGTCCTTGTCAGTTATTGGTAAGGGCCTCCATAATATGGTTCCAAATAAAGGAACAAAGGTATGAAAAGTGACAAAAGTGCATTTCTCAATAATGACTTCAAATTTTTAAAAAATGTACTTCCAATAAAACATACGTTTTATTAAAAATGCCACCGAAGTTTTCCAATTAGGTTTTTTTCCAGAAGTAGATCTTTTCAAACAGAAGTGTCTGGTTCAGTGGGGGTTGTGGTGTAAATGAACCCTCTGGCTTCTCCGTTCTCATGCCCAGGCCCAAACTGTGATGGCAAAATGTGCCAGGGAAAGCATGCCTGCGTAACTAGGGGGGCATATGTTTTCAAAGACATAGATAAGCTTTTTGATGATTTGTGTCATGATGCCAAAGTTGGGGAGAAAAGAAATGGGAGCAGATGGCTCTCCAGCCAGCGAACCAGGGCAGCAGGGAAAGCCGGGGAGCTGGATGGAGCCGAACCCAGCAAGCTGGTTCCTCCCAGCACAGGAGTGTCTGAACAGCAGTGGGTGAGCTCTGGCTCATCACCCTGGCTTCACACCCTACTGATAAATAATAGTGATAGGAGGCTGGTTATTCTCACATTGAATTCTAAGTTAGGACCCCAGTGTGGTTGGACAGCTCCTGCATGGGAATCAGCCAGTTAAAAAGGCAGGTTCCAGAGCACTGCCATGTCAGGTGCCTAGGTGATTTGCACATTCAGTTTGTCTGGCAAAGTGTCCACTTGGCCCTACTGAAGGGCACAGAAGGTGGCCCTCGATACCCACCCCTTTGTGGTCTGTGCCCCTCCTCTGATGTTCCCCTAGGAGAGAAGCCCTGCCTGGACTTCAGGAGAGCCCGGATGATGCATTGCCTGGGAAGCGATTGGAGAGAACATGCATTTGTTTCTCTATTTACTGTTCGTTTTTCCCCTTTAAGGAGGAAGCCTGCGCTTGCAGCTCTTGGCAGTTCTCCTAGTCCCTGGAATCATGCTTGGTGCTCAATGCAGAGCCGGAGAATGAGCAAGGGGAGGCCAGGCAAGAAAATATCTAATTTTACCACCCCCAACCCCCAACAATTTGGGCACTGAGGATGGTAACATGGAGTTGGATTGCCCAGGCAATAACTTGGAAGCTCCTTTGGGGGGCCCCTCACCTCAGGATTTGATGATGTTAGGATCTGCCTGTGCAGGGTTTCTGGAAAACCATGCCTCCTTACAGGGCTGGTTGCTGGCTTCCCTTCCAAAAGGGACAGACCTTGGGCTTCATGGGCCCTCCTGACCCACCCCACACAGGTCAATCACTTTCTCCCTGGTTCCTTATGTCATGTTTATGCTTCCAAAAATCAAAGCCAATTGGGAGCATTATAAAGGCTTCATTGTCTTGCATCAAAGGAGCCTAGCACTTTCAGGCATTAAAAAAAAAAAGTAAATCATGTACCTTTCACTTGGCTACACAGAGAAAAGGTTCTCTTGAAATTCAAAGTGAGCTTGATTTATTTTTAAATTATATGTATATTTTCAGATCTGAAAAGAAGATTGCAAAAAAGAGGAGGGAAATACCTCTGTTTACTTTACCAACCCCAAGCACCGAGTCAGCCATGAGGTGCTTTTTGTCCTTTTCCCCCCTAACTGCTGTCCCAACAAGAAGCTGGTCTGAGCATGCCGTCGATCATCCAGTGGCGAATCAACGCTGGCCCTTTCTGCCCTGCACGTCGCTGAGAGCCACAGCAACACACATTCATTTCTGGGGGTGGCCGCTGCCCGGGAGCAGCATGCCTTTGAACTGTGTGGCCTCCCTGCTAATTCAGGAAATGAGCGCACTCCATCTGCGACAGGCATCGTGTTCGCACGGTTTTGGGAGCAGCCAGCATGGCGTGGGGGCTCCGCAGGCGTGGTCAGGAGATGCGTACGTACGCACTCTGCCTTCTGCACGCTCGCTCGTGCCCCAGGCCCACCCCACCTGACCTTGACTTTCATCACACCTGTCACCTGAGAAAGTATGCCTCATCCCTTGTGTGCTAGAAATTTCTGGATGTAATCTAACCCGAGATTAGTAAACCACAGGTTTTCAGACCAAGTGATTTTTAAAACAGCAGGGCCTCTGGGTTGATCACCACTCAGCGCCCCTGAAGCTGAAGAGTTGATGCCTATCTTTTGATGATGCTTATTTTTTTTCCACTGTAAACTTTGGCCCCATTTCTGGTTGTTATTCAACTTGTATTCATTTCTTGCACATAATCTCTGCTGGACCAGGTTCAAACAAGCCTGGATTGTTGGGGGCAGGGGGCTTTGGTCTGTGCGGAGTGTGCATTCACTTAGATCAAGGGGAGGAATGCCGAAGCCAGCCCAGCATCAGCAGAGACTGCAAGCTGGTGCTGAGGTTTTGTTATTTTGCATATGGTTAACCATCTCGAAGGTCGTAAAGTGGGGCCTCTGTCCTCCAGTGCGGCAGCTGGGTTTACACAGTATTTCCAGATTGTTTACTTTGACCCAGGGCCAGGGCTACATCGTTTTTCCATTATGCACGTTGGACAGATGAAGAGAGGTGGGCAGGGGGACTTCATGGGGCAGGTCTGTGATTTCCTTTTTATTTACATTAAAGGAACTTTTAAGAGTTCTGAAAATTATGACCCAGTACCTATATAAGGTCCATGCCGCAGACTTAGAAAGAGCCACCTCTTTAGCAAAAATGTTCAGACTTTGGGCAGTCAAGCAAACTTTGTTCATGGCCTCCGCTTGAGACCATGTTGGGAGCATCATGCTTGTCACTGCTCAGTCTTGCATACAAACTGTTACTGGGAAATGATATCTACCCCCACGTTCAAAAGTTAGACCCCCAGTGTTTGCATGGAGTACCTTAGGAGGAGCGATGGGAACCAGAGCCTGCACGCCTGCCGCCGGCAAGAGCACTCTGTGCGGACAGACAGGTGAGCTTGGTGCCGAGCGAAGGTGTGTCCCCAGGGTGGCCTTAGAACTCTTCCTTTGTAGTCCTTTCCCTGAGATACCTGCCTCCGGAGGATACTACTGATGTCCTGGCCTAAGTTCTTCCACCAGGGAGCGTTCGAGACTGGCTGAAGAACCGCAGTTTAAATGACATCCGCAGCAAAGCCCTTGGCACTTGGATCGCATGCATGGGACCTGAATGAATGTGCTACTTCTTAGGGAAATATTTTCTTTTGCTTTAGCAGCACTCAAAAATGATGGCAAACTAAGTAATTGAACAGTATTAATAGGTTATACAGATACCTTTTTGCCCCAGCCTTGTGTGGATTTCCTTAGTTAATGGCTGTAGTAAATACCACAGGTGGTATAAATTCCTTAGCTCCCAGGTCGCAGGTATATTATGCCTTTTTACATAGGTGTTCCTGTTTGTGGCACATGTCCCCTATCACAGTATGTCTTAAGCTTTTCTAAGCATGTATAAGTGACCTGTTGCTGTAGCACAGGGTTCTCCAGTAAAGCAGCTAAGAAAAGCAAATACCACTACCTGTCCACGACAACCTATGATCCTAACTAAACTCCTGTATCAGCATCCCCTAAATAAATTTAATTCCTAGAAATGGAAAGGTTGTTCAGGGAGGACCCTCAACTATGGAGAGAATTTAGCAAAAACAAAATATGTACAGACAACATCAAAAGTTGCCCTTTGGGTTAATCCAGTCTTACAGATGGATTTAACATACAGGTTTCAAAGCAACAGACTGTTATGGAGGGTTGTTAGGTGCCAGGAGCTGGGTGCTGGGGAACTAAAACTGCATTAAGACACAGTCCCTTTCAGTCTGGAAACATTTTTTGCTGGCTTGCAGATTTTTCACCAGATCCTCCCAGGCTTACCGAGCATTCCCCTTGACTTAGAACACTCGGGCCCTTCTTTTCAACCGATCCCCTTAATGCCAGAATACACACAGGGGAAGGAGAGTTGGGCCATTATAGATTTCCACTCAATTTGTACCCAAACGGTGCGAATCAGAACACCCACTTTCTAGTCAGGACTGTCACTTACAGGCCATGCAACCTTGGGTCAGTCTTGTGACCTCTCAGGCTCTGCGTAGCTGTAGGTAAAATGGGTGGCCTTGAAGACTGTGAGAGATCATGGTTTGCGGGGGAGGGGTGAAAACACATCAGTCCAGGGCTCTATGCAAATGAAGGACTCTCTGCAGAATAGCTATTCTGAGGGATGCGGGGTGGGGGGGGGATGACAATGAGCTGTTTCGACCACTCTCTGTAAAGCTTTAATAATGCAGAAAACTGACCCAACTCAGCAGTCTCCCTACTGACCTATTTTTTTCTCTACCATCATTGGGTGACTAATTGCAGATTTTTCTGTTGTTGGGGGGTCAGAGATATGAAAAGGATCCCCACCCAGGGCCACAGAGCCTCTGTGGGGCCTCTGCTCCTCAGGGAGAGGACAGAGCCTGAAAGCCTCGAAGAGTCGGTCCACACACCGTCCTGACTCCATAGCTGAGTTTGGGCAGGTCTGTGTGGAAAAACAATCTTTGCTTTGCTATCCAAGTAGACAGATCAGAGGTTGGTTTTTGTTTGTTTGCTTGCTTTCCCTTCTGATCATTTATTTCATAGCTCAAAACCAGCATGCCTGCTTTGAGGAACTTTTCTGCAATTATTGTGAAAATCATTTAGGGTATTCTGTGGCTAGTCCCTAGTGGTACATGAGAAAAAGGAAACAAATTGAAAGCATCCTGAAACCACAGCTTCTCTTTGCCAATATGGGCATATTAATTAAAGAACGGGGGTGGAAACACATGACGGGCCAACACTCTCAACCCAAAAAGGCAACTGAACCACAGAGCTACACACTGGAATGACAGGCCCCAGGGGAGCCCGGATGTCAGGGTGGACCCCACATTCATGGACCTCTTGGGAATTTTCTGTTAAGCACGTTCTGATACTGCATTTGTCCCCTCTTGGCTATACCTGCACCTCACAGACACAGCCAAACCTTCTTTGGGCCTGACAACACTCTTTTCCTTCTGTTGGTTTCTTTCATTCATTCAACCAGCCTGTGCAGAGGGTACTGTGTTGCCCCAGGTGCTGAGCTGTGGAAGTACAAAGATGAAGGGGGGATTAACCTTATCCTGAGCGCTCTCAGCATAACAAGCTTCATTGGGAGAACAGCTAGGTGAAACTGGTGAGGATGTTCAGAAAAAAAAATTTAGGGAAAAAATTTCAGAAGTTTGATAGTGTCTTAGAGGCCTCCTAAAAGTTTTTTATCTTTCGGTTAAAATATATAAACCTGCCCTGTCCTCTCAGACACACATACACCGCAGGTCTACATGATCAAATAGTCAAACAGTAGTTATAAAAGACCCAGTGCCATATGGAGTATTTAAGACGAGCCCTTGAGGTTTGGTTCTCCACGAGGGACTTCTGACAAAGAAGAGGCAATGTCGATGCTATCAAAACAGCCAGAGTGGAATGCCCTGTCTGCCCCGTGGTGACGAGGTTGTGAAGAAGGATTGTCCCCTTACACCGTGAGCCCCAGCCCACCATAAGCAAGCGACATGAAGGGCAAAGAAACTGGACTCGGCAGTCACACTGTTTCAGACCCAGCTTCTGGCTTCCCCACATACCAGCTGTGTGACCTTGGAGAAGTTACTAAATTCCAGTATCCCATCTGTAGAATCGTTATAAGAAGGAGTAAATGCATGTTAGCTCTCTCACAGTCCTCAAGAATGCCTGTGATGATGAAGCTAATGTCCCATTCACTGCTTATAACTCCTGTGCCTACACTCAAAAATTATTCAATAAATATTTGCAAAAAAAAACCAAAGGTGACATTGGACACACAAATGAGACCTAATTGGAGCCTTAATTCTTACACAAAGCACTTCCTGGTTTATGAAACCCAGAATTTCAAAACCTTCCAAGCAGGAGCACAAAACTCACATTTATTTAGCAGCCAGGCAGGTAACATAACAGGATGGACTGGCATTTAGTGTCTGAGACAAAGTGGAGAGAACTGGCCTCTCTCGGGGGGACAGCCACACTCAGCTCCGGAAGAATATTGCCCCACTTTGAGAGGAGCCAGAAACCCAGACCTGCCATGTGAAATACACCAAGTCTTAAAACAACGAAGTCCAATTCTTAAAAAATATCACACGGGCCAAATCACACAGTCTGCCCGTCAAATCTCAGGCTGCGTGCTTGCCGTGGCTTCCTTAACAGAAGGAGCTCTGTTTTTGTCTCTTGCTTTTGAACTGTTCACCAGTGGACACGAGACATGAGCCCCTTGAACTCATCTCTCAGTTCCCACTAATTTCAAAAGATGCTCATGGGGTGAGGTCTTCACTTGTCGATGGTTACATTCTGCAGTATATGTTTCACCTACCAAGGGGCTACTTCCCTTCCCAAAGGATGCTAATAATAAGTATCTATCTTTAAAGCATGATTGTTTTGTGGCTGAAATAACAACAGTCTCAAAAAAAAAAAAAAAAAAAAACCCTAACAACTTCCTCTAGAATTGCTATTATAGCAATCTGGAGAGAGATTGATTCCACAATTCACATCATTTTGTTTTGTTTTGTTTGGAGGGAAAAGTCTGGCATTTTACAAAAGTACTTAGCAATGGAATGACTTTTCCATAGCACTGATTAGTGTACAGCAAGACACATAACCATATGTCTTTGAAATGTGATTTTAAAAATTGTCTATGAACACTACAAGGCAAACTGCCCTCTGGTCTTTCCATATGAAGTTGACAGTTTTCTACAGGCTCATGGAAGCTTCACTGGCTAGGGCCCCATAATTAGTGAGTGGAAACCTCAACACAAATGCAAATCCAGGCTCAAATCCCAGCTCTGTTGTTTACTTCCTGGCTGTGTGGCCTTGGATAAGTCATTAATCTCCCAGAGCTTTTATCTTCCCATCTCCAAAAGAAGGGGTCATGACACCTCCCAGGCTTATTGAGAATATTAAGTAAAATAACAGTCAGAAGGGCATAACCCAAACCCCTAAACAGTGTTCGCCATCAATGGTTAAATCCGAATTTCTACTCCTCCCATCACAAAAAAAACACTCCTAGTTCTAACCATGACTTACCCTCTGGCAATATCCTTAACCTTCCTATTAAATTTGCTAGCTCTGTAAAAAACAAAAGGACCAAAAGTACATAATTATTTTAAATAAACTTTTGGTTTTATGTCCACGATGGCCTGAAACCTGAAAGGTAGAGTGTTGGGTGAGACCATCCAGAGAATAAGGAAGGGAGAAGGGCAGAAGTCTGGACCAGAGCCCTGGAAAGTACTGACATTTGAGTGGTGGGCAGCAACAGGGGGCTTGGGGGTGGAGATTAGGAGACAGAAGGAGACCAGGACAGCCAGGAAAATGCTGTTCCAGACACCACAGAAGAGAGGGTTTCAAAGTGGAGCACGTGGCCAACAGTCTTGTGAGGTCATGCTAAGAAGCAGTGGAAGGCATGAGAAATATGCACTGAATTATCAGCAAGGAAGCAAGAGTCATTTGAGTATTGAGGGAACACACACCAGGTTTTGATGAGTTCAGTCACACGTATAAGATGAAATTTCATGATCACAAATCCATGCAACTCTTTAAGAAGTTCAGCTGTGATGAAGAGGAGAAGAAGAAGATAAAATATGGAAAGGGACACAGAGACAAGAATTTTATTAAAGGAAGAAAAGACTTGAGCACATCTGGATTTCGGTGAGGAGCCAGTTGAGGAGAGGCTGACAGTGAAGAAAAGAGAAGGTAGATTGAGAGCGAGATAGAGAGAAACAGGAGACAGATGGATGAAGCAAGAATTGAATATTCGGGCAAAGCTAGAGCTCGGTGAAAAATTAGCTTTACTAAGAATCCTCTGAACTAGCTGTCCCTGTCCCTCGGGTTTGAACAGGGAATTTAGGGAGGAGGCTAAGAGGAGGAAGGAGAACTAAGGTAACTAAAATATATACACTTGGCTATGGTTGCTATCTAAAACAGGAATCTTTCAAAACTTTGTCTTATTGCCACAAATGAAAATTTCCCCTTTACTCTTACCTGAAAACCTGCTCTCATTTGTAGATTGTCCCACAAACACAGGACTCAGTCTCCTAGTGGTGGTTCTGACCAGTACTACCAAGTAGCCAAAACACTTTCACCAAGATACTGAGGTGTTGGGTCATGAAAATGTTGTTGAAAAGGCCACTTGGGATATCAAGTATAAACCTTATTAGGTATCTCTCATGACCTTATGAAATTTGGATAACATCAGTCAGTGTAAAGAGATCGCCGGAAATCACTCAAGGGAGAACATTACTATGTTCAGATGCTGGTCATCGCAAGAAGGCTGACTTTCCCAAATTCTGTAGATCTCGGGTCACATAATTACAAGTTCAAGCTAAATAAGCACTCAAGAAAAGTTTTCCTGGAATTGAGAAACTCACCACATCATGATGATTGCGTTGGTTTCTGTCACCAACTTAAACAATTGCTCACATGCAAATGGTCATAGAAGAACTCTTCACAATAATCAAAAGGTAAAAAAAAAAAATAAGCCAAGGGTCCACCAATGGATAAGTGAATAAATAAACTGTGCTATATCCATACAATGGAATACTGTTCAGCCATAAAAAGGAGCGGAGTACCGATACCTGCAACAACGTGGATGAACTTTGGAATCATGTTAGGAGAAAAAAGCCAGACACAAAAGGGCAAATATTGTATGATTCCAGTTACACGAGGGACCTGGAATAGGCAAATTCATAAACAGAATGAAGAGTATTAGAGGGGGGATATAGAGGGTTCACATTCAATGGGTGCAGAGTTTCTGTGTGGAGTGACGGGAAAACTGTGGCAGTAGTGGGGACAGTGCCCAGCGTTATGAGTGTAATTAATGCCACTGATATGGATACTTTAAAGCGGTTCAAATTTGGTCATATAAACATATATTACGTATATACAACATATTTACATCATTAAGCATTAATATAAAATTAAACTTTGAGCTATATATTTTACTACTATAAAAAATAACCATTTAAAATGTACAGCAGTTAAAATGGTATTTTAGGAATCTAACAGTCCTTCCCTTATTTTTCTTAACAAATGCCTTCCTGGAGTAGTAGAGTGCAAATGGATTTTGCATCAAGTTAACTATCATTAATAGATGTCAATATTTCAGAATTAAAAAATCCAAGATGATTAGGAAGCGGTGAGGCAGCGTTTTCTGCCCTTCCTTCCGAAAGCAAACCCCTTTACATGTACAGCAGGGAATAAAAGATGAAAAATGGGTAGATTTTGCTGTTCAAAAGAATGTCTAACTTAGAGTTAATGACTGAATGGCGGTCCAGTTGCATCGCTCATGCCCCATGAAGAGGATGGTTGGTAGTTCATGTTCAGTCAATTGACGGTGATATTTCACTGTGGCGACATCTTCCCGCATCACGTTGGGAACACATTTCACCTTCCAGTCCTTGACTGTTGAGTTTCTCCCTTTAGGAGCTGCTGGTTGTATGCGGGCCATACATGGCCTACTCTTAATCCTTTTAAGCTAAAGCATCATGTTCAACTCGGTTCTTTTCCAGAGCATAGGAAACTTGGGAACATGACTGTGACCGTGAGGAAAACTGTCCCCTCCCCCGAGGCCGTGCAGATTCTCTACCAGCGAATGAGGTACGAGTACGAGTTCTACCACTACGTCAAAGAGCAGTTCCACCTGCTGAAGCGCAAGTTCGGACTGAAGTCGCGCATCAGCCAGCCCCCTCTGAGACCCCAGTTCTTCATTCCAACTCCCCTGGAGACCGAGGAGCCCATCGGCGACGAGGAACAGGATGACGAGAAGTGGCTCGAAGATATTTATAAGAGGTGATGGTGCCAGCCTGTGTTGCTTCCAATGGCTTTATCTCCCTTTTCCAGAAGTGTGTTTTTGTTTGTTCGTTTGGGGAAGAAAAATCGTGAAGGGACTAAATTAATGCTCAGCTGCATTAAAAAGAACGAGACATTCCCACAGGTTGGGGTCATTGGGAGATGCCCGGTTTTGCGGGTTTTATTTGTTTAATTTTATTCTGTGTTTTTCCTGGCTCCTTGGGCCCTTCCCAGGTACACTAAGATGACTCCATCACAAGGCATCTCGTCATAAAATAGCTTCCCCCCAATATAATGAGGGAATGGGGGAGGGCGGAATATAGCCCATACCCAATAACTTATCATTTGTAAAAATGACTTGTAAAAATATTACCTCACTGGTAGGACACACCCAGACTTGTATATTTTGGTAGAAATACAAAACCACTTCAGAGACCAGGGAACTCACTCCAAAAGGATCTAAAAGGAGAAGGTAAGACAGATGAGGACATCAGAGAGAGGACGTCCCTGGATTAGCGGTCCCTACCCACCCAGGTGGAATCCGGCCTCTGGTCCATCCCAGGGGGCACTTCCACCGAGAGCAGCATGCTTGCTATCTCCAAAGGAGCGGGTCAGCATGTGCCACAGTCACAGCCCCCACCAGTCCAGAGCCCTGAGGACCTTTCAAGGTCAAAGAACACAGCAAGCTCTTCTGAGACATTTCGTGTCCAAGCACCATTCTGACTGATTTCGAAGTAGCACGGCAGGGAAAAGAACCGATTTGCTGTGGGAGAAGGAGTGTAGGCAAGGCCGATCAGCTCTGGAGGTCATGTGGCCTAGGAAAACGGTATGGTCCTGACCTTTACACCCAATATGAAGTATTCTCTCCCAGCATTGTTTTAACTGGATATCCAGGAACCAATTTAGCTCTGACACTTAGCCTGTGGCAGATGTGCTAAGCCTGATTAGGCAGTGCATCTACGGCCATCAGGCACACCCATGGCCAGTGGGGTCCCACAGTGTCTGGGGTCTTTCACCATCTAGTCTCTTCAGAGGTGCCTATTTTTGGTAAAAAAAATAAAAAATAAAAATACTGAATTATATTCAGGCAGCAGGGAAACTATGGTCTCATTTCTTATGGGAGCACTTACTCCTGAGACCCCTTACTAGGATATCAAGAAGAGAAGAAGCAAGAGCTTCTGGGTAAGAGACTGCTTGAGCTATTTTATGAGCAGGTGTCTGCCCCCAAAGTGCTCCGAGCAGACGTCAGGCAGTGTCATTCTCCGAAATATCTCCTCCCCCTGCTAATCCCATTGGCTGCCATCTATCCATGATGCCTGGATTCCATCATTGGAAACCTATTTCTTCAGATTCTGAAATGTTTTCCTCTTTAACTGCCCCCTCCCCCTGAAAAATACATACACTCCTGGGTGAACGATACACAGCCAGCTGAGACTCAGGGTTGCAGGTGGTGGTGGCAGGCAGGACATGTGCCACAAATTTTGTCTTCTTCATTTTTTCTCCCCTAGAGCCAGCCTTTCAAGAGCAGAGTGTGAGTTGGGAATACTTAATAGTAAATAAGACTCTAACTTTACACAAGCTACACATTTTCTACTTTTCAGAAACCAACAAGTCTCTCTAGAGTTTTTTCTACGTTCACTAAAGTTGGACGGTAGCCAAGATATAAAGCAAGTCATTTGGAACCTGTCAAGTGTGCACTAACGCTACTTTATCATGAGATGTATTGAGAAGGCTCCACCCTGCAGGAGTCCAGTGAAGGCTGGGACCACAGAGGCACAAAGTCCAGCATGTGGCCACTTGTGAGCCTCCTTTCTGCCTCAGAGACCTGGGGCAGTGAAGTGATTAAGGGACGTGTAGAATCGTGATCAATTCTAAGAGAAGAGGAAATGTCCTTTGTCCTGTTTAGAGAGACCAGGGCCCTACCATTCTAGACACACTTTAAAAAGCAACTCGAAGAATAGTTACCCTATTCCAAACAAGCTCAAGAACCACCGCCTGGCATGTGTTGCGAGCCATTTCTATGAAATTGCACAGAAAGAATGATATTTAGTTGACACACGTGCAGTCTCACTATCTGGAAACACAGTCGAGTTGGCTGAGAGTTCTCTGCTCTGGTCAGAACATTGGGACAATTGGTCATTTGACGAATGTACCTTATCTCTTAGTGCAATTTCACGTGAGCACGTCTACCTGTGTGTTCAACAGCATTGATTGTCAGCAGTGATCCTTATACATCACAACAAAAGATGCCCACTGATGGACTTGCAGGGCCTTCCTGCTATTTGTCCAACAAACAGCCTTTAGGTCCATAAAGGCAAAGCACTTCATCAGTATCCTTGGCTAAGATGAAAACATTTCTTTGGCCTTGAGCCCAACACAGTTTGTACTTCATGAAATATATTGTACATTTTACATAGTTTAATTTAAAAAATACATTTTAAGCTGGTTGATCTTTGACTGCCTTATTTATTATAACCTTTCAGCACATTCCAAGGTTTTAGTTACTCAGGAAGGAGTTAATTAAAATGATTTTATTTTGGTCTGATGGATGTTTTTTAAAAGGAAAATTATTATTATGAACCTTCAGCCTACTTTCCTTGAGTGCCGTAAAAGTGCTTGTAAATTTTTTTTAAGAAGAAGGAAAAAAAAAAACGGTGTTTGACATTGATGGAAACTGAAAAACATATATGCAACTGAAATGAGCTGAGCTGAAATAAAAGCAATCTGTTTGAGCGAAGTGCTCCTTAAGTTATTCATTACCCATGTAAATAAATGAATGTAAATAAGTTGAAAATGTTTTCCATTCTGTTGATACTTGGAACAAAAGTGCCTGCAGTTCCTCAGCCTCCTTAATTGGCCAGGTTTTTTCCTTCAAGGTGTCATTTTTAGAAAGACGTATTTTTAAACATCTGTAAACTCTCATTCCTATAATCAGATGACACTAAAAATTGAGCCAGCCATTCATTCATCCAGTTATGTATATAATTCCCCGGACAGCCGCTGACTTTATTGCTATGCCCACTGGTTGGTTAGGTGCCAGGCTGCTTCACTGGAGCCGCCAACCTCTGATACCAGGTACCAAGGCGGCAGGTTGGGGCCCGGGCGATGACTGGGAAAGCAAGGACGTGCCACCTGCCAGTCTCTTTTCAGACGTGTAGAGCCTCAAAAGCTGGGTTATTCTAACCTCCCACAGGAGCAGTTTTGATCCGGAAATGCTGCCCCTGAGAAATTTCACTGTCGCGTCAAAGGGAACTTACACGGAGAGAGGGAATCCCCCTGCTTTCCAGACACTGGACACTGCATTCCAACTGCACGTGACCACTTTGTAAGTGAACAGGATAGGAATCTCGGTACTAAACGAAAGAAAAATCCATTTGGGTAATAACATGCTTTACTTCAAAAAGAATCTCAGAGTCTCAAACAGCAAAGTGGTACATGGTTACTTTTCTTTATCACTTAATTTGGTGCTCTATAATCCGGTCACCTGATGTTTGGCTCTGTGTGAACTTGAAAGGCAGAAGTCCTAAACCACACCTGGACTATGCCCCCTCTCGAGTTGCTTGTTTTGTCTGACGTTCTTTTTAAATGTCCCGTGACCTGCAAATTTATCCAGTGAGCTACTTGGCTTTAAATGAATTTTATAGATGATGGCTGTATTTCTTAAAAGGCAAGATGATGAGCCATAGCCATTCAGAAAAACAGTTCTGTGGATCAAAATCGTGAAATTCCCTTTGAGTAAAAATAAAGAGGATTCATTTTACTAAACTCACTTACTTTGCATCTGGGGACAAAGAAAATGGTTTTTTAAAAGTATTTTGACTATCCTGTGAAAGAAAAGATTATTTTAGCTGAAACCAAGATTAAGAGCCTGTGAAGAAGAACACATGGAACTTCGTTCACACGCAAGTCATCGTGGCGTAACCCAGCGTATTAGTTTGCTGGGGCTGCCATAACAAAGTTCCCCAGACTGAATGGCCTAAGCAACAGGAGTAGGTTTCCTCCCAGTTCGGGAGGCTGGAAGTCTGAGATCACGGTGTCCACAGGGTTCAGCACCACTGAGGCCTCTCTCCCTGGCCTGCACGTGGCCGTCTTCTCCCTCGGTCTTCACAAGCCGTACCCTTTGTGCAGGCTCATATCTGTGTCCAAACCTCCTCATTTTATAGGGACACCAGTCATATTGGACTAAAGACCACTCCACCAAGCTCCTTTTAACTCAATTACCTCTAAAGATCACATTCTGAGGTACTGCGGGTTGGGACTTCAATATATGAACTTCGTGGGGACACAGTTCAGCCCATAACACCCAAATTACAGTGGAACAGTTAAAGCAGAGGAACAAAACTCTAATGAAGAGAGAAACTAGCCTAAAGTCACAGACCCTGGGGCTACCCTGGGGCTCTGTGGTTACCTGGTCCTTTCCCTCGTTTACAGATGAGGGAAATCAAGGTCGTGAGATGCAAGTTCATCCCACACTTTTTTCCACTGAGAGTTTGATTAGCTTTGGAGTATCTACCAAATTAAAATTTAAAACTCTGATGTAGTCAGGGTCCATCTACTGTCCCAGAATCCACAGTGGAAATGTTGAGGCACCATCAGCAGAACCCAGAACCACCTTCCACACTGAAGCCCTCCTCCCCACGTGGCTCTGGGGTCCCCTTCCCCAGAGGGAGGCCCTATTGGTTTTCAATTGCTTTAGTCCCCAAAGAGAGATGTCAAAATAAATATGTTTTATTCTAGATTTTTCTCTCTACTGAAAGGACACACAGAAGTTCTTGTTTCTGGATAAACAGATCAGGCCACATTTACCCATCTCAGATTATAGAGTTTTTCTTAAAGGCAAAATGAAGATTCAGGTCCTACTTCTTGTAAGGATTTTCAGATGGACCCACCCCCAAAAATAAAGTCATATAAAGCTCATAAAACTAGGTGAAGTCAAATGCAGACGTGCCCCTGAAAACCAGAGCTAGAGGATCACCAGGCCCTGAGCACTTGTGGGCCTCCTCGCTCACCGGCTGTTTCACTTGCTGGAGACTTCCCTTCTGCCCGGGCAGGCCTGACTCACAGCTCTGGGCGCTGCTGGTTCCCAAGGAACACCCAGGCCCACAGATGTTCATGGGTCACAGAATTGTGAACTGACCACTTGTGCATTTTGGATTTCAATGTGTAAACATGGGGATTCCCTTTTCAAAACAAAAAAAAAGAAAGAAAAAGAGAAAGAGAAAGGGGGAAAGGAGGGGAAGAAAAACCACCATGCAAGGGAAAAATGTGAGCTAAGTTTTTCCTTTTGGAATCTTGGCATGTGAATGTAGCTATCTTCATTCTGGCTTTCGCCAGACACTGTGCGCTTGGAGCAGGCATGGAGCAATCTGCCTTCCACCGCACTGCCAGGACATTCAGAAGTTAACACACTTCTTACTCCAGGCCTGGGCCGGGGCAGCCTGCGCCAGACACAGCTTGCCGGCTGCGTGGAACAAACAGAGAGGCGGCTAACCCAGGGAGCAGAGAGGTTGACCGTGCACCAGCAAAGTCCTCAAGTTCAAGTCCCAGCTGGTCTATTTCACTGGGTGCGTGAGTAAATCACTTGACCTCCCCAGGCCTGAAGTCCACCCAGCTGGGAAACATTAGAAAGAAAATAGGACGTTCACTAAGAACCAAGAGCCGCTTCTGGGATGAAATTTGTCCCACCCTCCACCCCTGTATGCTAAGACACTAAGAGCCACAGTTCTGGGGCTGAAAAAGACTCGTTTTTCCACAAAATGCTGTGTCCCCAGCAAGAGAGAATGGAATTACACATAAATCCAGGTCCTCAGAGGTCGCCAGTCCCTCCCAGCGGCAAGAATCGTGCCCAGCCGCACTCCCGGAACATGAGCGGAGGCGACGGGAACAGGCACACTGTGCCGCACACAAGGTGGTCTTAGCATCCTGCGCCGTTGCCCTAGACTAGACACTGCGTGCATTTCCACTTTTCTCTGACGCTGTCTTTGGGAGGAGTCGATCTGGCCGCGCGTTACAGAATCCATCTCCACCTCACAGCTTCTACTAAGTGCAGGCTTCCTCTGCCTTCTTCAACATGCCCTGTGCATCTGCGATCCTGCTAATAACAGGAAGCCCAGACAGCCGTGTAATTTAGTACAGGTTGTGTATAGGACATGTCTTCATAAAAGTCAAGAAACTGTACTTTTTGGAGCCCTGTCTCTCACTCTCAGAGGCACCATCGCTGCTCTGATGCTGCAGGAGAGCTCCGGCGATGACTTTGTGGGCTAGTGACGTGTTCGGCGTGGCCGCTCCTTCGGAGCCTGCTGTAGGAGTACCGGGGGTTGGGACTTTAACACGTGGCATTACTAACGTTTTTCCTGAGAAAGAGAGTTACGACACTCACCACGAACTTCCGTACAGCCACCCTCTTTGCTGCTGGTAGCACACCTACTATTTTCTTTCCTCCCTTAGCACACTTTGTTCTCCTATCTTTGATTTGAAAGGGAATGAAATCCTCCCTGACTGGTGTGGCTCAGTGGGTTGGGTGTCATCTCACAAATCGAAAGGTCCCTCGTTGGATTCCTGGTCAGGGCACATGCCTGGGCTGTGGGTTCGTCCCCAGTCGGCAACCAATTGATGTCTTTCTCATACATTGATCGATGTTTCTCTCCCTCTCTTTTTCCCTCACTTCCCTTCTCTCAAAAAATAAATAAATAAAACCCTTTCTTTAAAAAAAGTGAATGAAATTCTAATCTACTGCATATTCCCAAAGGATAATTCACAAACCAGGTGTACAAGATAGACAAGGAAAAAAACAAAGAATGTGTTAAATTTGGGAAATGCTGCAGTTCAAAGTCTAGTGTCACATAGTACTGTGGTAATTTAAGGTCATAGGGGAAACTGGGAGGAGTAGTGTAGTTAAAAAATCAGCTTATCTTTATTGAACCCCAAATCGCTCCAAAACTATTTGCCATGAAACCCTTGTTAAGACCCATTAACACCCTGGGGAGTGCGTGCTCCGGACATCATACTTTGGGAAACGATGCTTCAATGTCAGTCATTTTTTCCATTAGCATTACTTGCCTTCTGCCATGGTTCCATTTTTAGTCTTCTAAATGGTCTGAGTATCCTGCTTGAGAAAAATATATTTGCAGATGGTTAACATTTTGATAAGCACAAGATGAGGCTAATAACATTTTTAGTGAAATGCACAAGGAATCACCTTTCAGTTTGGCTTATTCTTCCTAATCACATTCTCCTACCTCATGAGAAGCTCGTTTTAGAAAACATCTTTTGTGTTTTTTTAATATTATTTGGGTACTTCTAATGAATTCACTACTTCCATGACAACTGGTGCTGCAATCAAATTAGATAAAAGACATCTGCCCGTTTTCCTGCCTGGCCTCTGGTTGGCTATGCAGTGGGAGGTATACAGTGGCCTGGTAGAGACCTCAGGTTGTTCAGGTAAGATTGGTGGTTGGAGATGGGAATGCTCGGCTTTTGCTCACTGAGGTACCTGTGTTGTTCAGTACACTAGGGGGAGCTGTATCCATAACAATTTACTCAGGAAATCCCAAGGTCTTTCCAACCTAATTTCTCTCCCATACCTGCTTGTTTTCCTACAATGCTTTAGAGCAGTGTGGCCCAGAAAGAATTCATGGTCCGTGTACTTAAAACACAACCCACACGCCATCAATGGATCAGTAAATTATTACCTTTCTCAGGTTGTGGGACCAACTATGTAATGGGTTATTATTTTTTAATTACTATGGTATTATTACAATCGGTCTTCATCAGCTCATCTCTCCTGAATGTGTTATATAATGATGACATGATTGAAATTCTGACTTGACAATAAGGAGAGGACTCGTGTGGTGGCTTGATGGTCATGAGAACCCTCAAGCGATACCACCAAGGCAGCGGTAAAGGTGAGTGGAAAGTGAGTACGTGAAACAAACAAGGAGGTCAGAAGAAGTCAAGGACTGCCTGTTATCAGGGCAGTCCGAACTGGAAAAGATTCAGATAACTCTCAGTTCGATTTTTTTAACATACAAGAATTTACTGGCATGCCTAGGGGCTAGATATGGCGAAGGTGATCGCTCAGTGATGACTTGAACAAGGAGGTTTCGTGTGGGATGTGTCCCACTCCAGGGACAGTGGAATTTGCAGAAACTAGTGGGCAGATACAAAGCAAAAAGAAGATCACTCTGCTCTTTCAACAGATTTGCAATAAAGATACTGCACCCTG
This sequence comes from Anoura caudifer, assembly GCA_004027475.1. NCBI lineage: Eukaryota > Metazoa > Chordata > Mammalia > Chiroptera > Phyllostomidae > Anoura > Anoura caudifer. Next base: position 50,113 of record PVKU01002478.1, on the reverse strand, counting down.
TTTGTATAACAGGAAATAAGGGCCCCATTAAGTTAAATAAGGAACCCATGGTAGCCTAGTAAGGGCAGAGCAAGGAGGTGTATGTGAAAATTCAAAATAAGACTGAGCCTGACTGCCACCGATTTTGAAAGTAATTTTGGCAGTGAGGCTCCCTCAGACATTTCAGAATGAGAGAGGAAAATAAGGAAATGATTTTTCTTTTTCTAAATTAATTAGCAGGTGAGCAAGTATCACTGGGCCCCCTGCCTTATTACCTCTTAGGTGGGCTTGGCTAGTGGGTAGTGTGCAAGGGACGGGGAGCATGAAGTTTGCCTCAGACTATGGAATGGGTGAGGAAGGATAGCCAGCACCCTGTCAGTTGTCCCTGCATACACCTGGGTCGTGGGCTGGGGTGCTGACCACGGGACTGGAGAAGAAGCAGGGCAGAAGCTAGAACCTGAAGGTGGCACCATGACTGCCATGGCTGATCTTAATCAGTGGAAAATAGTGTCCTTCCCAAAGGTGCTCAGGAAATATTTGTTGAGTTGAACGGACCAAAAGGAGCGAAGGGAAGGAAAGCACAGCATTAACTCGAGTATTTCCAGCTTGGATGGAGATGCAAGTGATATCGATGAGACGGTGGGGTGAGAAAGCTGACTTAGTGGGCAGAGGCATTCAGTTCAGGATGTGTGGACACGCTGAGTCCAGTGTGCTTGCTTGCCCCTCCTCTTTGTTCATAGTCCTCAGAGGCAGGGCTCCCAGGGGTGCTATATCGAAGCCACCAGCAGCTGAGACTGGGTCCCAAATTCCTTCAAGTCAACACCACAGAGCTATACAACCCTAACCACTTTCTAGATGTGCCATGATGTAAAAAAGTCTGGGAAACCCAGTTTTAATTTATTGGACCCAAAATACACAGAGTTTTTTATTTTGATTTTTTTTTCCCTCAAAACAAGTCTTTTCTTTCTGGGTCCAGCAATTTCTTTTCTTTTATACTAATCATTACTCGCCTTCCAGGCAAGCACATTCAGACATCAGGGCACTGATGCACCATCAATAGGCGACCCACCTGTTCAATTTTTCCAGCAAAGACCGTGGGTTAGAAACCCGCCCATCTTAGACTGCTTCAGACCAATTAGGGGGGAGAACACTGCAGAACTAACTGACCTGAAGACAAATCTTTGACCCCAGCTCGTGAGCACTACTAGCCTCAAACAAATTGGACCATCATATAACCCAAGAAAAATAGGAATCAGACACTATTCACCATTCTCATGCTGATAGTCATTGACCTGAAAGGAAGGCATCTGGAGTCTTCCTTTCACTGAAGTGATTTAAAGGTAAAAGTTTTCATTAATTATAAATGTTCTTTAGTATTGACAAGCTCAACCCTGACCAATATCCAGTCTTAATATTCATCCCCAAAGAGGGTTTTGTGTGTAATACTAGGCATTGAAATAGAGATATGCTAAAATTAAAAATTCTAAATAAATATTTTAGAATTCTTAAAAAGGCCAGGGGTATTTTGCATTTGCATTTGATTGGATAGTTTAGAAGTCAGAGGCAACATTTCATTTCAGTTGAACATACTGTGCTGCACATTTGCATGGCTCCATATCATGTTTTAAAATGTGTTCATATATGTTATATAAAGCCTGTGTGTAGACAGGCACATGGATTAGGAAGTTGAGGCTCAAAGAAGAAACAGATATTTACACGAGGCCACATAGTAGCTGAACTGGTTGATTATAGAACCATCTGATTCCTTGTTTAGCGCTCCTTTGTCTAAATTATGACTCTGAAATTATAGGAAATAACTTGTATTTTTCTTCATTCACTAGATATGCTTATCACATAATAACTTCAGGGCTCTCCAGGAGCGTTTGCAGCATCTGAACTCTTTGCCTAAGAGTTTGATTAAATATAATAGAAATGGTGGCTCTTCAGTGGGGGCATTTTTGCAGCTCTAATTCCAGACACAAGCCTTTTATGTGGAGATTCTACACAGTAAGACCTATATTTTACCTGGTTTGATCTTCCTCATGTTCTACCTGTCACTTAACCTACCTGTAAGTAAACAAATCTTACTTCCAAGGAAACAAACAGAAAATAGCAGTGTGGTAGATTAAGACATAACCTTGGTGGTGGGAAAATGTAGATTAATTAGTTGATTAATTTTTAAAAAGACATAAACTCGGTTGAGTGGAAATCTAAAAATGTCTCCTTTTCCCATTCCTTGTAAATTAGTATCCAAGTCTCCGGGCCTGAGTGTACGAGTGAGGAAGGGGGAGGTGGTGCCAGAAGGAAAAATTTTGGGAATCAGGCTTCCCAGTTTCCTCCCCTTCCCATTCCTCCCTTCCCAAGAAGACTCCTCTTCATTCCATCCTGGATTTCCAGGCACTTGTGTGATGGTCAGGCGAGATAGGAGAGATTTGTGTTTCAGTTGTAACTCACTCTGAAGCTGTTGTTAGCAAATCCAGGCCTCTGGCTATTTTCCTGACTGTGGCCAGAACATGAACCTGAAACCCAGAAGCACCGTGAGGGAGTGGAGGGGTGGTCAGGCAAGTCTCTGCCGGCTTCCCCTCTGCACAGACTCAGATGCAACCAACATTTTGGGATCTTGGGGACTATGGATGTCTACCCTTCTATTATACCCTCTTTTCGTCTCTTTAAAAATAGCATAAAAGATACTATTTGAAATGGAAATGATTTTACTTTATTACCCTAAATATGCCTCCACACTCCAGTGACCTGACAGGATTTGTGTTATATTGTGTAAATGGACACAAACCATAGAAAAATCTGGTTAGGGGAGAGGGAACAACTTTAAACAATCATAAAAAAAGTATTAAAAGTCTCTGAGATTCAAAACAAAACAAATCACAATTAAAAAGTTAACACATAGGGGAAAATATTTCTGGCAGAAATGGCAGGCAAAAGATGCAAATTGCTATGTAAAGAACTTACCTAGTCAACAAAAGGAGTAAGAAACATGCAAAGGACATGTTAGTTCTCAGAGCCTCACTCTGCACAAAGCTAAGTAAAACACGTGAAAAAAGTGTTCATCCTCATTCCTAAGCAAAGAAATTTCAATGGAAGCAATGTGACACCACCATTGGTCCTTAGTGGCAAACATGTTTAAGTGTGTTAACGTCCGGGAGGATCAGAGAGTGTGGCGAAGCATCCGCTCCCACTCGGCTCGTAGGAATGAAATGGGTACATTTCTGAAAAGAAATTTAGCAATTCATATCAAAACCCACAATAAAAATAAATGCTGAGATGCTCACTAGTTTGAAAGCCCTGCTGAAAGTGCTGATTTCATAACTAGAACATCAAATCCCCAATCTGGAGCCATCTAAAGACATCAGGAATATACATGAGCTCAAATGACAAAGTCTCAGTCTAAACTACTGTGATAACATCTCTCCACCTCCAAGAAACATAAACATAGCTTTTACTTGAATTAGAGTATGTAGGTTACCATATGTTGATTTTTTTACAATTTTAAGTTAGTCTCATTATCTTACAGTCAATCTGGATGTAAACTTGAAACCCTTCCCTTCGGCTGTGCCGCTCTAACCAGCCCCCAAAGATGGAACTGTCTCCATCATGACCTGCTCACCACACGAGCCCCGCCAGGCCATTTCCATACTTAGTAAAAGCACATGTTTGCCAATGGAAAGCACAATTTACTGCACTTTCAGTAGGGATGCAAATAGGATTGGATTTGAAGTTAGAGCTTCTCACTTGCATGAGTTATGTTTTAATTAAGAAGGTTGTCTAAAATTTCACTATGTCAAATCTTCCTCGAATAACTGAGCCATGTCCTAGAATTTCTAACAACTTTCATTATAGTTAAACGCTTGTTGAAATGGAATTGGCTATCACATGTAAGGTGATTATTCATGTAGACCATCGCTACCAGTTTGCTGAATTTTTTCTCTCTAGCAGAGCTCAGATATTTTCAGATTGCCAAACAATTGCTGCCAAACAACAATTTCTCACTCAGTGAGATGGAAAATGCATTTGTTATCTTTCATTCATTTGTACGTTTATTATCCCAAACATCACATTGGTAAATGAGAGAAGAGACTTGTAATTTGTACGGTCATGATCAGGGTTTGAATAATTCCATTATTGCCTGTTTCTACATGGAGCCAAGAAGACAAGTTCCGTCTCCTAAATGACAGACCGATCTAAGGATCTGAACCAATAATCCTGATCTGTCTCTACTTTTTAAATTCCCTCTGTCCTGCGCAGAGCCCGACACCAACAGCCAGCCACTTTCTGCATCAAGAAATATCGATTTCATTTGTTTCACAGCTGGGGTCAAAGTTTTATTCTTGAGTACTTAGAAATATACTTTTGTAATTGTGCGGACTTGTTGGTTTCAAGTGTCAGAAACCCAACTCTAACTTGTTTGGACAAAAAGGAAATTTGTTGGAAGGGTGAAAGGTATAAAATCAAAGGAGGAATTGAAATATGAAGATGCAGGAAGGACTAGAGTGCAGCTGGGCTCAAGGGCAATGGGAACCAGAAATTTTCTGGTGTCTCTCTGATTACAGATCAGCAGGAAATGTGACACTCCATGCCCACCCCCCAAAGCTCCCAGACCTCACTCACAGCTTCTGTCACCACAGGGGAACTGGCTCCTGGCTACAGTGCAGAAAAATCTTGGGGAAAGACACTCATTGGTTTAACTAAGTCAGGCCCCCACTCCTGAGCCAATCAGAAAGCCAGGAGGAAGGTTCTCATGGTATAAATGGCATGATCCCAGAGACTGGTGAATACTGTGAATGAAACTGCTACCCTAAGGAGGGTCCACTAAAGTGTCCTTTGAGATTTGCTTTTTAAAGTCCTACCCAGTATTTCTCTAGTCAATCAAAAGAAAACAGCTACTTTTGTGAAAATAAACTGGTGAAAATATTTTCAAATGGGAATAATGTAACCCAATTCAGAAAATAAAAATCAGTTGCAATCTCATCACCGAAATATTTACATTTTAGTGCATATCCTCCCAGTTTTTTCTATACATAGTGTGTCACTGAGATCACATTAAATATACAATTCTACACTCTGATGTGCACGTAAATGTAAAAAGAATACTCTTAATTGATCACATTTTATATTTACGGGTCCCTTTGGATCAGGAGATCTATGACATGTCAGAAGATCTGTGACTTTCTTGCATTTAAATGCAAATATCTTACAGGTATAAGCTTATTGGTATGTCTTTTGCCTGGGAAGTACTCCACACTTACACCAGATTCTCAAAGTGTCTGTGACCAAGAGTTATGTCATTCAAGTTTTCAAAGCACTTCCCTGTAAATAACAGTAGACTCATAGCTGCTGCATATTTAATATTTTACTTTCAACTAGTCTCAGGTGACATAAAGGTTCATAACACATGTTACACTGTAACTTGCAAATGCATGAATTCAAACCCCTGATGTCCAAGCCAGGCCCGTAGTGTGGCTGAGCCACACCGGTGCTCAGCATCTGAGCTCAGCTCCCTTCGGAGAGAGAATAGAAGCTCTGAGGGTCGTGTTGTGGATATTGATGGCAAATTGCAGAGGCGTGGATAGCACTGATCAAAACAGTTTAGCAAATCTAAAGCTATTTCACTGTCTGAATTGCTAGAGCTCCTGGTCACACTCAGAGCTTGGAGCGGTGTGTTCAGGGCAAGATCGTTCGAATAACTCAAAAGCAAAAGTGAAATTTTCAGGCAAATTCTCAAGTTCACCCACATACATTACACGAAATAGCCAACTATCGTTCACGTCTCCTCACCGTGGTGGATGGTACAAACCTTCAGTGGGTCATCCCCTTCAGAGTCACGGTGGATTGTGCTCAGGCTAAACTTACTCAACGGTGGCAAATGCTCCTTTTCCCTTTGTGCACGTCGTTTTCTCTGTTCCAAGGCACACCTTGTCACCCTAGTCTTTGCTTCCCCGCTCATCGGCACCCTGCACTGGGACGCCCTTGCACGCTGCACTGGCGCTGTGGGCGCAACGGAAGCTCGCTGGTGTCTGCCGACTGCGTTAGCCTAGGGGAGCCCTGGAGCGTGAACAAGCCCAAGATGCCCCTTGAATAGTGCGTTCCAGGTGGAGCCAGCATCTCTCCACCTGCTTGCTCCGTGTCCTCAGTGCCTCCATTCATTCCAATCCAGTCTCGGATCTGTCCTATTTTTAGGTGTCCATCACAAATGGTCATTTCCCTCAGAAATGGGAAACTCCATTTCTCAATTATAAAATTCTTTTAAGTTTCTCAGGGTGAAATACCCTCTGTTTCTCATTTTCACTTAGTTAATTTAAGAGGTGCTTCATGGGTATTTTACTTAAACCTTTAAAAAAACATAAAAAGGAAGAATGGAAGAGAGAAAAATCGTTCAGCATAGGAATCTTAGTCTGAAAGAACCGAGCAGGTAGCTCTAGTAATTCAGGCTTTTCCTCCGCTCCGAGGTGTGTGGAACGATTTACTATGTCCATAAAGGAAATTAAAGGACTTCAAGCTCAGAGGCTCCCCAGAGGCCCGAAGGTGGGGTGGTGCACGCGGGGCTGGAGCTGCCTTTGAACACGTGGCGCGGCGGCTCCGGGAGTGGGCGGTTCGCAGCTGCCCGGGGTCTGCGGGTCACGCCGTTCAAAGGAAGAAAGGAGTCACCAGCAGCTCTGCCCCACGGCTGATTAACACACTGGAATGTGAAGTCAGCGTGGGGAAGGCCGCTGACCAAGCTGCAGACTGCTCAGCCGGTCCCCGACTTTCAGGGCTTCCTTGCGGTGTGAGGGAGCTGTCGAACTGTTTCATCCTGTTGGTCACAATCCTTAGAACACTTGAAATAGAAGAAATAAATAGTCAGAAAAATATTGCGCATAAAATAGAATAAAAATAGTTTCAGAGAATGTTAACTGACTCGCCCATTCTAGCGATTCAGAAAAGCAGATACATGGAGAATCCAGGAAGGAAAATGGAAATCTTAAAGAGATAAGAGGCTTCAGCCTACAGGAGAAATGACCTTTCACTGAGATGTCCCTAGGAGTCCTCGTTAACGTTTATCATCAAACTTGAACCAAATATGCTGTGTCAGTGAATCCTCAATCACCTTTTCAGCACGTCGTCTGGGCCGTGGCTGCGGCCTGGACTCCGGAGCTGTGCTGTCCCCGGCTAGGATGAGTTACTTCATGTAAAGCAGGGTTCCCAGACCTTTGGAATTTATGAACCAAGGAAAAAACTTTAATGGAAACATGGAACCAAAATAGAATTGTCAGGATTTGCTTTTTTTCTCCTTGGTTGAGTGAAAACAAGAAGGAGACAGAGGAGAAGAAAATGAGAAGGAATCGGGGAACTATCTCCCATCACCATGATTTTGAGAAAAGAGTGGACAGTTTAACACCAAAAAAACTGAGAATGCAATCATTAAATGAAAATGACATGCATTTATATCTTTGGAAAAAGTCACTGATTTTTATTTTCTCACAGGCAGGCTTTGGAATGGACTACTGTAGAATATGGGCTCCGCCGTAGCACAGGTTCAAATATCAGCTCTACCACCTACTAACTGACTAGGACAGGTGCTGCTTTGAGTTCCCAGGGATGGTCGCCTAAGGACACTTGTGAGAAGGAAATGAACGTGGCACTGCAGGGCTTAATAAACAGTAGCTGCTGTTATCCCTGGACGTGGCATGTTAGCCCTCCTTTATCTCCAAGACAGGGTGTGAGTCTGTGTAAGTGTGAGTGTTGGGGTCAGCGCAGAAAGGAAGGGTCCTGACCCCAGCACAAAGCTACCCCTCTTTTGGACCAGAAGTGCCCCTCAGCCTGGGTCTTTGGGGATCTTGTCTTCTTCCCCATTAGAAAGTCTCATTTCAACCTGATCTCACCTGACTAAAGATATTTCCTGAAGAGACAGCTAACATGGGAGCAGGCCTCAGGGTCCTGCCCACCCTGGAATTCCTGGGCCAGCGCTGGAAGCCCCCAACAGCTGCTAGGAAACCCATCATGTTGATCTAGAATGAAATTGATGTGTTTGTCGACCATAAAGACAGATGGAGTAAGTGTTGCCAAAAAATAGAGGATTTGGCCATGAACTGCTTCTTAGATTCTGTAGGCCTTTTTAGCTACAAGATTTATATCAGAGTGTAACATGTGGCTGTAAAATGTAAAGAGTTAAGTGTGATCTCCCTCCTCCCTCCTTCCCTTCTGCAGACAAATGACACGAAGATTTTAAAGGAAAAAGCTAAGGCTCTGGATGTGAGAGTCAAATGTAAAGGACAAACTGATTTAAGCTCCTCACTGGGACATTCTGAAATGCTGTTGTAGAGGTTGGTTTGCTCCGAGGCAGAATGGAACTCTGGAGCTCCATCACCGAAGAGGAAAACAGAATACGGAGAACAAAGGCCCCTCCTCCCCGGGTGACCTTGGGGAGAGAAAGCTCCCTGGACCAGCTGTCAGCAGAACTAACGCTCTGAACTGATCCTTTATTGTTCATGTCTCTTTGTGCCTCAGTTTCCCATTAGGAAGATAAAATTAATACCAGCCCTTTCTCTCTGACGAGACTGTGGTAAAGATCAAAGAACACTAAATTCCGAAAAACGTTCATAGCACTAGTACACTATGGCATCATTGCGATTACAGTAATATTAATGGAATTCCAACTTCATTCTTCCTTTAATGGCTGAAAGATTAAAATGAAAACACACGAAATAAAATAAATGCTTGTCTAGGTATTCAAGACCTCATGGAAAACTTGGCTTTTGGCCATGGAGTAATCGGATGCCCCAAGGGTCTCTTGCCCCTTGAAACCTAGGGCAACCAGGCTCCGGCGTGGCCACGGACCCCAGTTCTGCACCCTCGAAGCCTCCAGACCCTCTGCCGGCTTCCTGGGCTTTCCAGAGAGCTTTGTCTCCTTGTGACTTCTTCTCCTGGGCTCCCTGCTTCTTTGTGTTTGCGGAGGTGGGAGGGGAACGAAGACAGGTTTTACAGCCCAAAAGCTTGGAGAGGAATGTCCGGCTCCGTGCCTCACCTGCTCCTTTTTGTCCTACCTTCTCCCCCCTCCCCTTCAGGGGCAAACCCCACAAATTCCTCACATTGTCTCCTGAGGAGTGACTTCCCCGTCCTCATATCTCGGTGCTGGCTGACATCCAAAGGGTCTCACCGCATCCAAGCAGGTTCATCAAGGCATTTTTTTTTTTCCCAAACAAAGGTGGATTCTTCCTTAAGGGGAGTTCAGAGTCCAGCTGTTAAGGTAACAGCATCTGGAGAAAACAGCACTGTCACTAACTGCTGTGAGAATAAACCAGTTCTCAAGATGTGGCTGCCCCACCTATGGCATCAGCATCACCGAGCAACTTGTTAGAAACACAAATGCAAACTGGGGGGGGGGGGGCAGGGGAATGTAGGGGGCTGCAGACCTGTTCAATGAGAAACTCTGCATGGGCAGTCCAGTGGTCTGTGTTTGAACAAGCCTCTGGGATAGACTGATGCTGACTGGAGTGTAAGAATCACTGATGACTCTAAAGAGGAGCAGCATGTGCATCCCAGTTAGCAGTCGCACCACACCCAGCGTAGCGCCTGGTATACAGCAAAGGCTCAGTAAGTGCCCTTTAAACAAATGAGTAGATGAAACACTGAGCACCCAGCTCTCTGATGCCATACAAAGAGGAAGAGGGAACAAAATCTAAAACAATTTCTGTTCTTGTGACTTGAAACCGGCAACAATGAGAAAGTAATGCATGAATTTGAAGTCTTAGCAAGAAGTCCACTTAAACGTATTTAGCCTGTGTTTTCAATGGTGCAGATGAGAAAGCAAACAGCACAACCTGACCGCACTGCGAGGGGGCAGAGCTGGCCCAGGACCCAGCTGTCCGGGTATCCTGACCCGCTCCCCGCCCCCATCCCTGACCCCATGTCCTGGGATTTCCTGGCTCCGCACCCCCTTTGTAGGGGAGGCTGATAAATGCTAGATTTCCTGGTCCCGGCCTCACATCTGTAGGGGCTCGAAGGGGGAAGTCGGTGTGGGCTGGAGGAGCTGGAGGAGATCATGCCACGAATGGGGAACTCATGCTGGGCTTCTCTTCAGAATAAGAAAGATCTGGATGAGCAGAGATTTATGGGATTTTTCTCCCAGTTTTGGTAACATTCCAAACCATAAAGAGAAAATGCAACATGTTTTTATTTAGCGGTCATAAATTGTATTTGCCCAAAGAAGGAAGCTAGATGTGAACAGCCAACCCAAGATGCAGGCAAGGTCCCAAGGCCTGGTGTGAGCCTGTGGCTGGGGTCTCCTGGGCAGCCCCTGGGCAGGTGGGCCGGAACAGGTGCTGGGTCTCCTTCAGCCCCAAGGTGCCCCTCCAGGGCGGTGGGGCTGAAGTGCTTCTCTCCTTTTACTTCAAAGTCATTCTTGGTTTGTTCCTTTCTCTCTTCTTGGGCATGTCCCTCTTCCCTTGTCCACCTTTTGTGGTAAATTCAGCGCCAACAACAAAGTCTGATGATTTCTTTGAATCAGAGTTTCCCCCACCCACATGTGTGTGTCACTGCCAGCAAAAGGTCCTCTAAGTAGTCCTAACCTTGGAGCACTTGTGGTATGGATGAAGGAGAGTGGGAGGTGTGAAAAGCCAAGTGAGGCCTTGACTACTTCCCTTCAAAGAAAGTCAGCTGGAGCCTGGGGAAGTACAAAGGAAAGAATGGTAAACTCACTAATTGTGAAAAGAATGACTAACCTTCAACCTACAGCATTTTAGAAGCAGCAGAACTTATAAGTGACGTGTATCATAAAAGCTCCAGCAGTAAAATCTCACGCACTGCATGAATGCATGAATGAGTGAATAAATGAATGAGTGAGTGAAAAGTGGGGAAAAAAGTGCATGTAGAGCTATTCAAGCACTTGAAGTATAAAACACCCATAATGAGCTAAAAGTCTTTCAACAGTATTATACAATAGTTTGGTAAACTAGGGAACCCACCTAATTGTCAGAAAGTGGTTTTATTAGAATCTTTGTTAAACTAAAGATAAATACTGTATGTTTAGCTACTGAGATGATAACCTAAACTATCCTGCAACGGAAAAGGTTAACTGAAATCGGGACTAACTACAAATCATCTAGAATTTCAGTTGATCTTCTTTGTTCAAAAGGTCAGCTGCTTCATCCCAGATTTATATCTACCGGGAAGGTGGAGGGAATGTAGAAGTGATCTTCTGTTTCACAGAAAATCAATAAGTTAATAGCAGAGCTTCTATAGAGGCCAAAATTTTTTTTTAAAAAACCTTTCTGTGTTATACCACAGAACAAGCCCAAGCAATTACTCTGGTCACGTGACAAGTAAATAAAATACTTGTGTATTCCAACTTCAGCAAATACAGTTTTACTGTCTAGTTGGAGGAGGAAGGAAACGCAGACTTCTGAAGGTCACCAAGCATTTTGCAACTGGAAATCTAGATCTTCTTAATAGTTAAGCAGCAGTGTACTTAAGTTGAAAACGACTATTTCTTTCATCTAATTTTTTAAAGTCAGCTGACTCTGCCTTTTTGTGTACCTTTTGAGCAATTTCTGGAAAGAGGTCAACATCCCAATAATGTAACTGCCAGGGACCTGGTGCACAGACTGGCACCCCCGATTCAAGTAATCTGAAATATACCTTAACACCACCCAGAACTCATGAAGTCTAATTTTCAGCCTGAAAAATGACCGAACGTTATATAACTCTCTACTTTCACTAACAGCCATATCAGTTACTCAATGGCGAAGCACTTCGTGTGTGTGTGTGTGTGTGTATACACACGTACTCTTATATGTCTATGTATACATATATGGCTATATATACACATCATATGTGCATATGCATACATATATGTATATTTTATGTATACGTGTATATATCTATATGCAAATGTACATAATTTTTATAATTTTAAATAACATTAAGTAGACATCTTCAAACAAGAATCTAAGTGAAAAGCTAAGTATTTTGTTGAGCTGCATCTATCAAAGCTGGTAGCCAAGAAATTTAAAAGGAAGTTGAACATTAACTCTACAGATACCAGGTTGCCTACATCCCCATTAGTTAAGGAGGAATTGGGGTCCAGGGTCAATAAATCCACACATTACCAATCACCGTCACCATATAAGGAAGAGAATACTGCACAGGAAGGCTACTGTGACTTAACTTGATATCACACTTCCATGGAAATTACAGTGTTTGGATTTTTAAGTCAACGTAAGAAAAAACAGTTTGTTCTGAAATTTATGAAATCATCTTGGAGCACATGTCAATGACCCTATGCTTGGAAATGTTTCATGAGATGATGAAAGTTTCCTATTGTTCCTAGGTAGGTGAAGTGTAGTTAATAATGGTGGGTGTCAGCTGTCTACTGACATACATATATACAGCATCCAGACCACACTGGCTGGTGCTCTGAGCAGAGAGACTGGTTTCCAGCGCTGAGGGCCTTACAGCATGCTGGGGACTACGTGTTTTTCCCTCCTTGCTTAAGGCAGTGCTGTGCTAGTCCCATCTCCCTGCACATCCACCTACACCTTCAGGAGAGGGACACTCTCATTGTCCATGTAGCTCTCAATTAAACATGAGACAATGCCCAGGCTTAAGGACCCTCCAGGACACCGTTTCTCCTGCCCTTCCCTCCACCGCTGTGTCAACCCTCAACGGCACTTGACTAGAGGGTGCATGGAAAGTAGGAGAAGAAGCATCCAAGGCAGACCTTCAGCTACAAGGAAGCACTAACTATTGAAATTTTAGGGACTAAACACATTCAAATGAAAGTTCAGAAGCGATTCTTCAGTTTTCTGACTAGTGTGCACTTAGCTACGTGCTGTTTAACTGAGGATCTCAATTACCCAGGTGTCTTTGCCCTTCTTTAGTATGAAGAACTCAGGGATCACAAATAATAAACTCCCACCGATCCCACATGACTGAGAAAAGAAGCATTCTGGCTATGTGTTTCAATAGCACCTACTCAGCTCTATTGGTCTCATAATAGCTTGTGTTCATGTCTGGTTTCCCCAACTATCCTACGAATTTTTACAGGGCACGTTTCCTCAGTGCCCATCCCCGGGGTACTCAGCACCTAACATTAGGAGACATCCAATAAATGTGTAGTAATTAAATGTTAATTTTTTCACATTCTACAGAAATATGATTCATATTACAGATTTTCAAACTATTACTTCATCTTTGCTTATTCATTTCAAGGTATTAAACAAGATAGCCTCTATGTAGTTAATCATGCATTAAAAAGTTTCTGTTCTATGGAAGTTATTTGTGTTAGTTGCTGGTAAGTTTTTAAAAAGCAACCAAACTCTTAAGACCTCCAAATCTAGACATGATAAAAACTAGCATTTTTCAAGGTGTGCTGTCTCGCTGAGCCCTCACAGTAAGTCTGAGGGGAAGACATTGTTCATTTTACACATGTGCGATCAAGGCTCAAGAGGTTGAGCCCAAATTACTTAGAGAGAAGCAGAGCTGGGATTCAAATTCAGGTCTTCTGATTCTAAATCCCATATATCATTATCTCTTTGAACTTACCATCCTTAAGTACAGAAGACACTATTAGAATAAGGGAGTTGACTGAAATCAATTTTCATCTCAAAGCATGTTTCAGAAGGTGCTTTTTAAGAGCAGTCCCATATGCAGATACATCCACTCACTGTTTCACTTCTCTTCTCACCTTTTCCTTCTCTCCCCCACTCCCCTCCCCTGTCCTGGGTCCTTCTGCAGTCAGCACGCCTTTCTGACACATATCAAGCAGCAGACCACAGAGGGAGAAACATTTTATGTCACAGTAACAGTTATTTAGATTTGTGATAAATGACAATTTTCTTTTGGAAGCCATGTTGAAAAATACTCATTCTAAAGTTACCACAGAATGTTCAGTGATTAAAAAAAAAAGTATTGATGACCTGAAAGTGCACTTAAGACAGTGACTTGGTATTACGTTATAGGACTGAACTGAATTCAGAGGAATGTTCCTGATGGTGGTTCCCATTTGTCAACCAAGCTACAAAGGTTGGGGCAAAGCGAGGTTGGACTTGGGCCTAGGGTCTCTGGGCATTCACCCTAGAGGACATACCTTTGCATTACTCCTTCCATGTAGGGTGAGGCAAACTTTCTGACCATACCTGCCCAGGTCTGCCAGGTTAAGTACTCTGTTACTTGAAAGGAAATGATTATTATTATTATTATTATTATTTTCAGATTAGTCACCAAGAAACAAAAAATAATGGCACCTTAGCCAAGTCTTTACTCAGCTGAGAGTACGAAAATTCAGACTTCAGAGGAGAGAAATTGTGTTCTTGCCAAGGGGATGGACACTGTCTTCAAAAAATAAGATGTTGCAATGCTTACATCCAGATTAAAGTATAATTTTTTCTTTAACTTCCCAAGCTCTCCTGTAAGTCACCATTAATCTAACTTTAGCTAATGTATCCAAAGGATTTCATTCTGCATTTTATACATTTGGCAGTAAATTTATTTTTAAGTCATCCTCAAAAAATCCCTAACCCTCAGCAACCATGATGGTTAAAGAAGAAGTAGGAATGTGGAAAAGGTTATCTCTGGTTGTGTGTGACCAAAATGTCATTTAAAACATAGGCCCAGCTGTTTTCCTGTGCAAGACCCAGAAATCCATTCTTAGTAGGAAAAGCAAATACACAGAAAAACTCAATGATCCAATGGTCTCTGTTCCAAACAAGTAACAACTCAGTTAGGTAGGCAAGATCTAAACAGAAGAAAAACCAAATAACAATATAAGGATCAAATGACAAGGAAGACAACAAAATAAAAATGACCCAGAAAAACTGCCATTTGTTCAGGAACCAGAGAAAAGGTCATTACGTCCTATAAAAAAATACATGACAAAATTAGCAGCTTTAATGGTAGTCACATAGTTCATCCCTGTGCAGTGTATAAGTTTTTGCCAAAGGGCTGTGAGAACATCATGTATTCTTTTTTTTAATTAATTTATTTATATTTTTATTTGTAGAGAGAGAGAAAGGGAGGGAGAAAGAGATGGAGAGAAACATCAATGTATGGTTGCCTCTTGTGTGCACCCTACTGAGGACCTGGCCCGCAACCCAGGCATGTGCCCTAGACTGGGAATCACACCGGTGACCCTTTGGTTCGCAGGCCCACACTCAGTCCACTGAGCCACACCAGCCAGGGCAGAACATCATGTATTCTTTATATGGCGGTGAGACCTAGGTTTTGGGTCCAATCCACTAAGCTGAACCTGCTGTTCAAGATATGGGGAACACTATAAACTACTGTTTTGCTACTGCTACTAACCATGGAATTTGCTAAATCCATTACCTGATCCTCTTTCATTCCAAGCCAGTGTCCCAAAAAGACCAAAAAAATTTTTTTTTCTTTTTAGCACATTTGTTCTTCTTTACATGTCATGAGAGGAAGAAGCAAACATGTTTCTTTTGTCCTGTTTTAGTGACAGAAGGAAAAATAAGCAGTTTCCACATGGTTGGTTGGCCCCGTTCCAGGTGGTTCCTGTGAGGATGGGCCCTGCTCTGGCACTGCCTTTAGCACCTGGGGCCGGAGAAGCCAGGCGGGCTCCCTACAGCCGTAATGACCTTCACGGGCCCCTCCCATGGCTATGGTTCAGACCCCAGACACGGCAGCTTTTTGACTCTCTCTCCTCTCCCAGACCATCCCCCAAGTCTCCTGTAGTTTAGAGGGAAGGAATGTTTACTTTTAAGACTAGGACCCTGATCCTGAAACATGACTGGCTGCCCTTTATAAAGCAGAAATTCAGGCCAAACAAGGCCTATCCAGAGAGAAATGCATGATTTTTAATAACTAAAAAACATGGGCAGTTGGTTGTGAATGCTAACATACTAGGATGTTTTCAAATAACTTCAAGACCTTTCTCAGTTGGAAGACTGACTACCTTGGCTATTTATTAGATCCAACTGCAAGTAGAAAGTACTCTTTACAAAAACTACAGCTGTCCATAGTCCAAAACCATGGAAACCAGCTCTCTCTGCAAACAATGAGCCTGCTTCCAGCCAAGGCAGAAAGAGATTCTCATTTCTCATGATTTTCTTCCAAATCCCAAACAGCAAATGCCTTTAAAATGCACAAAAGAGAGGAGCCTACTGAATTGGCAATTACTCCTGTTCCTTTTTACTGAAGGAGGGGAAGGCATAAAAAAAATCTGTTTTGCTACTTTGGGGCTTCCAAAGATGAGATGGCCTTGGGACAAATTAACCCTCAGCATAGAGAAATGTTTGGAGCTGCAGAGGGAGAGTGATTTTGCATTTTCATGGCCAAGGTATGTTTTCTTTTTCAGCAAAGGCCTTGTTCCAGGGGAAACTGAAATGTACTAGCTCCATAATGGACCCCGGCAAAACCACACTGCTTTCAACATGGTTATAGTCAGCACATAGTTTCCGGGTTATAAACCACCCTTCCCCTCATTCTCCAATCCCAGCTAGTCCACAGTCTAATTTCCAAACACTCTTGCAACAAATAGCAAAAGCCCATAGAAGCTGGAATTTTAAATATACACCCAAACTCAGGTCATGTTATCAGGGCCATCCTACAAGGCCTGGCCTGTTCACCCAGAGGCTCACCCAAGAGAAACTATGAGACAGCTGAGGCCCAATGCTGAGGGAGGCTGCCCCACCACCTGGCCCTGCCAAGTCCCTGGCCCAAGGCGGTGTCCTCATTGACCAGGACGTTTCTGTTGATACGGGACAGTCAGCTGATGCACACGTCCACATCAGCTTGGCGGGGGCTGCTGGCCCAGGGTGATTTGGATGACCCTGCTGCCCTGGAATGTGTTAGGTGGCCCCACAGTGTTCCTGTAAGATCCTGCATTTCCCCTATCCTAGCAACCTCCCCCCTCCACATCCCCTACAGGACTGAGAGCACTGTTCTGTTCACTGTCGGGTCCCTGGTCCTCAGTCCAGTGCCTGGCATTCAGCAGAAGCTCCATAAACACTGTCTGAAGGTTGCTGGCAAGGTGATACCCAGAAAGACCCATGCTAACCATCCATTCATTAGCAATGAATCTCTACTGGTAGAATTTCAGCGAGAGAACTCTCTGAGTAAGAGAGACATTTAGAGCAGAGGCAGCTCGTGAAGACCAGTTAAAGAGAGTACCATCTACTTATCAGGCCTGCCCTATGGATAATCTGTAACCTTCATCACATCCTGGAGTCCTTTGAGAATGTGACTAGCTAACTATATACTCCCTAGCTAGAAAAAATCTCAATACACACACAGATACACCAGGCACACACATACACAGGTAAACTTGTCTGCAATTTCAAGAGATTACAGGCTCCACTGATACATTCCTGGGACCTCAGACTGAGGACCTCTGCTCCATCTTCATTGGATACTTTTCTCTAAGACTGTTTTAGACTTCTACCTTCCTGAGAGTAGGAAAGAATGTTGGCTAACCCTTCTGCCCGAAGTACCGCAGTGTCTTGCACATACATAGTCAGGGGAAAAAATGCACATGTGCAGAGAAAGGGTGAACCATTGACTGTCAAGATTTAGCAAAAGTGCTTATTTTAAGCAATCTACCATTACCTTCTGTGCTTTTTCTCCACCCATTCACACCTGGCCCCCAGAGAAATGGGAGCATCCCTACAGCTTGCAGAGTGAGGAACGAAAGGTGTTCCTGGCACCAGTGCAGAGTGAATGACCCAGGGCACCTGCCCTGGTGCACCTACCCCAGGCCAGTCTGTCCTCTGTGGTGAGGCCACAGGGTTGCAGAACTGCTACGGGAGTGATTTGAATATCTGGGAGGACACTTTTTATTGTCACCATAATTAGGCCTCACCACGAATGTTCATTGGTTGAGACACCAGACGTTTTGCGATACCCACACAAATTCTAGATAGCAAAGAGTTGTCCAAAGTCCCACATGAATTCCAAATGTGCCATCAGATGTAGGTGAAAATATGTTTATAATCCTGTGATCTTAAACCCTAGCTCTGCACTACATATCATCACAAAGTAATTTTTTTTGCATGGTGTTAATGTACGCCGAATTTTCCAAGAATGCTGCTACCACTTAAGTCCATGTAAGACTGTACATTGTTTGGTTTGGAAACCTACCAAGAGTTGTTCACCTTTTGAAAAAGCACAATACCAGCGTGTACACCTCTGCTGGAATGTGAGCCGCTAGCTCAGCACAGCTGCGCGGGCTGCACGTGAGAGCTGCTGCGTTCATGGCGAGTGGTCATGGGCCTGCAAGCTCCCTTTCATCCTGTCTTCTAGTACAGTTGTGCCTCAGCATTTTCACACTTAAATGTGTGTCCTTCTTTAAAGTTATTTTAATATTTCTCCTTTACATTGCAGTAAGGGCATTCCACTGATTTGTAAAAATTATGTGTATGGGTAAATTCTATATAGATTAAAGATGATGTAAGCGAGGAAGAGAAACTTCTGCTCTGTTTTAATGCCCATTGACCATGATCTGTTCAAGACCCAGAATGCAATGGGGCACTAGAGCCAAAAGCCAAGAAAGGGCACTGCTGTTATCGGCAGCTGCTGCATGTAAGCATTTGAATGCCCTTTTGGTGCTGTGCAGTGGAGCCAGAGCTAAACCGGGGGTGACCACGTGCCTGGGCCTGCCAGAGAAGGTCCCAGTCTCCTCCTCTTACTTCTACCCTAATTGTGAATAGCACTGCTCTCATTCTCAGAAGTGCCCTGGCTCGGGTGACCAATTACAAATGGCCACCCTACCAACTGACTTCAAATTTCTAGTTTATAAACTCCAACTCATGCCCAATACCCCAATTGAGAGTTGAAGAAAGAAAAAACTAAAAGGAGAAGGTTATAGTGTTGGGGAGTTGGAGCAGAAGATGATTAAACAGGAAAAAGAGAACCCATTAAAATAATAATAATTAAAAAAATCAAGCCTCCCATTAGGAAGAACAAAATCCAGAAAGCTGTTCCTGCAGGTATTGTCCTCCTTGGCTCTGAGGGCTGGTGGGGCAGGGAAATTTCACAACAGCCCCGTGAATGGTTGGCTTGTTTCCCTCCAAAGAGGCTTACAGCTGGACACCAGTAGTCAGAATAGTAGTCCTGTTTCTTAGGCAGGCTTCCAGGGCCGCCAAGTGTTACAAGCCCTTCATAGAGGAGCAGATTTTAAAGGTGAATTGAAACTATTTTAAGATCCCTCTAGGGCAGCAGATGGACAGAATGACGGATTGTTACTACGGAGTAGTTGTTTTCATTTCTGGCCCAACTGTGTGCACAGCACCATGTGCGTGACTGGTGCGGTTTGTTCTGTCTGCAAGCAAGATGCGTTGCAAGAAATGTGCAAAGAAGGGAGGGTGGGAACCAGATTACATGTTCTTCTAAATAAAATAGAAAAATATTGACTAGGCTCTAAAAAGACTAGTTCTGTGTGGAGCTTTGCTTTGGTACTGCCTTGGAGAGCCAGTTAGGAGATGGCGGAGTGATGTGTGCGTGAGATGATCCCTTTAGGAGTTTCATTCAGTGAGTCAAAACTGAGACTTCCTTGGATTGGTTCAACGTCACCAAATTCTTTGACCAAAATGCTAAGAAACTTTAGTATGCTCAGTGGTTAAGAATTCCAGTTCTGGGTCAGAATACCTTGGCTCGAATCCCAGCTTCACCGGTTAACAGTAACTATAGGCAAGTTTCTTCACCTCTGTGTCTCTCAGCTTCCTCATCCGTAAAATGGAGATAATTATCTTACCTCATAAGGTCGTTGAGATGAGCTGCTGATGGAAAGTACTTAGCATGGTAGTGCTTGTCAATGTCCATTGTGGTGGCCGTCATCATTATTAAAGAGTGCAATTGCAAGCTTCCATTATAATGTCTTAAATGTACACCTTGCTGTGCTCAACTTCATGAGCCAGGACAACGTTTCCTTTAAGACAACAAGCCTGTGCTATTTTGATGATAAGTGTCCCAGTTTCCCTGCCCTGAGTAGGCCTGGGAGAAGCGTTGTGGGCGATTAGAGCTATTATAGTCACAGGGTGGAAGAACTCTAGGGACCTACTGTGCTGCCCTGACCACAGAGCACGGAGAGAAGGAAGTGATAAGAAATTGATATCAACTAGAGAGAGCTCCCAAAATTGGGACGTGAGGACCAGAGTGCTTCCATCCCCAAAAACGTTATCGAAGCATTTGCCTGCACAAAGCTCCTTACTAGCCCCTCTCTGTGCTACCTGGATGTACATATCACTCAAGGAGTTCATTCATACATTCACTCATTTATTCCACAAATGTTCGGGTATTTATTACATGCCAAGAGCTGTTTAGGGGCTGGGGATAGATGACAAATACAAGAGGCTCCTTAGTTTAAGAACCTCTCAGAACATGGGATGCTGACCGATAACAATCCTTAGATCTGGGCTAGATGACTCATAATCGGGGGGAATCCAGGGAGCACAGAGAAACGGTGCCAAACTCAGTCACTGATGTGTGAGAAGTCAGTCTCAGGTTCTGGCACAACCAGAGACTATGTATGGAAGGGTTTCAAAGCAGTAATTCCTGATTTGATGTCAGATTGAAAAGAGCAGGGAAGTCTCGAAGTAAATTTAGCATGAGCAGTGAGGGGAGAAAGGAGCATTGGGAGACACAGGGAATGCATGAGACACACTGGTTCTTCGCTGACCAGCCAGTGAAGTCAGGGTTACTGTTATCTTTTGACAGATGAGGATCTCAAGCTGAATGCTTAAGTGGCTTGGTGGAGGTCTTGAGCTGCTTAGCTATGGGGCTGGGTTAGGCAAGTGGGTGTGGCTCCAAGCCTCGGTTTTTCCACTGCCCAACTGGGCCTCAGCTCCCAGAAGACTGATGGAGCCTAGCCAGGGCACTGTGGAGGAAAAACTAAGAGCATATTGTTACATTCAGAGTGATAGTAAAATGTTTAAAATTAGACTGTATTAGAAAACTGGCAATGCTAGGTGTCCCTAGCAGTGATCAAGCCTGGACGACAATTCAGGCAAATTACATTCATTAGTGATAGCCTGATAAGCCCAGGAACAAAGTGTTCATTCACTCCGAGGAATAGAACTGCCCAGTCAATTAAACTACCTGTGACATCCTTCTCCCTGACACACCCATCTGCCCAGGGACTTATGCAAATGAGCTCCAGACATACATAAAATGCCCATCTTCCTTCAAATGCACCCTGCCAGCCGTCTACCTCTTCCAACCTGGTTCTTCTCAGTCTAATCTCTCTCTGTCTTTTGATTGGCTTGGCTCCTCCATGCCTGGGACTTCCTTCACCATCACCCTCTCCTGAGTCAGTTAAGGTTCATATTCAACCCCAAGGAACAGAAAACTTGATTAAACAATGACGTCGCAAACCAGGAGGTTTAGTTTTCCTTATTGGCAGTGCTAACGTTGGTGGTAAGGGGGGTAAAGGTTAAGGAGGTCAGGCTGAGATCTCGGACAGCTGGTGCTGCAATCCTGGTATCAAATCTCCATTCCTGACAGACAGAGCCGGAAACACCAGGAGCCAGAGACAATACCTGTGTTCGGAAAGCAGAACTTGTCCAGAAACCTCCAGCAGACTTCTCCTATGTCTCATTGGTCAGAGCTGAGTTTCAAGCCTCCCCAATGGAAAGAGGGGCTGGGAAGTGTAATTTTTTAACTAGGCGCAGGGCTGCCTCACTCAGTAAGGAAGACCTTCACGGAAAATAGCATCAAGCCAGGACAGCTATAAAACACTGCCAACAAAAATCGCAATTGGGGCAGGTCTGCAGGAGAACGCACTTCCTTGTAGAGTACTGGAGTTTCTCTTCCACTCACC
The DNA here is from genome assembly GCA_004027475.1 of Anoura caudifer. Lineage (NCBI taxonomy): Eukaryota > Metazoa > Chordata > Mammalia > Chiroptera > Phyllostomidae > Anoura > Anoura caudifer. The sequence continues at coordinate 28,371 of PVKU01002478.1, read as the reverse complement.
AGGTTTGTTCCAAGGCCTACTGTGTGCCAGGCACTGAGCAAGGATGCTGGCAAAAGCAGTGACCCTCGAGGGACTTGCCGCCCAGGGGGCGATGCACGCCCTCACCAGTGGTCACAATATTCCTGGGTTCTGGCCTACGATGTGGTGCTTTGCAGTCCGTAGAAGTGCCAGGTAGTTTATAGAGACCTAAACAGGAATTGCCAATTTTGTAAAAACTCAACAACGGGCTGAGATACATTTGAGCAGGTTGAAAATGTCACTTGTTTACTTGGTCATCACATTATCGCAACTGGTAGATAAATCACTTATGGAAAACAGAAGTCTGGAAAGTGTTTGCTTGTAAAATAAGCATCTGAGTTCACTAGCCATGTCTGATCCCAACTCAGATCATCCCCCAACTGCTGCTGCCGGGCTGTTCTCCACGAATCTCCACTCCAGGAAGGTTGGCGCAGAGGATTTGTGTTCCTCCAACTCCACTTTCATCTGGGTGCTGTCCTTGGGCAAGGTGAACTATGAGGTCAAAGTCATAATCACTTTGCCTTTTTCAGTGCAAAATTTGTACTGACTTCAGTCATTATTTCTCACTGCTTTTCAATCTCGGAACTCTCCCTGCAGTGTTCATTGGCAGTTTCGGGTTATATAGGCCCTCAAAAATATTTTTTAAAAATGTGAAAACCCTCAAGAAACATACATTCATGGAGCACAGGCCCCTGGCCAGGTCAGTGACGTTTTCATGAGAGGAAGTGGGTCCAGGCCAGGCGGTCGCCCTGCTAGGCAGGCAAGTCTCTCTCTCTCCGAGATCTCTCCCCCCACTTGCACCAGCCAGCCTGGCCGTTTAAATCGTATGGCCCTTAGTTGTATGTGTGTGTGTGTGTGTGTGTGTGTGTGTGTGTCCATGTGTGTTCATCTTAGATTTTTACTCTTTTTTAAAACTACTTTATTCTAAAAAGGAAGCATATGGTGTGGTATTTCCGTAGGGATAAACAGTGCTTCGAGAACCCAAAGGAGGCACATTTAGTTTGAGGGGTCAACCAAGGCCCCTCAGGAGACATGACATCTAAGCTGACTCTTGGAGGATTTCAAACTCCCTTCCTCGGGCTGCCACCCTCCTGCTCCATTTGCAACCCCAGCCTGGGGATCTGCAGCCCAGCCTCTGCGATGGAGACCCGGGTGGAATGCCGGCCTCTCAGGCAACACGTCTTCTCTCGGAGCAGGCTCATTCCACTTTGTGCCGATGGCTTCAGCCTAAAGTTCAGGCGATGACTTTTCTGAGGAGGCTTCCCGAGGGTGGAGCTTCCTGTGCAGACGTGCAGACCAAGAAACTGTGAGATTCCATCTTTCCACCTGAAAGGGTAAGAGATTTCTTTCCTTCTGTACCGGAATGGCCTCAACTCATTATCAAGATTTCTATGGCAGCTTTTACATGTCAGTTTTATGAGTTTTAATGCAAAACATTTGAAAATACTTTTTCCATTTGGCTTATCTACCATGGTTTGAAATGAGAGTTTGGTATATATACTGTTTTCGACCATGTTTGCTTTAGAAGGCCTCACTGTGGGTTTCTTTTTGTGTTATCCTAAGTATTTCAAAGGGTTTTAAATATAGGCTTCAGCTATGTCCTAAGAATTATTTGAAAAGCAAACACATTCCTGGTTCAGCACTGTAACCACTGCTGCAGCCAGACCAAGGCCCTGGGCACAGGAGAGGGAGGCTAAGAGGTGAGGCCATGAGGGGCCCAAGAGGCCCCTAGACAAGTGATGGCGGGACCAGGCGCCAAAGTCGTGATCACAGCAAGCTGCCTTTGGGGTTCCCCCACGTTCGGAGTTGCAAGGGGTTGAAGGATTCTTCAAGAATCTACTAATTCCTCATTACCCATCCTGCTCACTGATTCCCTTGCTACCCACCTTCCCCAGCTCTCCCTGTTTGCAACAGGCAGCCGCTGTCCTGGGACGGTTGTCCAGCGGGGTGGCTTCCTAAGGAGACAATGAGGCAATTCATGCCCATCACCAAAGAACCTTGGGTCCTTCTGTATACTTTCTTATTGATTTGCTGGTGTGATCTGTCACTACTTGGATGTTTGCTGGTTTATAATTTCTCGCTTTAATATTCAACCTAAGGGAATAAAAAGCTGTAATATTATCTAAACAGAGGTGCTCCTTGAGTGCTCATTTTCAAGGAGCTGTAAGGATGTTCAACTGGAAATGTCGATTCTATCAGAAGGTAAATTGCTCCCTTAAATAGGAGGGTACCCAACATTGGGTACCCAGGTACCCTGGGCCTCTAGTCACTCTCCTTGATGGGAACGTTTAGTGATAGTGACAGGCCACTGACTGATGCTGGCCCCTGTGCTCCCTCAGCTGGCCTGGCTGTATTCTAACCCCGCTGAATTTAGGCTCCCATTAGGCCAATCTGGAGCTTCTGCAGGAAGCCACTCCTCTGGCTGATGGCTCAGGATGTGGGCTCTGGGTCCATTCTGAGCTGCCCTCAGTGTTGAGGTGGTTGGGTAGTGTCCTAATAGCCCATCTTTTGTTCTCACTCTTCTCTCACTCTCCCGGTTCTGCTGAGGGCACAGAGAAACTGTGACGTAAGAATGTGACATAAGAATGTGACATTATTGAAAGCCTACTATGTGTCAGGCTCTGTGCTAAGTGCTGTAGACAGTTGCTCTTAGAAGCCCCAGAAAGATCTAGAAAATAGATCCTATTGTAACTTCCATTTGGTAGATGAGGTCACACGTCCAGAAAATTTAAGAAATGATTTGTATAGCTAGTAAGGGTCAGTCTGATTTCAAAACCTATGCTCTTTCCAGTCACACTGTGCTGAGCCCTGAAAGCTCCATATTGTCCAAAATTCCTTAGCTACTCCCATCGAGGGTGGGGAGGGGTGGAGAGGGGTAGAGAGGATAAGACAGATTGAACCCCATCTCTTAGAGCACATGAGACCAGGCCAGGACACCAGAGAATGGTGCTACTGAAAGGACTTTTCCTGGAGCTTGTCAGTGACCCAGACAAGGGCTGCTGGTGGTTATACAACAGCTACGGTTCCCCCAGAGGGCCAGTACCTGCAATGGCAGTAACAGAGCATGCCTCAGCTGGTCTAGACATCTGATGGGAGCTGAGAGAACTTATACCTTGCTCTGTGCCAAGGTTAGGCAAATAAGGTTAAAATGCTGAGCTGCTTTGCGCCTGGTGGAACTCACCTCAACTCCAGGGGCTTATCAAAACCACATTGGCAGTCGTCTCTCTCTTTTTTTTTTTTTCCAAAATGACTTAAATGTAAGCATCAGAAGCAAATGAAATTAATCATTTATGATAGAGAACATATCAGTGACTATTGCCAATGGCACTGGGGCAGAGAGGGCCTGTGGGTTGCCCCCCCAAACAGATCCCCACAAAGCAGAGGTGACCTCAGTGGTCCTAACAGTCTGTCCCAAGAAAGGGGAGGTGGACATCAGCTGGTCCTGTGGGCTTGGGTCTTCTTGTTCATCACTCACTCCTGACCAACATCAAGAACCCTCAGCTCCACACCCTCTCTGGTCAGTACCCTTTGTTTCATGGCTTGAGGCAAAATCACCAGCCTGAAGAACAGGATTGCTATGTGCACAATAGTCTTTGCGATCTCTCAGCCAGTGGTTACTAGATGCCCAGTTCTCTCATGACCTCCAAGGCAGCTGTCTGTCCATGCCTACCTCGGGTCTCCCAGTTCTCCTGGGGTGGTTGTCCCTGAAGGAGGTAAGTGTGAGGCTTATCTCTACCACTCCTACGTACAAAAATGACTTGATGTGGGGAACTGTAGAGAAGAACATATAATAGAAGGGAAGGTTTTATGCACTGAGACTCTGGAAAAGGGAGTCAGTAAAACCCAAGCTCTTTCAAAACAGTGTTGGGGTGGATTGTGCAACTTAACTGGAGGGAGTAAGGCCTGTTATAGTGCTCCCCAGCCTTTCTGCCATTGCCATCTGCAGAGAATACGGTCATGTTTGAACCTCGCACTGGAGAACAAAGGAAAGAGATGTGGCCACTCACAGCCAGAAGTGACAGGCTAGGAAGCTCTGGAGGCCCCAGACCCCACCCAGCCACCTGAGAACTGGGGAGGTGGTCAGCGTCTGGGCACACCGTTGGGCCCACGGAAAAGTCCATAGCAGGACCTGGTGACCAGTCGGAGGAGCCCAGTCTTAGCCCTGCTACTGCAGGTGTTCCTCCCTCGGGCAGCTCAGGAACGAACACAACTGTCAGGGGTTTGGAGCACCCTCCTAAGCCCTCCCTTGCCTGAGCTTGAACCCCACCTCAGTCTGACCCCCCGTTGAACTCCTATTGGTAAAGCAAGGTCATTTCGATGAAGTGTTATCAGTTCTGTTTCTCTCAGATAGCCAGAATAGCAGCAGCACACTGGAGAAAACACATGAAGGAAGAGAATTTGTCTCTGATCCACATCATTACTGGGTATTTTTGAACATAAAATCTTCCTTCCATGAAATCTGCAGAAGAAATCTGCTCTATTTTGCAATGTGACTTGCCACCAAAAGGTCTCCAGATATATCTTCTATTTTATTTTATATAATCCCCACCTTCCCACATTCTAGGTCTAATGTAAAATGTTGACCTATAAATTTTTAAGTGAGCATATTTTTATAATTTATTGTAGCTTCAGTTAAATTTATGCTATAACTGGATATCACAAAGAAGTGATATTTCTGACTGAGGTCCATAGAACCGCTAATAAAAATAGCCTAAACAAAGAAAAAAGTGGCCTCAACTTGCTTATATCTGTTTATCAAAGTTAATAAGTGGTTTTGATATGACCCAGCAATCCTATTTCTAGATTTTTATACCCAAGAGCAATTCATGTATAAAGCTGCCAAAAGACATATATAAGAATGTTTATAGCAGTTTTATTCATAATAATCCCCAGTTGGAAACAACTCCCATGTCCATTAACAAAAGAATGGATAAATAAATTGTGCTATATCCATATAATGGACATTACTCAGAAAGGTTACAAACTACCCACACTCACAAAAACCTGGATGAACATCACAGACATTATGTTGAGCAAAAGAAGCCAGACACACATTGTGTGATGTCACTTATATGACATTCAGGAACAAGTGTCTGGAGTAGTAACCTTCAAGTGGAAAGGCAGGGATTGACTGGAGAAAGAATAAGGAACTTTCTGGACCCACGTGCTGGACATACGCTATGTCTTCCTTTGAGTGGTGGTTACAGAGGTGTACTTACGTTTAAACACTGAGCAGCACGCATCAGATCGGTACACTTTATTGCATAATATATACTATATCTCAATAAAAAGTAAAAGGAAAAATAGATTTGACATGCATTTACTGCCTAGGAAAACTTCCTTAGGGACCTAACTTCTCCTTGAATTAAAAAAAAAGTGTTGAACATGACCTAGGAAAGGCCAGGGCTCTCTGGGAGAGAAGCAAGGGTTAAAGGTCACATCAAGGTCAGCTGGAAAACCATTTACTGAGATCAACTGGTACTTCCTCTGCTGCGATGGCCTATCCTGAAGTCTCGACACAAGGCTCATCCTACTCTGTTTTCCACTTTTATGTTTTCCTATCTGGGGCTTGGTATAAGACAGATACTGTCTCCAAAATCCATATGTGGAAGCTCTGACTTAAATGTGATTCTGTTGGGAGATAGGGTCTTTAAAGAGGGAATTAAGGTTAAATGAGGTCACCAGGGTAGGCCTTAATTCAACCTGACTGGTGTCCTTATAAAAACGCAGATTAGGACACACACAGGGGAAGGACCATGTGAAGACACAAGGAGAACACAGCCACCTGCAAGCCAAGGAGAAGCAGCTCAGAAGAAACCAATCCTGCCAACATCTTGATCTCCAACTTCTAATCTCCCGGACTGTGAGACAATAAACTTCCATTTCTTAACACCAAGTCCATTGTACTTTGTTATGTCAGGCCAAGCTAACTAGGGTAGGTTCTCCCCTAGGTTGAGATAATTCATTTTCCCACTCTTGCGTCCAGCCAGCTGTGGCTGCTTCACCTAAGTAGCCTTAACTTTATCCTTAATCTGTGTCCAGACCTCAGTACCAGAAGTTGTTTGGCATTCTGGACCCAGGGCGTACTCCAAGAACAAACCACTTTAAACAAACACAGGAAGCTCAACCTTCATTTTCCAAAAGAGGGAGAAAAAAAAAAAAGATTAGAATGACAAAGTTTAACAAACTTACAGTAACCCAAGCAACAGCTCAGTCTCCTTAGCTGTAAGCTCCCGAGGAGAAGGGATTGTCCTGCCAGATTTGGGGCCTTTAAAAAAATAGAAGTGAGAGATCAAGCAGATGAGGTCTAGAGATCAAAGACACCCCATGTTCACATAGTTGATACCAGAAGAGACAGACTTCTGCTCCCAGGAAGATGGGGCAGAGGTAACGTTCCAAATGCCTTAGAAACTCTGGGCATTTTGTATAAAACCATGAAAGGTGGAAAGAAGAGGGCATTTTGACTAGAGACCTTGGGACCCAAAGATTGCCATAGTGGGGAATTCCCTGGGTCTTGTTTTTGCCTCATGTATCCCAGACTTGGAGCTAAAGAAGGAGGCAATTGGGAAACACCAATGGGTGCAAACCAAAAATGTCCCAATGAACACCAGCTCCCTCTAACCAGAGGACCAGGAAAGGGGCAGGATTTCTAGGCTTACTAGGCTAAGATAGATTATTCTATACAATCACTATTCTACTCCAGTCAAGCACCACAAAAATAACTATGGCCCCACCTGTGCCAGGAAAGGCTAAGCAGGGAACTTAGACTTCCATCTTTACAGGCTGCAATAGGTAGCCCTACCCCTCTCCCTCCCCTGTTACCCACCAGGATGAAATCAGAGAAGGCTGAGAAGGGAGCCTGGACTTCACCCTGCTGGAGAGTAACGGCACCGCCCAGCAACAGTAGAATGCGTGTTTTTTTTTTACAAGTGCCCACACTGCAGAACAGATCTCAAGATAAACTGTATATATCCTGCCTGGGCCAGTAAAAAGCTCAATACAGTTAAAAGAATTGAAATGATGCAGGTTGTGTTCTCTGACCATAATGGTATCAAACTAGAAATCAGTAACAAAAAGACAACAGAAAAATCTACAAACATGTGGAAACTAAATAACAGTGGATTACTAGGTCTTCTTAGTGAATTGATGCTTTCATCATTATATAATTTTTTTATCTGTCTTTGGTAATTTGCTTTGAACTCTACTGTATCTGATACTAGCATAGCCACTCCTACTTGTCTTTGGTTAATGTTTGCATAATATTTCTTCTTCTACCTTTTTATTTCCAACCTGCCTGTATCGTTATATATGTGAAGTGGGTTTCTTGTAGACAGTATACAATCAGGCCATGTTTTTTTAATTCACTCTGTCAATCTCTTTTGATTGGTGTATTTGGACTATTTATGAGCACTTCCTGCCTTTCCCCTAAGATCGGGAGCAAGGCAGGGATGCCCACAGCCACCACTCTAATCCAGCGCATGCTGCAACGTCTGGCCAGTGCAATAAGACAAGAACGCAAAATAAAGACACAGATCTGAAAGAGGTAATAAAACTGCCCTTGCTTGCAGATGGAACGAGTGTCCGCATAGGAAACCCAATAATCTACAAAAAAATCTAAGGACTAATTAGTGAGTTTAGCAAGGTCTCAGGATACAAAACAACAATATACAAAAACCAATTGTACTTCTATATACTGGCAATGAATAGGTGGAGAGTGAAATTAAAAATGGGGAAAAGGTACAGGAAATAAGAAGCGTAAATGGTCAGTACAAAACAGACAGGGGAAGGTTAAGAATAGTATGGGAAACGGAGAAGCCAAAGAACTTCTATGTATAACCCATGTGTATGAACTAAGGTGGGGGAATGCTGGTGAAAGAGGGGGTACAGAGGGTGGAGGAGAATAAAGAGGAGAAAAAATGGGACAACTGTAATAGCATAATCAACAAAATAAAATAAAAGTAACATTTTATTTTATTTTAAAAATAAATTTTAGCATTTACAATTGTTAAAAATGGAATGGGTATAAATCTAGCAAACGATGCATAGATCTGCGCAAAAATGAAATGCTTAGGTGTAACCCTAGGAAACATGAACAGGGTCAGTATGAACAGTACACAGTGCTGACGAGAGAAACCAAAGAGTCTACATAAGTGGAGAGACACGTTGCTCCTGGATTGGAAGAACCAACACGTAAAGACATCATTTCTCTCTAAATCTGTATACAGGTTTAATGCTTTTCTATCAAAATCCCGGCAATAACTTTTTAGGTATAGACAAACTATTATTTCAAAATGTATATGAAAAGGCAAAGTTAATAGAATAGCTTTAAAAGTTTGGGGGAGAATAAAGTGGGAGGAATCTGTCTCATTTCAATATCTATTATATAATAAGTAATATTATAAAAGATGTAATCAAAATTGTGTAATATCAACAGAGGGGTAGACACATAGATCCATGGAATAGAACAGAGAGCCCAGAAACAGACTCACGCAAATATGTCTCCTGACTTTTGACAATGACGTAAAAACAACTGCGTGGAACAAAGGCAGATGTCTTCAGCAAATGGTGCAAGAGCAAGTAGACACCACAGATAATGAATGTCAGAGCTCAGCCTGACGCCTTCTACAATATTAGCTCAAAATGGACCACAGACTTTAAATGTAAAGGGAGAAAATTTTTAGGAGAAAATAGTAGAAAGTCTTCAAGATCAAAACTAAGCAACGACTTCTTAGACTTGACGCCAAAACGCAATCCATAAAGAAAAACAGATAAACTGGGCTTCATCAAAATTTAAACCTTTTACACTGTAAAAGACCATATTATGAGGATGAAAAGACAAGCTTCAGATGGTGTGAAAATATTTGAAAAATCACATATCCAACAAAAGGCTAGTATCTAGAATATATAAAGTTCTCTCAAAATTTAGCAAAAAAGAACCTCATTGGAAAATGGGCAAATACATGATAATATAGTTCACCAAGGAGATGTACACATGGCAAGCACAGAGAAGATGGCCAACATCTCTAGCTCTCAGGGAAATGCAAATTGAAAGCACAGTGAGCTATCTCTACACACCTGCCATGATACTCAGGATGTAGATAAATTGCATCACTGGTACGATGGTTGGATTGTACGTAAAATGGTAGGGCCACCTTGGAAAACAGTTTGGCATTTTCTCTTTAAGAATAAACCTGCAGCTACTGTATGACTCAGCAATTGCCCTCCTGGGCGTGTATCCCAGAGAAATGAAACTATGTACACACAGAAACCTGGCCACGAATTTGTATAGCAGCTTTATTCATAATAGCCCCAAACTGAAAACAACCTGTAAGTCCTTCAATGAGTGAGAGGCCGAACAAACTGCAATACACTCAGCAATAAAAAGGAATGAACTACCGTACACAAAACAACCTGGATGAATCTCTAGAGAATTATTCTGAGTGAAAAAAGGAAATCTTATATATGATTCCTTACATAACATTTCAATAAATGACAAAATTAGAGAAGTGGAGAATAGATTAATGGTTTACAGTGGGTTAGGAGGGAGGGAAGTGAATGTGGCTATAAAAGGTCAATGAGAGGGATGTTGGCGGTGAAGGAATTGTGCCATATCTTTACAGCATCAATATCAATAGGTTGTGATAGTGATTGTCCTCTAGGGTTCTGTGGGATATCACCATTGGGGGAAACTGGGTGCAGGATACGTGGGATCTGTTGATATTGTTTCTTACAACTGCAGGTAAATCTGTAGTTATTTCAAAATAAAATGTTTAATTAAAAAAAAAATGTGACAATGACCAGAGGGGAGAGGGGAGGTAATTTCAGGGGAAAAGGGGAAGGGTTTACAGGAACCAGTATAAAGGACACATGGACAAAAACTAGGGGGGGGGTAGAAATGGGAGGGAGGTGGGGAGGACTGGGGGGTTGGGCTGGGATGGGAATAAAAGACAGAAAACTGTAATTGAACAATAATTAAAATAAAATTAAAAAAGAAAAATATTTAAACTAAAAATGTGAACTAAATATAAATGAAGAGATAACTGCTTTAGCAAAAATAAAATAAAATAAAAATTATAAAAATGAGAGAGAAAAAGTTTAAACAAATAACACAAGGAGAAAATTCTCAAATAGACTCTGGTTCAGCATAATTTTTATGATTCTAGTGCATTTCATAAAAAGTCTTTCTTCGAGTTAAGTTTGCAACCATCCAATCCAGAAGGGAAGGGCCTAGAATGACGTTGGCAGAGAACCTTCATTTGGCTACAGCAAACTCGCTGCGCAAGGCAGCCAGGCCCCCAATGGAAACTAGAGGGCAGCCCTCAGTGGTACTCAGAGTCTGTCCAGAAAAGGTCCTCCGAGCTGTTTGTTGGCTTCTGTTTGTAAACATGCAATGAAGGAGAAGCTGATAAGGGTCCTGCTTTTCTGGGCCCCAGATTCTCAGAAAGGAGGGAAGTATGTCCTGGACGTATTTCAAGATCTGGAAAGACTCTCCGTCAGTTGAACGTTGAGTCCATCTGTGCTTCTTTAAGTGAGGGGAGGAGTTCATCTTTTGCCTTCTGCTTCAGGGGATCATCAGCAGACAGGTGGGGCAGAGAGTAGCATCGAGGCAGAATAGCTCCTCCTTTCTGCCCCGCACTGGGGAGGCAGTGCGGCCCACCCGGGACACCCTGGGAAGGACACAGGGATGGCTGCCCGGTGAGAGCGCACCAACCCTACTTCTGGGCTGTTAGACGCACAGTCTAAGGAAATGCTCCCCACTTGCCCTGCAAGTAAGGGCATTGGTATGACCTACCTCTTCCCCCTACTTCCCCTGACACTGCCAAGAGGGAAGGAGGGAGAGCAAAGATCTAAGAAAAACGAGAGATTCTATAATCAGCACCTGACATCTGACCTCTGACCTATGGTTTTAATGCAGAAGGACTAAAACCAAAAGAAGATGAGGTACATGACAGTACTTCTTAAACTTTTTGCCAAAGTGCCTGCCCCAGACACGAAGGAGAGGAAGTACACATACCCTCAGAAGATTCCCAGGGTAACCTACCACACACTGCCTGCTTCTCTGAGGTTGCACTTTTACATAAGACACCGCACCGTGTCTGTTTATCATAGTAAGAAAAATGGTGTGTTGGCTTACTCACCGTGAAGCAACCTGACCCTTCAGAGACATGGCTGCGCTCAACTCATTGCTCCAGGCACAGAGGCCATGTCATGCTGTGGCTGAGACTCTGGAACCAAGCTGCCTGGATTCTAGTCCACCCCGCCTCTTGCCAGCTGGTGACCTTGGGCATATTCCTACTCTTTCTGTGCCTCAGTTTCCTTATTTCCATAATAAGCATAATGGCAATGCCTACTTCATAGCATTGTTGGCAGGATTAAAAGGGTTCATACCCATCAAATTACCGGCTAGTCATGTTCAATAAATGTTAGTTTTTAACATTATGAGTTACTCTCTGACATTTCACGCTAGTATGTAGATGCCACTTGAAAAGCAGTTGATAACACAGCAGAGATAAACTTGCAAGGTAAAAAAAAAAACACCCTGAAAAATCGTTGCTATGTCAGGATAGTGAATGTAGAGAAACAGCCATGTTTTTGCTGTGCGGGCAAGCATATTTGGGCACAGACTTGGGCCATGGCCACTGTAAAGCAAGGGCTCTGAATCCACTCAGTAATTAAACCTGTCTCCTTTTCTCCCCCGAAACGGAAGGATTTGTGCTCCAGGAAACCTGAATAATATAAAGGAGACGACTCAGCGTCGGGCCCTGCAGTTCCGCGTGTCAACGCCTTACAGGCGGACCAGGGCGACACTGTCCATGTCTTCCACGGAGGCCACTGCGTGGGCTGTGTTCGGGAAGTCTGAAAGGCTGTGGAGAAACAGGGTCAGATGTGGGCCTTGAGGGGCAGGCTCTTAGCTGGAACGTGGTGCCAAGAGACCTTTCTGAAGCTCGCCCAAGTGAAACAAGGGCTTTGTCACACATGTGGCAATGACATAAAACTGGTGTGGGATGGTGCCCTGGTTTTTCTGAAGTGTGAGACCCTAGACCAACCCTCCGACTTAGGGCCTGATAGGTCCGTCCTGAGGGCGGCTACTCCAGCCAGTTACCTTTGAATCAAATATCCTTAGAAGCCAGAATCCTTTGTTGTGTGTGGCGAACAGTCCCCAGCTGTTCTCTGTTTCCACTGAAGGCGGGACAGGAGGAAATAAAATGGATCAAACAACACAGACAGGATTTAGCTTAGATACAAAAGAAAACGTCCTGTTAGTGAGAATTATTGAACAGCAGGGGAGAGCTGTGTAGGAAAGCAGAAAACCCTCTTCTCTGAATATCTTTTGTTTTAAATCTCGACATGGGCTGAGGGTAGAAAAACTCTCTGAATTAGTGACTGGCAGCCCACATTCCCAAACAGGAGGTATCAATTTACCAATGCCCAGTTTTCTGCAATATTCCTGGAGAATAAAAGGCCCTCCAGACTAAAACACTGTAGCATGTGTTCTAGTAATCTTGGTTAATGGCCTTGTCTTTTAAAATGTAAATACTGCCAAGTGCTCAAATACATCAGCCGCTCCTATCACTGTGAATCACTGGAATCAGATAGCTCCCTAAAACCCAACCACATGCTTCTGCCAGGGCCTGAACGTTTCATGAACTCAGGGGGAAAGGCCTGGGTCAATCGTGGACAACAAGCTGAGGGGAGTCCTGGGTGCCAGGCAGAAGGGGTGCTCATGAAGTCCTCGAGGATGAAAGAACAGCAGGAAGACACTGAAATCACTCACGATCTTGTTCATGGTTGTATCAAGGTTTCTTTCAACCCATACAACCACCAAGCAACGAGAACAGCCTCTCCTGCCTATTTCTGGTGTGATGCTATCAATTCCTAAAGTGGGAATTAGAAGATTGTCAAGATTCCCTCCAGACCTATCATTCCCTGATCCTGGGATGTCTGTTTCCCAAAAAGTCATACACTCCACTTTCAAGAGAAGCTCAGAGAGTCCCAAAGGAGAGAAACTCTGACATGAATGAGAACAAATGAAATCAATAAGGAATTCATAGTATTGAGCCACCATAGAAGGAATGAAACTTTCAGTAGGAAAATTAAAAGATTACATATAATTTAATAACAACTGCTGACATGTATGAGAGCTTAATATATATGTGCTGGAAAAATATTTCAAGTGCTTTTTACATGCTATTTCATTTAGTCCTCATAACAACACTTTATTATGCCTATCCTAGTAAAATTTTGTCAAGAGGTCAGAAATCGCTCAGTCACCCAAGAAGAAGTGGAGGAGTGGGACTTGCAATCACTGCGCTCTGTAGGAGGTCCTGGATGAGTCTTTCTTCTGTCTTGAGTCACTTCTCCCTCGGTTCTTTCTTCACTGGTCTCTTCCACCAAGCCTGCGAAATGAGACTGGATATGTCCCAATTGGGAGGCGGCAAAGGAGCCCCAGGAAAGAGAGCAAAGTGACGGATGTAGCCCAGCCCAGTTCTGGGAATCAAGAGAGAATGCTGTGACCTTAGCCGTTCAACCACTTCCTCCTCTGGCAACAGAAGGGGTAACATTTAAAGGGCAAAAACTCTTGCTATCACTTCGTTCTCCCATACCCACCATGGATGACCCCATCTTGCTGAGACACAGCTAAGCCCCCAAATCTTTGTCAACACAGTTCTGAAACTGGCAATCAAAACAAAACCTTGTTGTTATTCCTGAGCTGACACACAGCCTGTTTTCTTTGAAGATATCTCAAACCCACTTATAACTCAGGCATGGCATTCATCCTAACAGAACTGTCCGGTCAGTAAATCACAAGAACAATGACAAAGGTGTGACCAGCTGGACACACACAGCTCTGCAGCTTCTTCGATCTTTGGTGCATCCCCTAATAATGATCAGAATCCTTTTTCAAAGAGCACCCCCTTTGCTGCCTGGGCCAATTAATAATAGAGGTAGGAGCAAACTGCTGTGTAAATAGAGGGGTGCTGGAGAAGGCTGTAGATCTTGGGTGCTACTCCCAACCCAGGCTGGGATGGGATGCAGAACCTTGCAAAGGATTTTGTTACCCATCAGAGGCAGAATGTGCTGCTCTGGGGAACTCTCTCAACTTTGCAAACACAGTGTTCCCCTTTTTAAAGGCCATTCAGACCCAGTAGAACTGAGCTGGGCTTTCCAGCCTCCTCTTTTGCTCTATTCCTGCCTCCTTGTCTCAAGAAGGAAAAGAAAGTCTGAAGAACCAAAGAACACCCACCCACAGGAATATCAAAAGCACTGGCAATTGGTTTGTAGAATGAGTTTGCAGAAGTGACTGAGAAGTTTTTCTAGACATTGAAGAGGAAACATTTCAGAAGAATGAAGAGTCTGAAAGGAGAGAATGCAGAAGTGGAAAAAAAGGGTTAGCCACAGCCCTCTGTCACAGCGGCACAGAGCAGGAGTCTCTCTCTGTCTTCCTACAAGAACACTGGGTGTCTGCACGCCCATGGTATTTTTTAGGGGGAGAAAGTAGAACTGTTGTGTTCACTGGTTTGCCTTTCAAGTATATCTCCTCAGAGAAAGATGTCAACAAAGCAGTTGTAGGTGGATTTTGAGATTTTCTTCCTTCCTTTCTTTCTTTCTTTTTTTTTTTAAGTGACTAGCTAGTGCATGTGCTACATGTGGGGTTTTAACTCCACATTTACCTTCTCACATGAATTCCGGAATAGTAACCATCAGGCTTTTCAGGAAAAGAAAAGACATCTTTTTGCCCTTGGGGTATGAATTAAATAAAACTGCATAAAAAGATGTGGGAAGAGAAGACATTCCATGACTTTGGCAAGATGCTGAAAATGAGAAAGAGATATAAGCAGGAACTCAGAAAAAGGTCAAGAAAGATCTTGAAAGAAGAATACGAACAGGATCATGGAGCATGTTTGAACATTAGGCTCCATCATTTGCTATTTTTTTTAAGTACATTTTATTGATTATGCTATTACAGTTGTCCCAATTTTCTTCTCCACTTTATCCCCCCTCTGCCCTGCATGCCCCCACCCTCCAGCATTCCTCCCCACCTTAGTTCATGTCCAAGGGTTGTACATATAAGTTCTTCAGCTTCTCCATTTCCTACACTATTCCTAACCTCCCCCTGTCTATTTTATGCCTACCAATTCTTATTCTTATGCCTTCTTATTCCCTGTACCTTCCCCCTTCTCCCCTTCCCTACTCCCACTGATAACCCTCCATGTGATCTCCATTTCTGTGATTCTGTTCCTGTTCTATTGTTTGCTTAGTTTTTGTTTTTGCTTTTTAGGTTCAGTTATTGATACTTAAGAGTTTGTTGTCATTTAACTGCTCATACTTTTTGATCTTCTATTTCTTAGATAAGTCCCTTTAATATTTCATATAATAAGGGCTTGGTAATGATGAACTCCTTTATTTGCCCTTCCATTCTAAATGATAGCTTTGCTGGAAAGAGTAATCTTGGATGTAGGTCCTTGCCTTCATGACTTGGAATACTTCTATTCAGCCCCTTGTTGCCTATAAGTTTTCTTTTGAGAAGTCAACTGATAGTCTTATGGGCACTCCTTTGTAGGTACTCTCTCCTTTCCTCTTGCTGCTTTTAAGATTCTCTCCTTACCTTTAATCTTGGGTAACTTAATTATAATGTGCCTTGGTGTGTTCTTCCTTGGGTTCAATTTCTTTGGGATTCTCTGGGCTTCCTGGTAGTCTATTTCCTTCACCAGATTGGGGAAGTTCTCCTTCATTATTTGTTCAAATAAGTTTTCAATTTCTTGATCTTCCTCTTCTCCTTCTGGAACCCCTATGATTTGGGTGTTGGAGTACTGAAAGTTGTCGCAGAGGTTCCTAAGCCTCTCCTCATTTTTTTGAATTTTTGTTTCTCCATTCTATTCCAGTTGGATGTTTATTTCTTCATTTTCTTCCAAATTGTTGATCTGAGTCCCAGTTTCTTTCCATTCACTATTAGTTCTCTGTATATTTTCCTTTATTTCACTTTGTGTAGCCTTCATTTCTTCCTTCATTTTGTGACCAAGCTCAATCAAATCTGTGAGCATCCTAATTACCAGTGTTTTGCACTCTGCATTGGATAGGTTTTTATCTCCTCGTCACTTAGGTCTTTTTCTGGAGTTTTGATCTGTTCTTTCATTTGGGCCATATTTCTTTGTCTTGGCAGGCCTGTTACATCATAAGGGGCAGAGCCTTAGATATTCACCAGGGCAGGGCAACCCTCTTTTCTGCATTGTGGTAGTAGAGGGGTTGAAAAGGGGAAAATGCTACTCGATCACTCTGCTCCGGCCACACTTTCCAATGAACACTCGTGTGAGACTGGGAGTTTCTCTAGCCTTTGCAACCAACATAGTATCTTACAGCCTTAGGTTTTGAGTCTTTAGTTTCTCTGTCAGCCAGGCCCTCCTCACCCCCACAGTCTGCTGCCTTGCCGTCGGTCCTCTCCACTTGTCTGCTTTGGTTGTTGGAGATCTGTGCAGTTTGATTTTCTGACAGTTCTGGTTGTTCATTATTTTTAAATTGGTTGTTATCCTTCTCTTGGTTGTGAAAGGAAGCTCAGCATTTCTTCCTGCCCCTCCATCCTGGCCAGAACTCCCAGGATCCACCATTTGTTTATTCCTTCTTCTCTCTCTCCCATGTGGCAAGGCTGAATCCTAGAGAATTTAGTGAGTAAAATGGATAAGCACTAATGTGGTTGCCCTGGAACCTAGTGTTTCATCATTATCATCATCTTCTATACTCAAGTGTCTATTTGCTAACATGACCCACACTTTCTGCCGTAATAATTTGGAGAGACAAGAAAAGGAAAAATCCTTGAAGGAAGCACAGGAGATGCGCTTGCATTAATTTTCATCTGACTGTTGAAAGTCAGTGTCAAGGTGAACTCCCTAGACTTCACAGTGAGACCAGGAGAGAGCTATTCAAGAAGAAAATACCCTTTGGTGTTCTCTCTGGGGCTTATGATTAGGTCTCTAGTTTGAAGCTCTAGATTTTCAAGGAAGTATTTCAGATGAAAACAATGCTGCTTGCACAGGTAATCAATCAGGCAGCTTTCAGGGATGTACAGTTATCAGGAGCAGAAGCCACCAGAGAGGGTCTTGACATGATCTGGGGGCCTCAAGAATGTAAAAACATCTGCACACCAGGTCATGTGTGGCTCTTGAGTGGAAGAAGGGACAGACTGGGGATTCTGGGGGAGAGTAAGACAGGTTGGTGACAGGCAACAACAGCTGAGTTTTTAAAGTTCATACAGGGGGCTTTTCCATCTTACCTGTACACAAAGATACTGAACAAAGATGTGGGTTTTCTCCTGGTGATTTCTTAACCTATTAAAACAAACAATTAATGAGAAAAAACCTCTATGAACAAAACTTGGTTTAGTCTAGCCCATTAAAGAAATCACTATTCATTTAATAGCTGCACACCAATAACCATTCAAAGAAAAGATAAGAAAAAGACCCCCCAAAAGGGGAACATTGTAGAGGAAGAGCCACATTTCTGACACACAAGTATGCAAGCGAAACAGACCGGGCAGAAGGCACCAGAGAAAGAGAGAAGGAAGCTAAACAATGGCTTTATTGATTTAAGACATGTGGATTTCATCAGGGAAGCTGGATGCATAAAATGGGTTGTGGTATCTGAAACAGGCAAGGAGCAAAATTAGGTCACAGGGCTCCTCGGACAAAAGGAGTGATGAATCTTTATTAGGTAATTGGACTCCAAGGTAGGAGGAAAGAAAATGATTTTTTTTCCTCCCAAACCCCCTCCCCTTCAGATAATTTTTAAGCCTTCAAAGGTACATCTACATGAACTGAAATGGCAAATCCCAGGACCCCACTCTTTGACATAGCATCCGCACTGCCAAAGAACCCCTGGGCTGGAAACTAGAGATTCCCTGGGAAAGCAGTCACGCTGATATGGAAATAAATAATGGGGAGATCAAAGCGATGCATGCAAGACATCCCAATGGCCCCAATGCAAAGCTTTGGCTAAATTTGAAAGTAATAAGGTGGCAATAATAATATTTTTTTAACTTGGATAGGCAGTTTCCTCTTAAGAATCCATCCCTTATGGTAGCTTATATAAAGTTGATATGTTATTCACACAATAGCCTTATTTTAATAACAATGGACACAGAAGAAACAATCACTGAACTGTTCAAATGACAACATTTGTACTTCAGCAAATACATAGGAAGTGTGCCAGTAGTCCTTTGGCATAAATCATTTCATTCAATTACAACCCTTTGGTTTGGTGTGCTGAGCCAGGATAAAATTTGTAATTATGAGAAAGGGTCTTTTAAACCTTTACATCTTTCTTTCTGTCCCCTTCCCTCCATGCATTCCTTTTTTCTAGAACTTTCTCACTTAATTTTGTGACCTAGCTGCCTCTTCTTGCTTCCCACCAAGATTTATGATCAACCCCATAACCTAGCCGTTCCCTGACACTCTTGTACACCAGGTCTCCGCAGGGTCCTGGTCCCCAAGGACCAGCCCAGGGAGGGGCTCTTCACATCCACCAACGCAGGAAGGAACTCGTGCTGGCTTGGTGTGTCACCCCTGTCAGACAATATTTACACTTGAATGGCTGCTTTAGATGCACTCGGTGTTATAATTTGAGCTAAATAAGTATAGATGAATTTACTGACAAAAAAAAAACAAAACAAAACAAAAAAAACCCACCCTGTAGCAGCCTTTTGTATTTCAGAGGGGAACAGAAGTTTTTAGAGCACCTGATTACGCAAGGTGTCCTGTTAACCTTTTTGAAACTACACAAATATAACACCTCACCAACCTATCTCCAAGGATTTAAGATGTAATGAGAGAAGCAAGTCAAGTAACTTTAACGCGAGGCGGGTTTGTGAACGGGGAAGGACACTGAGACCTAGGGTTGGAAAGGCTTCTCCCCTGGGTAAAGGGATTAGGGGCAGATGCACAAAATGGTGCCTTTGTCTCTGTTTTCAAGAAAGGTCAGGTTTCAATGGGTAGGACAGAAAGGATTAGGGCAGACGAAAGCTTGAGCAAAGGGAGGAAGAGTCCTGATTGGACTTGTTCCTTAGGCAGCTCTCAGGGATGAAGCCAGATGGAAGGCAAGGAGAGGGATCCCCAGGTGGCTCCCACCTCATGGCCCCCCTGCCCACCGGCATAGTCCAGGCTGGTGCTCACTGGACTCCTAGAGGAGACTGGAGAGGAACAGGTGTAGAAGCAAGAGCTACAAAAACATGTTGGAATTCCACATGGCAGCCAGGTCTCTAGTGCCAAGCCAAGGGGTTGAACCTAATTCTCGGGGCGTTAGGGAGCCTCAGAAAACATAGTAAGTGACCTTTCCAGACTCACACATGTGCATGTGTGTGTGTGTGTGTGTGTGTGTGTGTGAATGGTGGGTTGTATGTGCCTAGGTGTGAGTGTAAGGTTGTGTGTGAGAGCCTGTATGTGTGTGTGAGTCTGTGTGTGTATGTCTGTGGGAGTCTGGGTGTGGATTGCATGACTGTGTACAAGTATGTATGCATGCTTGTGTGGTGTGTGCAAATACGTATGTGTGGGGGTTGAGTGTGAGGGTACGTGTTCAAGTGTGAGTAGGAATGTATGAGTGTGTGTATGAGTGTGGGAGTGTGTGAACAAGGTGGGGGTGAATCAGTGACTGCAATGGGCTTGTCGGAGTGGAGGGACTGCTGAGCTGCCTGCAGCGGCCATTCCATGGGCTCAGGTAGGAGACAAGAGTCCGCCTGACTCCAGACGAAGCCCGAGGGCCTCCGCTGCCCTGGCTGGGAGCCAACCTGGCGCTGAACCGAGAGGGATGACGCCCAGCGAAGGATCAGCGCTCTTGCCTCGGCGTGCTTCCTCCTTTAATGAAAGGCAAGTCTTCTTTTTCCCATCCTCGTGCCCCCATTTTTGAAGTTTGCATGTGTGCTCTTATATCATTTTTAAGACATAAGGTACAAGGAAGATATGTTATAAAACCCCAAGTGGGTTGTACTTGGACCTTTTATTCTCCAACCAGTCACCTATTAGCTATGTGACCTTGGACAAGTTATTTCTTCATTCTACACATGTTTGGGAAATGCCTAATATGTACTTTAGCACTGTGCTTCTCGCTGGGGTGATTTAGGAACAAAGCAGGGGTGGAACTTACTGTCTAGCAAGGGAGCTGGATATTACAACAAATCATACAAATCTGCAACAAGGCATCCAGAAAGTGCTGACTCAAATGTCCAGGCTGCTTGGAGAGGGTGAATTTGGGGCCTATTTTCCTTTGGGGGAGTTAGGGGAAGTCTCCACATCTGTTAACCGGGGGTGTTGGCACTGAGCCAGAGGGGCTGCTGTGAAGATTAAACATGATTGCATGTGTGACACGGTGCCTGAGCAAACAGTGGTTATTATTATATTATTGTGGCGGAGGTGAAACAGTCAAGGCTGTGTCCTCTTGACTTGGGTTGTGGACAGAGGAGGGTTGGCATTGGATGCCAATGGCTCCTGCCTTGAACAGAGAAAGGCGGAGCCCCTGAGGGGAACTGGCTGACAAGGCCAAAGAGACCACTGAGCTCTGACGTATTGGAGAGCACAGCAGCCACAGACCGTGGCTCGGAAGCACATGCATCTATGGGCTGGGGCACTGAATGGGGAGAGCCGAGCTCCAGCCGAGCCAGGAGACCCACCAAGGTTACGGATGTATTCGAGGTGTGTCATGTGCTTCCCGCACAGGGAGGAAGCCGCGCTGCCACCGGACTCCTGACTTCCAGGCCAGACACTGCTCAGGAATCCGGTGTCCCCCCACACCCAGTACCATCTTGAAACACTGGGTGAAATGTGCGTGACGGAATCCAATGTACACACTTCTCCCAACAGTAAGTATCTCTCAGGTCAGTCCCCCAACTTCTTTTGAAGTGTTCCAAGAAGTTGAACACTATTTTTCCATTACCTGGCTGCTCCTAGCGACAATCCGATACTCTGTGTTCACTGAATCACTGCCTCCTTAAAGAAAATCCGAGTGGGGTTTTTTTGGAGAGGGTGATGTGGGGGTTTGCATTTTTTTATTGTGCTCAAATATACAAAACATACATTTTACAATGTTAACCATTTTTAAGGCACAGTTCAGTGGCATTAAGTACATTCACATTGTTGTGCAACCATCACCACTGTCCCCCTCCAGAACTCCTTTTATCCCTGTACTTATTAGACAACTCCCCGTTCTCCCCTTGCCCCTGCCCCTGGTATCCGCCCTTCACATTTCTGCCTCTAAGAGTCTGATTGCTCTGGGCACCTCATATAAGTGGAGTCGTACAGTAGTACCTATGTCTGGCTTACCTGACTTAGCTTAAAGTCCCGGTGATTTTTAGAAGAGAATGCAGCTCCCACAGGTATATGAGTCTGGGAAACAGGTTAGATACAAAGCACGTCTGGCCAGAGTGGTTTCAGAGAAGAGCGTAAGGAGAGTGGGCCTCTGAGGCAGACTGCCTCTGAGGGAGGCCTGGGCCTGGCATGACAAGCTGTGTGATTTGGAGCAAGTCACCTAAACTCTCTGTGCCTGGGCTTCCTCGCATGAAAAATGGAAATAATGACAGTGTATATTCATGGGGCTATTGTGAGATCAAATATGTTAGATGTAAAACCCTTACAACAATGCCTGGCACCGGGCAGCATTAGATGAATATGAATATAATTTAAAATAAAATTATGAAATTGACATTCTCAGGAAACACTTAAATATTTCGAACTGATTACTAAAGAAAGCAAAAAAAATTATTCTCTTTGTGTGTTTACTCTCACAAACCATACCTTATATTCATTTGAAGGTTAAACATGAATTTTTTTATTTGAGACATAGGAGGATAGATTTGTTAAATATGGCAGCTCTCAATCTTAAGAAAATGTGAGATTTAAAAGGATCGTGGAAAGGCTTGCAAAAGTTATGCCCCAAGCCCACACTTGACAGACCCCACAACCAGAATGGGAGATGAAGCGAGTCCCACTGGAGAAGTGGAAATCGAACCTTAACCCGCTGGGTGGGTGATAGAGCAAAGTATCCTGACATTGCTAATGTCCAGGGGTTGATATTTGGAGATACTATAAGTAGAGGACCCTCAAAGAAAGAAAATAATTCTCTATTAACGTATATTTATAGAAGAAATTACCCCATTGTTGAACAAAGGGATGGCTGCTTATCTTAGAAAAGCTCATATTTAGGATTCTAACAAGCCCAAAAAGTCATGTTGAGTGTAGATTTTGCAAACAAAATTTCTTGTTTGCAATATGAACTTTCTCTGCCAGGTTTTCTTTTTCTCATCAGGGGTCATCGCTGTTGCTTAGGGCCTAACTTTGCAGATACACCTTCCACAGTCCTGTCATTGGTGAATTTTGCAAGAAAGTCGCCACCTCCACCGTGGGCCTCAGCCTGGTGCAGGCCTCCTGACCCCATAGCCAGGCGACGTTCCCATCCACTTACAGATTGGCTCTTTCCCCCACCCCTTTTATGAATCTGACATGCCAATTAGCTTTGAGATAAACCAAAATCACAAGAGCCTAACACAGTTCACTGGAGAAACATCAAGAGCGTCATTTGAGTCAGGCCACGGCTTTAAGAGCGGGACTGCCAGCCGTCAAGTCCCATTCCTGTACAGAGTCTGAAATCAGATGGTTCTTCACTTACAGCAGGACTGTAAGGAAAAAGAATTAAATGCCCCACCGAGGCCAATTCAGAGATACAGCTTCCTTTTTAGAGAGAATACTCCTCATTCTCTCGGACTATAAGCTTGCACTTGGCTCTTTTTGTCCTGTGTTGGCCCCACTACAGTCTGTTGTCTGAGAGAGTTTTTCTGCAATGTTTACTCAGGAAGCGCATGGAATGCGCTCCCACGACCAGAGTCCCCATTGCCGCTCTGTACTGAGGCTCTTTGTTTTCACGTATCAAGTATCTCATGCCTTTACCCAAACACTGTATTTGCCAGTAAAGATTCAAGATTGCAGCTGCAGGGAAGGGCAAGGGGAGCCAATGGAAGTTCGTGGAATGCAGTCGAAGGGGAAATATTTTATTAATTTTGTTTTTAAAAGCAGGTTTTCGAGAGCACCAGAAAATTCCCCTAAAGTCGTTTCATTAGAGAGAAAGCGTGGTGTGTGTCAGGGCACGAAAACAGGAAAGGGCTGAGAGAGGAGCCGTTGTTTGATCGTCTCAGTCAAGGGGAAATTTGTCCGAGGTAAACAGTTCTCAGAAGCAGCAGTGGTTTCACAAATTCGGTTTGAAATGGCCAGGGCCTCCTCCGAGTCAGGCCTGGGCGAGAAGTCCGCGCTGGTTAGGGCTCAGAAAGCCAGTGTTAGTGGGACTATCTTCGAACTTGAAAGAACTAACCTGGGGCCTAAAGTGATAATGACTATTAGGGAGTAACAGAGACAATAATATCTAATTTGTAGAGATCAGAAAATAAAATTAAGACAGAATTAAATATCTGATATAATAATATGAACATAGTTGGATTATTCAAAATAATGAAATATTAACATTAGACTTGTTAATTAGATATTTATATAAAGTTTCAAGGAGAGCCACTAAAAGCCTAGAAATAGAGTGTATAACTTCCAGACTAGTAGAGAAGGAAAAAGCAATACACAGAAAGAAATTTATTTCATAAATTGATATTGCCTTTATATTCCTTATATTAAAATAAACTGCTGAACTAAGTATTCAATTTAGTTAACTATGAAAAACACAACAGAATCCATGCAAAGAGAACAGGGAAAAGACAAAAGCAGAAATTAATAAAATGGGAAAAATAAAAACAAAAAAGAGTATCAAAATGACAAAAGTTGGATTTTTAAAAAGAGTAATAAATGGATAAACAACTAGCAAAACCGATCAAGAAAAAAGATAAAAGGTAAATCAACAATACTAAGCCTTAGGGGAGAGACAGGACCAAACCATAGATGTAGCAGAGATCATAAAGATAAAGAAGAATATTATGAAGTTTTAAAAAATAAATAGAAACTTAGATGAAATAGACAAATTCTTAGAAAAATATAAATTACCAAAAATGACTCAAGCAATAGAAAATCTGAATGGTTTGATAACTACAAATACAATTAAAGTGGTAATTTAACTCTTCCCATAATAAAGCTCCAAGGCTGCATGGTTTTATAGGTGAGTTGTCCCCAAATACAGGAACAGATACTTTCAATCTGACCAAATTCTTTCAGGAAGCAGAAAAAGAGGAAACGTTACCTCAACTTATTTTACAAAATTGGTATAATTCTTTTACCAAAACCAAAAAAAAGAAAAATAATAACCCTCACACATGAAAATAGAGGCAAAAACCCTGAACAAAGTATTAGGAAACTGAGTTCTGCATAATATACATTATATTATAATCAAGTTATATTTATTTTAGGAATGCAAAGTTAGCTCAGCCTTAGAAAATCTATCAATATAATTGGCATAAAAGAGTAAAAGGAAGAAGAGATGTGATCATCTTCATAGCTTCAGAAAAAGCATTCAGTGAAATTCAATACACAGCAGACTAGGAATGAAAGAGAACTTCCTTAACCCGATCAAAAGTGCTCATAAAAATCACTGTAATATCTTATTTAATGTTCAGATGTTAAAAAGTATTTTTCCTTTGAAATCAGGAACTCAAGGACATGCATTCTCACTGTTTTCAGTATTGTTCTAGAAGTTCTTTAAATTTCTAGATAAGCAAGACAAATAAATAAAAGATACAAAGATTTGAAAGGAAGAAACAAAATTATTACTATATGCAGATCACATGATTGCCTTTATTGGAAACCTGAAAAAAATCCACAAATTATTACATTGGAGCTTCTAGTGAGATTACTAAATATAATGCCAATTTATAAAAGTCATGCACTCTATACCAATAACAAACACTTAGAGTTTTAAATTTTAAAAAGATACAATTTACAATATGAAAAATTATTATACAACACAGTAATGTCCAAAAGAGATATGCAGTTCCTTTCTGCAAACTAAAATCTATAAATACATATTAAAAGACATTTCAATATACTTAAATAAGTGGAAGGACACATTAACTTCATAAAGCAGAAGGTTCAGTTTTGCAATGATGTCATTTCTTACTAAATTAATTTCTAGATTTAATGAAATTGCAATCAGAATTCTCAAATGACTTTTCTTGGAAGATGACAAAAGATTTCTAATATTTATATGAAAGGTCAAATAGCTTATTGTAGTCAAAATGCTCTTAAAGAAGATAAAGAAAGTAGGGGACTTTCTCACCCAGATAGCAAGGCTTCTACAATGCTTTAATAAATTAAGATAGTGCATTCTGTCCTAATTAGATAGATGAACAGACCAATGGGACAGACTAATGGGCCAGACCCAGACCTACACATATGTAAAACTTTGATATTTGTTGGAAGTGACATGACAGAGGAAAGTGTGGACTGTTTTCATAAAGTGTGGGACTCACTTATCTCTGTACAAAACTGTGTGGAATCTCTACCTCGCGACTCATTCAAAAGTTAATTCTGGAGGTATCAAGGATTTAAATGGGAAAAGCAACATTTTAAAACTTTTCTTAAGAAATATACACTGCAGTATTTAGGGTAAAGTCAGAATTTATTTACCTTGACTTTAAATGTTCAAGAGAGGACGAAAAGCAATAGAATGCAAAAGGAAATGAGGGTACAATGTAAACACTGTGTGAATCTCCGTCTTGTGTACACTGGGGTTCTTGGTACTGTCTCTATCCTTTTAATTAAATGAGCTTGCAGCGACTTCAAAATAAAGACTTGTTAACCAGAATCTTTAAGAGAATATGAGACAATGTTTATCACCTAAGGGAATAGAAGCCATTCTTAAACCCAATTGAAAGGGTGAAAATATAAAGAAAAATATTGACAAAATAAATTAGATTAAAATAATGTCTGTTTATTAAAAGATGCCATTAAGAGAGTGAAAAATAAATACATGCCATCAAGGGGGAGAGGCTATTTGCCATGCACAAACTGACAAAGAATTAAGATCATGAATATATAACGAACTACTATGATATAGTTCTTTACATATTAAAAATACATGCATATTTATCTACCTTCATACATGGTAACCTCTATTAAAATAATAAACAACACAATGGAAAAACAGACAAAAATAATGAACATGTATTTTACAAAGGAAGGAAACCAAATAATAAACATTCAAAGATGCTCTGCTCATTTGTAATAAAAATGTTAATTAAAACCCCAATGAGACCTAATTTCAGACCCACATGATTGGCAAATATTAAAAATCCTGACACCATCCAGTGTTCACGAACATGAGGAGCACAGGATGTCTCCGAGGGCGATGCAGGAGGAGTCAGGACACCCTTTGGCATCGTTTCTTAGAGCTGACTCATCAATTCCACTTCTAGAGACTTAAACACACCAGTGAACGCACTAGTAAAAATCTTGTATATGTATGCCAGGCGACTAATATAAGATTTTTTTTAACAGCATTGTTTGTAATAAGTAAAAAAGACTGAAAGCAACCTAAAATTTCCATCGACAGTGAGATATATAAACAAAATATGATACATTCATGGAATGGAATAGCAAACAGCCACATACAGCAGCAGGAATGATTCTCGATCATATCCGGGGAGAAAAAGGAAAGTCTGAAAAACTATCCTCAAACAGCTGTGAAAAGATGAGATTTTGAAAAATGAGGAGTGAGTTAGGCAGAGAGAGGAAAGGACATCAAAGTCAGAGACAAGAAACACAGACCCCCTGAGGATCAGCAGCTGCTCAATGCCTCCCCCATCCCACGTGGGGCTCTGGTACACATGAACTCACCTCTGGATACCTTTTTACGAACCGTGAGAAATTTGTATCAGGTGGATTTCTTCTTAGCAATAGTTGCAGAAGGAGAAGCGTGAGGTTAGAAAGCCAGTAAAACAGGTAAGGTAGTAGGAAAGGAACAGAAATGTTTGCAATTACTGTAATTCCTCTCTAGAGAGTCAGTTGGGCAAAATTAAATTTCATGCTTCTGCCTGCCCTCCAGTGGCATCCCCAGGGTGGAAAGGAGCCAAGGTCAATGTAAAGGCCTGCTTCAATGTGAAGATTACAAAGACAGAAGAAAGACTACATTAACCTGATTATTGGAAAGGGAGTCTAAGTTAAAGACAGCTAAATTAAGTTTTTCTGGAGTTTTTTCCAATTCAGACACCTAGGTTACCCCATGTCTCTGACATCAAAATGGGAATGATCAACTGAGTTTTTAAAAAGTCAGGAAGTTTTTCTGTGCAGAAAGAAAGATTTACCATAGCAGGGCTTAAAATGAATATTCAATTTATTAAAACTATAAATTAAGGATCTCGGTTTTTATTAATGTTAGATCTCAGTTTGCAAATCTTATTTTTTTTTTTTACTCAGATGTAACTGCCAAAAACTAAAAAAAGCCATGTTCAGGTCTTTGATTAATGTTTAAATTAACATGTAAGTTGAAAGGACTGAATTCTCCTCTCTTCAATAACTAACAAGATTTCCTTGACATTTCATACTACAATTATGTATTTAACACACCTGTACTTAATACATCCTGTCAAATGCCTTTCACGTAAATTTAACAAATTTAATAAGTCTTTCCTAACATTTAGTCAACTATTATTATGACTTTAATAACCTTTAAAAATATAACAAAGCTAATAATTTTAAACTCACATCTCTTAAAATCAGATAAAGAAGCAGAGTCAAGTATTCAAAATAGCAGAGTAACGATAAAACTTGCTACATTGATATGATCCCTACAAATACATACTTTACATAGCAATATCAATATTACATCAACTTTTTTCATCCTGAGTTCACAAAATTATCTAATGAACAGCAGCATGAGCACCTCTGGCTGGATGCAGCAACCAGGATAGAGTCCGTTATAGATCTTGCCACTGGACTGGCCTGGACCACACTGCCCCGACCACAAGCCAACAAAGGGAGCGCGGGTTTCACCGTGGGCTCCGTCTGTTTACCCAGTCATTTACTGAAATACTTTCACAATATTTTCCTGCATACCTACACTTCCCTCCAATGCTCTGCCCCACCCAGATTGCAACATATTTTTTCTTTTTTTTTTTTTTACCCAACAAGAGATCATGGAGACTTTTTCAGATCAGTTTATAAAGAATTTCCTCAATCTTTTTAATGACTGCATTGGTTTTCACTGTATGCATATGGTTTTTTTTTTAATTATATTTTATTGATTATGCTATTACAGTTGTCCCATTTTCCCCCCTTCATTACCCTCCACCCTGCACACCCCCTCCCACCCACATTCCCCCCTTTAGTTCATGCCCATGTGTCATAAGTTCTTTAGCTTCTACATTTCCCACACTACTCTTGCCCTCCCCCTGTC